>QXEO01000333.1:1455262-1984236 GCA_007115705.1 Dactylis glomerata | reverse complement strand
TTTTTTTATTTTCTTTGATTTTTTTCAAAAAAATTGCAAACTTTTTTAAAAAATTTCAAAATTTTAACAAACACATATACACATACACATATACATACACATACACATATATACCTACATATATACATATACATATGCACGCATATATTTATACTGCACACACATGGCTTAAGAGGATTGATATGATACTAATATCAATAAGGACCTAGTAGCGTAGGGGTAGCTTATTCAAATAGAACTTAGAAGTTAAGCGTGCTAGGCTTGTAGCAATTTGAGGATGGGTGACCGAACGGAAAGTCATCGTTACAAAGTCATTACAGAGATTTCAAAAAAATTCAAAGAAAAAGAAAAAAATCAAAGAAAATAAAAAAAATAAAAATAAAATAAAAATTACAATTTTTTTTGATTTTTTCAAAAATTCATTTCTTTTAAAAAATAGCTGAAATTACCTGTGCCGACGGCATTGTTGTGCCGACGGCTCATCATGACCGTCGGCCTATAGCTATGCCGACGGCTAAACCTGTGTCGACGGCAATATGGCCTGTGCCGACGCCCGCCTATGCTAATGGCGATGTGCCGACGGTGGCCGTCGGCACAAACTGTGCCGACGGCATTTTTAGCTGTGCCGACGGCTACAGGCCGTCGGCACCTTGTCTGCGTCCCGTAGTGTATTGATAGTGGGCTTGAGGGCAGCCGGGGAAACTGTGTCGCAGAAAGCATTTCATGGAACTTTTTATAACTCGATTGGAGGATACCTATCCACTATGCGATATCCGACATGTCATTTACAAGTTGCGCCGCTATAGGTTAATTAAATGGCAACACTATTTGGTGTGTTTACCCAGCGACCAAGGAACATTTATGTGTCATGTTAGGTACTTACTACACATTTTATGGAACAAATTAATAATAATTAAATCCAAAATACAATATGACGTGATCCTAATTTCCATATTATTAAGATCTAAAGTTAACTTTAAATGACTTTAAAATAAACTGCACAAAAATCCTTTATTGGATCCTTTCCATTATATGGCATCCATTGATTTATAATCCTCTAATGATCTGGATTTTATAAATGAGGGACATTGATCCCGTCTTCATGACATAAATCCTAGACCAACGAAAATATAAAAAAGGAGTAGTTCATTTATGGGGGAAGAAGTGTATCCCTCTTAGAGAGCGGCTTCTTGTTTTTGCCGGAGTCCTTCAGCACATATTTGTTATATACGTCTCCTGCATCATGACTTTGCTTAAGGATCTACCAGCCATCCTCCATGTAATGGAACTGCCTGTCCCCCATCCCTAGTGGGGGATCAAAAAGAGAGAGATGCAGAATTTTTAAAAAAATGCAGAAGCCCCTTACTCTACATCAAAGTGATGCATATGGATTTAATTATTTGGTGTCCAAAGACAACACAAGTAAAAGAGAGAGATGCACAATTTAGGAACAATAAAAGAATAAGATGAAACACAATCTGTAGAAGGGATGAAGAACCAAAGGAGGATAGGGGCAGTGGAGAACCTAGCCTTCTTCAGCTTGCGGCCATCTCCTGCAGATATATGGGCTCAATACCAACAAAAGGAGTAGATTGCATCGTCATTGTGTGTTCTAGTCCATATCAAACCCCCACTACTTCAGTCGCGTAACCAAGCGCATCCCATTTTTACCATCTCATGGAACCTCAGGAGTAATCTTTTTCCCGTTCCTCAAAGCTCTTGAGTCGCCTCTAATGGCCAACATATCCGCAACTATATTAAAGAGAATCAGAGAAAGTGGAAAGCCTTGTCGAAGCCCTTTCTTAGTCTGAAAATAATGCCCAATACCATCGTTAACTCGGATACCTACACTCCCCTACTAATAAAATCTTGTATCCAGCTGCACCATTTTGGAGATGTCGAAATAGAAGAGGCGGTGCTGGTATGTGCGGCTTTTACTGCTTCTGCTACATGAATTATGGTCTGGATGTCGAAATACAAGAGGGTAAAACCCTTCATATGCATAGCTTATTTCAAGGACCAGTTGATCTTACTGTACGCTTTCCCGAAGTCGATTTTATGAAGAATACTATCAAATTTCTTAGTGTGAAGCTTGTGAATTGTCTCATGCAAGACCAGCACACCTTCCTATATATGGCGTTCACGCATGAAAGCCGTATGTGTTGGGTTTACAACTAAATGGGCTCCTTGGTTACCCTTTTGGTCCCAACCTTCGTAAAAAATTAAAGATTACATTTAGTAAGCAAATTGGTCTACATTGCTGGATTTGTATTGCATCTTTTTTTTGGTAGTAATATAATAGTCCAAAATTTAGTTGGAATAGTGGCAAGCTTCCATCTTGAAAAGCTTTAAAAATTGCCAGAAGATCCCCTTTCAAGACTTCCAAAATTCCTGGTAAAATAAAGTCAGGAATCCATGAGGACCCGATGCCTTATTTTTTTTCATTTGTAGAATAGCAGCGTATACCTCTTGCTTGGTAAAATCCTCTACTAATATTGCATTCTCTTGTTCTGTTAGTTGTGGTATATCCGCAACCTCTGATTAAATTATAGAAAAAATTATTTGGTGCATGTGCTCCGAATAATGCCTTATAGAATTCAGCAGTGTACACTTTTAGCTTCTCCTCTCCTAGACTCCTACTATTTTTCTAGTAGGATAATCTGTAAAACGATGTTTTCGTGAACTATATCATATTGCATTCCAGCTTTTAATTTTGGTGCATACACTTAGCCAATTCTTTGTTATTTATTGATCTCATGTGGACAGGAAGCTAATATAATACCTGCTTGATTTTATCAGGTTGTTCTGAAGTAATAGGTTGCACACTTTATTCTCAAGTTGTTACACGTATGCCTACAGAAAATTTCATTGCATCAAGCAAACAAACTTTCCTTGTGCATGTCAGTTTTTTTTCAAATGTCTATTGCTTGCATTACTATAATTGACCGATCATATTGTTGCACTTGAGTTTTTAGCAGTATGTTGAGCATGACAAGATTTACAGGTATATGCATCAAGTGTCTGAACTCGGAGTGCGGTATGAGTTCATGCTAAATGAGCACAAGTTTCCAAAGGTCAATGTGACTTTAAGTCAAAAGTTGTGATTCATGTGAATATTATAACATGTTATCTTTATAATTTTGTAACTCAGATTTCATTCTTCGTCCATCTAAAAAACATGTGCCGTGTAAGAATAAATTACATAAAACTACCACATTTGGGACATACATGATAGGTCAGTACCACTTTTATAATTTTTTGCTAAAATCTACCAGTTTTGGGGCGTGATGTTACAAATTGGACTGATTTTCGTCTAATCGCGTCTTAACCGCAATTCTGACCATTGGGACCCGTTTGTAAGCGTTGAGTTGGCGGCACACGTGGAGAAAACGATGAGATGGCAGTGGGGCCCACCTGTCAGCCCATTAAAAATTAAAAATTAAAAAGAAAAAAATATTTTTATGGCACGACTAGGGCTAAAATATTTTTCCACAATATTGAAAACCTAATTTTCATGAAAAATATTTAATTTAGAGAATACATATACATGATCAGTATGCACGTGCAAATTTTCCGCACAAAATATATTATCACCTAGAGCATACATGAATATATAAATAGGATATACTTTGTATGTGAAAACATGGTGCAGACTTTTATTTTATCCCGCAAAACATACGTAAATAAAATAATGTTTGGCGGTTATTTTTTTCTTTTATTTATATCTTGTAAGAATACGTTGAAATTATTCGGAAATGTTTGACCAACATGGATTCACGTGGCGAAAATTTGTTTTTGCACCCAGCACAACCACGAGCTCATTTTTTGAAAGTTCCAAAATACATATTTTTTAGTCTAATAATTTTTTGCCAAACAATACACACTTAGATATCTATGTGAAGTACAATGGGAACGCACGATTTGGTGCTATATAATAAGAAGGTTTCATGCATGGCTAGCTGGACAGAGCATGACATGTTGACACGTACTAACTGCCTGCAGATCAGTTTGCCGATGATATCCATGACCAAGGTAATTCTAAAAAGACAAATTTCTGACAAATAATACATATTTTAGTTCAATAAATTATTAGATGTTTTTCTTTTCTATAGCCCAAAATAAAATGAGTTTTCTGCAGAAAATTTGCACGTGCATGCTGATCATGTAAATGTATTCTGTAAATTAAATATTTTCGTGAAAATTAGGTATTCAAGTTTGTGGAAAAATATTTTAGACCTGGTCGTGCCATAAAAATATTTTTTATTTTTTATTTTTAGTGGGCTGACATATGGGCCCCACTACCATCTCATCGTTTTTTCCACGTGTGCCGCCAAGTCAATGCTTACAAACGGGTCCCAATGGTTAGAATTGCAGTTAAAACGCGGTTAGACGAGAATCAGTCCAATTTGTAACATCACGTCCCAAAACTGGTAGATTTTAGCAAAAAATTAAAAAAGTGGTACTGACCTGTCATGTATGCCCCAAATGTGGTAGTTTTATGTAATTTACTCGCCGTGTGAAGAAGAAAGCATGTGTGCATGCCTTTCTGATGAAATACCTATTGTGTGATATACCCTCTTGAATATACTTGAGTATTATACTACTACCTTCTTTCTTAAATATAAGATGTTTCGGTAGGCAGGGCCTTTCCTTCGCTCCCTGACCTAGCCGCCAGAGGCGATCAGGGAGGCGCCGCCTTTTCCACCCGATCTCCATCGGCCGTGCTGGTCCCCTCTCCCTCCGCCTGCTCCGGCGGCGGTGGGGAGGGGGGATCCGGTCTCTCCGCTCTGTAGTTAGGGTTTGGTTTTGCAGGTCGTGGAGCGTCGTTGGGGTGGTGGGAGCGGCGCTCGGACGAATAAATCTGCCTTAGCTCCACTCCCACACCGGCGGTGTCCTTCGTAGCGGCGTCTCGGAGTTGATGGCATTGTGTGTTTGCCGATTCCTCGGATCGGCGGCTTTCAGTTTCTTGGATGGTGTCGTCGAGGCGGAGGCGGTGATCCCATCAGGTGTGTTCATCCTCCTGCTCTGTCCCCGTTACTATGGCGTTGGCTCCGACGTCATGGTGGAGCAGGGATGATGTGTTGTCCAGGAGTACGTGCAGACGTTTGTCTGCGTATGTGACAGACGGAAGATGGTGTATCCTATGCTGGGTTTGTGGTTGGAGGCCGGCAGTTCTGATTTCCTCCCCCGACGTTGTAGTCGTAGGGGGGTACCAGTTCTGGAGTTCGATCGCGTGTCCGAGGACATGTTGCCTCGGTCTGATTCTTTCAACGACAATGGTTTTGCCTCCGGCAAACTACTTTGGAGGTCCGAAAAGCTGCTGATCAGCGATGGAGCCGCGTCGAGCTCGGGTGTTGTGGTGATCTGTCTTCTGTCCCTTTGGCGTTCGCTTTGGTGGTGTCGAAGGAGGAGGATAGACGCTGGTTTTTTGTATAGGTTTATCCTATCTTTTCAGTTCTGTAAGGTCTGTTCGTTCGTAACTTATAACTTATTTTTAAAAGAGCGGATTACAGTGTTAAAAAAAGGGCCGGCCAGCAGGTTTGCCACCTGTGCAGCCCGCACAGGGCCCCAATTTTTTAGGGGCCCTAGATTTTCGTATAAGCTTAGGGTTCACAGCACATTAGGCTGCCTTGCCGCTGGCAGCAGATAGAGGCGAGCACGGGAGGCTGCGCCGGATCTCCAGGTACGGATCAGGGTAGTAGGGTACCCCGCTCAGCCCCTCTGGCTCCTGTCGAAGAGAGCATCGCCATTAACGTGAACTACATACAGTTGTGCTCTCGAGGAAGAAGAAAGAAAGAACGGTCTATTAGTGGGCTTAGTGATTGTGGAAGGCCCATTTACTATTATTATTTTAGTACACCGTGCACATCAGGCATGTGTATGTCTTTATTTTTACAACTCGCACATCTGTATGTCTATATGCTGTAAAAATAAGCATACGCCTGTAGCATGTATCACGTCTACTCTTCCCATTCATTTAATCTACCAATGGACCGTGTGCCACAACGAGATGCAGGCGGGCGAGACGAAGCTCACATGTTCACCTAGTATGGAGTTTATTGGTATCGACACCAAGAAGCCGAGAACCTTGAGGGCACTGTGGCAGTTCGCCTTATCACGGGTCACCGAAAAAACATTGCTATCGTCAAAACAAGATGAATTCCACGGTACGTCTAATCACACAACTAAATTAGCAATTTTTTAATACTACAATCAATGTTTTATTCATCTTTTGTATCTATAATTACTTATTATTTTTAAAGATTTAATAAAATAGGGCTTCATTTTAAAATTTCGCACAAGGCCCCAAATTTTGCCGGCTCGGCCCTGTCGGTAGGCCGTCTTATATTCCGGAGCAGAGGTATATGGTCAATATTAGACTTTTGAAAGCGTCTAGCACTCTAGCGTAATGTTGCTATTCATGTTCAGCAGTGTGCTTAATTTTTTTACCACCACTCGTGTTGTATGCTGCAATTAAACTGATTGTGTCTATTCTGTGTTGTGGAGCTTTACTCTATAATTTTTTTTACTTAGGCAAAGTAATTTATTGAAGAAGGAAAGGGCGAGATTTTTTGCATGTTTTTTAACTTCGTATAATTTCTGCTGACTTTATTTCGGCCCAAGGTGGTAAGTTCCTGAATTTTTCCATTTCGAACTTCAGCCCAAAATCACTAAAAAAGGTCTACCTCCGAAAGCCTGCATTCGTACTCTGTAACAGTTGGCCTCTCATTGCACCAATTAAGGCCGGTTATCCAGCGTATTGGGCTATTAGTTATCGTGGACATAGCTCATAGGCAGTGGCTTCCTTAAAAAAGAACAGGTCCTATGTCTCGCTTTGAGGGAGTCTCATTCTCATGCTCGTCTCGCTTACACGATTCGATCGCTTCCAGCTGAACGCCGAAGAGCAAGTACAATGAGACATAGTCAGCTGGCTATAAAAATTAGAATATTATTTACTTGCTTAGTTGAAAGAGAGAGAAGATGAGAAAGAAGAAGAGTAGATTCTCATACAAGAGCCAGCTTTAACACGTGCTCCTAGACACTTTGAGAGAGTGAAAGGTGGGCCTTATAGCCAACAACTGGCTATATATACTATTGTTCTTGCTCGAACATCAACAACGGCCCAGGAAATGATTAAACGGAGACCATACGTGTACCTCGCTCATTCGTTCGTGTATGGTGTATGTGCGCCTGGCCGAGTGTAGGTCTCCGCGCCAGACGAGCGAACCACATTTATAAAAATTTAAAGCGAGTAGTGAGCGGTGAGCGTCAAAAAAGACTGCGAGAGTGAGCACCGTCCAACACAAAAAAAATGTCCATGAATGGTAAAAAAGTTCATGATTTAAATATTGTTTAGGTTTCAAATTCTTCAAGATTTCTAAAAATATTCAGATTTTAAAAATGTTCATGTTCAAAAAAATTCATGAGTTAAATTTTTTTGGATCTTGGGAGGTTCATTTTCAAAATTCAAATTTGAACAATTTAGTTCAAATTATAAAAATGGTTCAAGTCCAAAAATGTTTCACGTTCAAAAATGGTTCACATCAGGGGCGGGCGCAGGATTTTAACAATGGGTATTCAAATTTATAAAAGTCCAAAACATGAGGGTATTTATAAATTGTTACTCTCTCTGTTCCATATTAGGTGTGGTTGATTTAGTATATCTTAAAATTGGAGAGTGTGTATTTAAAATGATGAGAAAATTAATATATATATAAGTGTTTATAAAAGGTATTGTAATTTGAACAATGATCATATGTAATGTATCTCTATTTACTTCAGAAATCCACATAATGAAGGATAATTGTTATTGAGGAGAGTATTAATATACCAAAATAAGAGTATTATATATGTATATTATTCAAAAAAATCATACAATAAAGACAGTACAAGAACACTATGTGAGTGTATAAGAGCTATCTGAGAATTCAACAACGACTACAAAAATTATCATGAGAAACAGGAAAAGGTGCAAAAGTGGGATTTGAACCGTGAACGCATTGATAGGCACAGGTAAAGCATGTTGCGATCAGTCAAGCCAGTTGAGCTAGTTACTCCTTGATGTCCAAAAAGGAAGTTTATCTTTATTATATCTACTATACAAAATATTCAAATATCAATATTTAGCCAAATAATTTGGGTATTCAGCTGAATACCCATGAATTGAACTGGGCCCGCCCCTGGTTCACATTCAAAAATGGTTCAAATTCAAAAATGGTTCACATACAAAAATGGTTCACATTTATAAAATGGTTCAAATTTGAAAATGGTTCACATTAAAAAATGGTTCAAATTCGAAAATTGTTCAAACTTCAAAAAATTCAAATTCAAGTAAACAAATTTAAATACGGTTAGAATTAGAGAAGGGATTTGGTGCACATGGGCACCAGTGCTCACTTTAGTTTTAGAATTTTAAAAATTTCAAAATCTCACACATTTATGTCTCCAAAAATTATGGCGTTAAAATATATAGGTAGATATTTACAGAAGGAGTGTATGCAAAAAAATCCCATTAAAAAATATGTTGTATTTTAGAAAATATAAAAAAGACAAATTTCTGATATTAAATAGTAGTAAAGTAGCAGTAAAATAATATATATTTTTGTCAAAAATTTGTCTTTTTGCATTTGCTAAAATATAAAGTATTTTTAATGTGACTTTTATGCGTATGCTCCTCCCGCATATATCTTTCTATATATTTAAAGCCATAATTCTTCAAACAATAGAAGTGTTAGATTTTGAAATTTTCAAAAATCTGAAAGTAGAGAGATCACTGGTGCCCATGTGCCTTTCCGTTAGATTTAAAACAAAAAATAAAAAAGGCAAAACGAAAAAGAAGAAAAAACGAAGAAGCATCACAATGCCCGAAATGGCCTGGCCCATACGCGATGCTGCTGTGGGCGAGTCGGTGCTCAAACGGCAGGCAGCGACCCATGGGCCATGGATCACAAATTCAGCGGAAGGAAGAATGAACTGAAAATGCGAAAGAAGCTTGGCTGCTCCTTCATCCTGACGAACCCCTGGGTCGAGCTCATCGCTGCACTGCTGCATTTTCCATGTATTACCTTTTCGTAGTGGTGAGTTTTACCACGCATTTTCCAATAAGTTAATCGTATATTTATATGTACTTTTTTAGTTTTTTTATGGTTTAAACTTCTCTACATCTCACTGATCGGTCAAGTGGGTCGTACTACTTTCATGGTACAGTGTGTTTCGGAATATATACAGGCCATTAGTTTTTGCCTGCTGTTTTCTCGGTTTCAGAGAGATGCGGCTTAGCTAACGAAACAGTCTTGTGAGCTGTGACTAGACCGATCAAAAGGAGATTCTTTTACCACCTTCGAGGATACAGCCGAATCTGAGAATGCTTTAATCTACTTTAGTAATATTGCTGGCGTGTCACTTGTCCGGCCGGCGACAATCGTATCAAAGAGAGTACTCCTACCTACGTAGCACAGCATGAATATCGGATACTCAAAACAAGCAGCAGTAAAATGGAACAGTGGTCTGCGGCTGGCTGCTCCCAGCTATGGCGGCAGCATCGCACCAGAACATGATCTGCTGGAAAATGGAACGAGATTTTCTCAAATCCTATAACAGCCTTCCTATTAGACTGCACTTCTAGGCAATGTGTCGAGGCTTTCGAGGATGAGGTCGCGCGTGTTCGTCGCGGTCAGTTTTGGAGACTGACACGAACGGAGTGAAGAGTTTCTCAGCAGCTACTCCCTCCGTTTTAAAATAAAAGATGTTTTAGATTTGTAAAGTAAATATATCTAGATATTTTTTAGCGTGTATATTTAAGTGAACCAACACACAAAAACTTATCTAGATATATTTATTTCACAAATCTAAAATATCTTGTATTTTTTTTTTGCGGGATAAAATATCTTGTATTTACAAACGGAGAGAGTAATATATACAAAGGTGATACCATGAGAAAAACAGCATCAAAAGGTGATCGGGAGGTGACGTAGTGTGTACGACGTCACACATTATCACCAAGTGAAAGAATCGAATGCAAAGGACATCTACTTGCATTAACAAAGTTCTCCATTAACAGCTCTACTCCAACAGTGGAGTGACATCCCCCATCACTTGTCCTTCACCGCACCGAAGGAACATTCCTACTACTTAATTTACCTCCTAGCAACACTAATCTATAGACTCACGACGTAGACCTTGACTAATATAACACTAATAGTAAACATCTTTTCTCCTTTAAAAAGCTGTTAAGAATTTAGGCAATTTTCTGATTATATTAATCCATGAATAAAACATGAGCATGATATGAACATACTGATATTTGATCATATAACTATGCAATACTAGGCAGATTGTAGAAACATCTACAGATATCGCTAGTACTATGCACATAGAAATAAGCAGGAGAGGGATAAGCATATAGTACCCTCCAGTAGGCCAGTTGGCCGAAGCAGCAGCTGCGGCGGAAGCAGCAGCAGCCTCATCGGCCACCTTCTTGGCGGCGGCAGCCTCCTCGGCCATCCTCTTGGCGGCAGCAGCCTGATCAGCTTCAGAAGACATGGCGATGACGAAGGCGACGCGGAAGTAGTGGAAGCAGACAGTCGAAGTTGAGCAGTCGCGTACAAGACGCTCCCCAAAAACCTAATCGCCCCTCTCCCGTACAGGATCTCGAGAGGGCGGGGTTTCGGAGGCCTGCTCTCCCGCACACCGTGTACACGGTGGACAGGATGGGATCACCGGAGGCAGCAACAGTGAAGGAAACGACTAGGCAGGGGCGCAGGGATTGTGTTCTATCTCAGAGAGGAGCGAACCCTCCCATATGTAGGCACAGACACAGGGGCGGATCCAAAAGAAACGCCCGTAATGAAGGCCATAAACGCCCGCAATTTCAGCTCGTATTCATTCTCATTAACGGCCCGTAATTACCATTGTGTCTGTTTCTGCGCGACAAAAAGAAACTCGGCTCGGCGAGATTCCCGCAACCCGCGGCGCGCGCGAGGCGAGGTGAGCGTGCGTCGGAGGAGGAGCGCGCGTGTGGAGCTCCTCTTTCCTCCTCACACTTCCACATACTAGTGGTAGAAGAGCTCACCTTATATGTTGGTGCTCATCTCTCCCAACTAGCAATGTGGGACTAAACTCCCACCACTTCCCTTGCCAAGCATGAATGGGCCCTTAGGGATTTTCTAAAATTGTTAAGTGGGCCTAAAGCCCACCCTATATTTCAACAAAAGCAACACCAATCATGCCACACAATGTAAAATAGCCCAGAGATCGATAAAGATATGCCAACATAATTAACATCAGACTCATCTGTGGCAACTGGCCGCCCTACCCGTTAATGCAAGATTTGAGTTTCATGAACCTTAATTCTACCGACGGCCCTCCGCGGAAGGTGACTCCAACGGTCTAACCCCAGTTTCCATGTCATGAATCTGAGAAAGTTACAAAAATATGCAACTGAGACTAGGATTTTTAGAAACCACATGAATTTTTCATAAATGACCACACGTCGTGCGTAATGGTTTTCAAAACAAAAAAAAATTGATCAACCCTATTGTTAGACCGATATGGTCTCATGGTAATGGTCATGGGAGATCATGTGTTATATGGGTTCAAGTTCTGGGGACTCTTATAATTTTCCAAGGAACTTTCTCCTCTCTCAGACAAATCCACCGGGAGTTTCATGTCTACGCAATGCTAGGCTCACCATCGGCATGGTCATGGCAAGTTTCACACCGCCCCCAGCTAACTGGGAGCAAGAAGCAGTTGTCAGATTTGGAAGCGTCAGGGCAGCCTGAGTTGGGGAGCAACGATGACCTGGCAACATAAACTTCAGCAGTCCCCCCATCCCACCAGCTCCAACTTCTTGGCGTGCAGCCCAAGGTTGCCCTAGTACTAAACATATCTCTCCTTCCAAAAGCAACACTAATCATGTCACCGCATGGGAAAAAAACCAAAAGGTCGAAAAAGAGATAACAACATGATCAACATCATGCTAAGTAGTGTCAAGTGGCATCAGGCAAACTTATCCACCAGCAAAATGTTTCCACTTCAGAGCGCATGCATCCACTGGCGATCGTGACGTGGAAGGTGACTCCGACCCCAATTACCATGCCCCGAACTCATATAACTAGAGAAATAAGTGCATTGTTATTGTGTTTACAATGAAGAGTATATTTAAATTTGCTACAAACTTCAAAATCCATATACTCCCTTGTATATTTTATTTACCCTATGTTTTAGGTGTAGTCAACCTTCATAAAGTTTGACTAATTATAATTAATATATCAAAATTTATGATACAAAACTAGTATCATTCTAATCTTCAAAAACTTTATTTTCACATTTTATGAATTTAGTATTATAAATGTAGATATTTTCCTAATATAATTGGTCAAACTTTGTAAAATTTTACTTCAACTAAACCCAAAACACATGGCATTTTAATCTCCAAAACATCCCAAAAATACTGCTGGCAAAATAAAAAATGCAAAAATGGCTAAGGGGTATTTGTCCATATGTCTCGGACCTGTGCAAATGTGTTTGCAGCATCGGAGACAAGAAGTAACTGCAACTGAATCGAGAAGTCATTTGCATTTCTAAAAAAATAATTAACAACTAACCGAGTGACGGGCGTCAACCTAGAAAAGCAGCCATAAGACGAAACAAAATCCCACATTGACGATGAAACCATTGTCGTATAAACTTACTGGCGAGACCACCAATGCCATTGTGAACCGGGCCTAAAGGTCATGGTTCACGACTCCCACCTCATTGACGATGAAACAATCGTCGTATAAACTTAGAGCATCTCCAGCCGTTGAAGGCCCCCAGGCCGAAATCCGATGCTATTTAGCGCTGGATGGATGTAAATTTCGGCCTGGGGAGATCCATGTTTCCAGCGGCGAGCCCAGGGCGCTTTTTGAATTCAAATTAAAAGTTGACGAAAAGCGGCAAACTTTGACAAAATTTGATGAAAATTAGAGATATTTATATTATATAGGCGAAATATAGACTTATTTTACATAAATAGGCCGAATTCGTCATATATTCGAATTCGGCCGGACCTAAACACGACGATCTTGTTGACAACCGTTTTTGGCTTACAAAGAAGATACCTTAAGATGGCCTCAAATGAGAAAATAATAGTTGAGGAAGTTGTGCGTCTCGTCGAAACAAGCAACTTTGGTTTTTGGATCATCTCAATCCGAGGTCATATGCAATTTCTAGGGTCAAACCAAAAAAGCTGGAACAGAGGCTAGCTAGTACTAGCGAATTTCTGTAATTTCGTAGCCCAAAGCCGAGGCTGACTAGTACAAGTACTAGTCGCGCTCTGTACATGCCGAAATCAGATAAAATTCAGAAATCGATGGAAAAGACCCTTCAGACTATCTCGGATGGAAAAGTGGCCAACATGAAAGTTCTTCGTTTTTTCGAGACGAACAACTTTGTCGTTTACGAGATTTCGATCCGAGGTCGTTTACTGCCTCATCTGGGGCCCGCGAGTCGCAGTTAAGTTTTTGACCGAACAGTTTTGGAAAGTTCAGGTCTACCATCCGAATTGGACCCAAATTAGGGTTTTGGACGTGAATCCAGCCCTCCATCTTGCACGGGAAGTCCAGCCGCCCCTTATATACCTGAGGGGTGACGGCCGATTGAACAACAACACACAATCGCAAAAACCAATCTACAAACCTCTATTTTTTTCTCTCTCGCCCTTGTTTTCTGCTCATCGTTCGTCGGTGTTCTTCGTGTTGGAGAGCTTCGATCTGCAAAGTCCTAGGGGCGGGCGAACCGACCTAGGGCAGCCCATCACCGCCGTGCGCCCAGACGGGGTCTCTCCCGGGCGTGTGGGGTTTCAGGTCTTCAAAAGAGCCCGCCGGATTGTCCTGCGTATCGCGCTTCCGGCTAGCCTCCTCCGGCGACGTGTCCTGCGTATCGCGCTCGACGTCGGAGGTACACGGTGACGTGTTCATGTGCGAACACACATTTTGGCGACTCCGCTGGGGAAGATCATCATGGCGAGCGGTATACCCCAGCCTGCTAAAGTTAGCGCCGAAAACATCATCAAGCCTAGTTTTGATGATTTTTCGGCGGATCAATGCGAATCCTACGAGGCGCTGAAGAAGCAGCGTCTAGAGCAACTCGACGCGCTGGAGCTGAAGCGCAAGGAGGAGTTCGAGGCTTTGAAGAAGAGGCAAGAGGAGGAAGATAGGGAGATGTTCCTTGCAAGCTTCAAGAAGGACCGCCATGGGGCTATCACCTCGCTTGGAGACATCCAACTTCCACCAATGCTCGGCGATCCAGCCCTGCCCTCTGTAAGTACTAGCGTATTTTCTAGTGATCAATTGGCTGCAATTAATCATTATTCTACTGAATCAAGTCGTCAAGCCTATGATGCTATGATAGAATACATAAAAGCTAGTAATAATAAGCCTCATGATACTTTTGGTAATGTTAGTGCTAATGCTGCTGTTGAAAACCCTAGCCATACATTACCTAGCACATCGGTGTTTCCTCAGGGCATGCCGATGAATCCTTACGTTAGCCAAGATGGTCAGATTGTAACCGCGCCAGCATACCATACTCCTATTAGAAGTGTGCCTTATTCGGCAATTCCGCCGAACCAGGCCACACGTCCTGCAGCCACAGTCACGGCGCCGAATTTTAATTCGGTACCAGCAGCGCGAGTAAACTCCATGGCTAATAATTCTGTTGTTCCTGCACAAGTACCACAAACAAATTCGTCTGCCATAGACAAAAACATGGCCACACTTAGGTCAGCATTGCAGAAGATGTTCTATGATAACTTCGGAATTGAGCCGAAGCCTGTAAGCCGGATGTATCAAAAGCCTTATCCGGAATATTTTGATTCTTTACCATACCCCCAGGGTTACAAAGTGCCTGATTTTGCTAAATTTAATGGGGTAGATAGTAAAACAACTTGGGAACATGTTAGTCAATATTTAGCACAGTTAGGAGAAGCTGGCAATAGTGATCCTTGATACGTCTCAAACGTATCTATAATTTTTTATGCTCCATGCTTATTTTTACACCATTTGCCTTGTGTTTCGTTACACTTCGTGGCACTTTTATGCGATTTCTGGAACTAACCTATTGACAAGATGCCACAGTGTCAGTTCCCTGTTTTCTGCTATTTTTGTGTTTCAGAAATGCTACACAGGAAATATTCTCAGAATTGGACGAAACACAGAACTCTTATTTTTCCCGGACGAAGGACGAGGGCCGAAAGAGAGCCGGAGGGGAGCCAGGGGCCAGCCTCACACCAGGGCGGCGCGGCCCAGGCCCTGGCCACGCCCCCTATGTGTGAGAGCACCCTGGCAGCCCCCTGATGACGCCCCTTCGCCTATATAAAGCCTCGGGACAGAAAACCCTAGGGGAGTCGACAAAATTTCCAGAACAGTTCCGCAGCGCCGCCGCCGTCGAAGCCAAATTTCGGGGGACAGAAGTCTCTATTCCGGCACCCTGCCGGGACGGGGAAGTGCCCCCGGCGCCATCTCCATCGGTCTCCATCGCCGTCTCCGCCGTCTCCATCGACCTTGCTGTCTCCTATGATGAGGAGGGAGTAGTTCTCCCCTGGGGTTAAGGGCTCTACCGGTAGCTATGTGGTTCACCTCTCTCTCCCATGATGTGATCTTTATGTGATCGTGAGCTTTGTATCATGTTGAATAAGTAGATGCTACTCTTCATCATTATGTGTACTCTAGTGGTGTTATTAAAGTAATCTATTCCTCCTGCCATGGTGTAACGGTGACAGTGTGTGCATCATGGTGGTACTTGGTCTAGGCTACGATTGTGATCTCTTATGGATTATGAGAATAATTATCACTATGATAGTATTGAAGTGATCTATTCCTCCTTTCATGGTGTAATGTTGACAGTGTGTGCACCGTGTTAGTACTTGGTCTAAGTTGCAATAATATTTATCTTGAGTTGTGATTTGATTTGGATATCTCTATGAGCGGTGTTTGTCAAGTACTTGATGAACTTTAAGGGGTGCTTATGTAGCCACTACGCAATGATTAGTGTTATTCAATAGGAGAGTAATTCAGAGTAGCATGGTGAAGAGAAGTTATTTATTTGTTCAATTATGTTATATTTGTTGGGAGTGTGTCCACTAGTGAAAGTATGATCCCTAGGCCTTGTTTCCAAGCTTTGCACACTGTTTACTTGCTGTTTTGTTACTTGTTTGCTTGCTGCCATTTTTATTCCAGATTGTATTTACTACTTATAATCATTCATACCACTTGTATTTCACTATCTCTTCGCCGAACTAGTGCACCTATACATCTGACAACTGTATTGGGTGTGTTGGGGACACAAGAGACTTTCTGTATCATAATTGCAGGGTTGCTTGAGAGGGATAGCTTTGACCTCTTCCTCCCTGAGTTTGATAAACCTTGGGTGATCCACTTAAGGGAAACTTGCTGCTGCTCTATAAACCTCTGCACTTGGAGGCCCAACACTGTCTACAAGAACAGACGCGTGCGTAGACATCAAGCTCTTTTCTGGCGCCGTTGCTCGGGAGGTAAGGTAAAAGGTACTCGCATCCTCCTATGTGAGTGCTCGGAGTTATTTCCTTTAGATTCTGCAATTACATCTTTTTGTTTCTTGTTTTTATTTTCACTCGTTAGGCTTAATGGAAAACAAAGAGTTCTTTAGTCTTTTTCCTGAGTTTTGATATGAAGTGTTTGAAGAGAAAATTGAAAAACCTTTGGAGCTTAATTCGCATGCTAATAGTTTTATTAGTATGAATGCTTTGAACACTGTTTTAGAAAAGTCTAAGCTTGGGGAAGCTGGTTTTGTTAAGCATGATATTTTAAGTTCCCCAGCTTTAGTGGAGAAAGTTTGCTCTGATGATATTTTATCTCCCCTATGCGATGTTCCTATGCCTGTTACCTATGTTAGTGATCATGATTGGGAAAAGCACTCTACTTTTGATATTGAAAATCTTTTTGGTACCAATTCTAAGGTTAATAATTATTGTACCATTAGTGCTATCCATGTTCCTTCTTATGATGATATGTTTGATGAGTATGCTTTGTGAAATAGTTGTTCTCTAGCTTGTGATGATACTAAGCCTCTAGTTTATGATGGTTATGATGATGAGTATAATATTTTCAGTTCACCTACTTTTGAGGAGAAAATTACTTATGATTACAATATGCCTCCGGTTTTTGATGATTATGGTGATGAGAATATTTATTCTGTTGAATCTGCTCCTGAACGGATCGTATGGGCACCTAGAGGGGGGGTGAATAGGTGCTACTCAAATTTTAATTCTTTTTCAATTTAGGCTTGACACAAAGGTAAATTCTCTAGATATGCAACTATGGTGAATTTACCTATATGACAACAAATAAGCTAAGCAAGATACAAGTAGTAAAGGCAATAAAGGATAGAGGTAACCGAGAGTGGAGCACACGGAGACACGGATGTAATTCCCGTAGTTCCTTCCTTTTTAGGGGAAGTACGTCTACGTTGGAGGGGTGTGGTTGCCACAAAGGCCTAACCAACGCCACAAAGGCTCACCCTATTCTCCGGTGCAAGCTTCCGCCACAAAGGCCTAGCTCACTTTCCACTAAGGGATTCCTCAAGGCGGAACCGGCCTTTACAAAACTTGGGGCACCACTCCACAACTGAATTGGAGGCTCCCAAGCACCACAAAGATCTCAATCAACAAGTATCAAGATTTCAATCACACAAACAAGGTCAAGGGACACAAGGGAACCCAAGACCAAAGGGCCCTCTAGCAAATGAGAGGGGAAATCAAATCGCTTCGGTGAGGATGTAGATCAAGGCCTTCTCCTTTGATTCTCCAAAGATCAAGAGCTTTGGTGGGTTGAGGGAGGAGATCTTGCGAATTTGGTGGCTCCAAAATGATGTTCTTCCTATCCAGCTCGAGCAGCTTGAGGTGGAAGAAGGGGAGGGGTATTTATACCCCCTCCCAAAATGTAGCCGTTGCTGTCTTGGAGGGGCGGATTATCCGGCCACCCCTGGCCGGAATATCCGGCCTGGCAATTCTTCATTTGATGATCTGCACAATCTTAGCACACACTTAATCTCCCTAATGTTGTTATCTAACACACAAAATCTGAGGGAAACAAAGTTTGCACTTTCAATCTCCCCCTTTTTGGTGTTAGATGACAACAATAGGATTTGCAAGAAAGATTGAATATTTCAATCAACAAATATTTGAGCACGATAAAAGGCTCCCCCTAGATGTGTGCATCTTCACCAATAAGTTTAGAGGAGACATACCTTTGCATAGATAACACAAACATTATGGAATTCCGAATATGATAATACGATATACCGGACAATAATTCCATAGCCATTTCACCAATAATCATGAGCTCATAAACAATAAGTGAACAATGCATAAAGATCCACATGGCACATTAAGAACATATAACATAGTCTCATACACCACACGGTAGCACGACACGAAGTTCAACCACACACAAAGTTCAACTTAAGACGAACGAAATAAGAAGAAACACAAGCGCCAAAGAATGATAAGCGCGCAAGCTTGTGTTTCCACCCATGCAAATCCCGAAACACTCCTAATAGAACTACTTCTCCCCCTTTGGCATCAAGACACCAAAAAGGGAGAAGAGCGATGCTACTCGTCCCGAGGAATCACTCCTCCCCACCATCGAAGTCGCCGGAGTCCACATCATCATAATCTCCGCCATCACCCTCGTCATCTCCAGCATCTTCATCCTCATCATCAAAGTCCTCCTCAGCCTCAAAGTCCTCCTCAGCCTCTGCACGAGCACCTCCTGCGGGAGCATCTGGAGCATCAAAGAGATGCTTCTGCATATCCACCCAGTTGTAGCGATCGGTGTTCCAAGCATTATAGGCCACAGGAGCAGAAGGAGTGGGATCTGCGGTCTGAGCAGCACTGAGACGGTGAAGGATAAGCTGCTGAGTGTCCTGGATGCGCTTCCTCTCGACATAGGCCTGGTAGTTCTCGCGGTGGATCTCTACCTTCATGCATAGAACATTCCGCTCAAACCAACTGAGCTTCCTCACCTCCCGAGACACAACAGAAGCAGCAGCCCGCTGATCACGAGCAGTAGCACTAGTCCTCGCATCAGCCATGAAAGTGTCAGGATATGCAGCAGAAGGAGCAGATTTTGCCTTTCTCTTGATATACATCTTCTTGACCTTGTGCTCCACACAGTCATCATGAATATCATAGTCTCCAAGGACATGCTTAATGAGAAGCATGATGAAAGGAGCATATGGCACAGTGTTCCTCTGAATAATAGCATCCTTGATCTCATAGAAGATGAAATCCATCACATCAAGGGTAAAGTCCTCAGCAGGGTCAGTCGACGTGGCACACTCATGAGCAAAAGCAAGGAGATCAACCAGAGAGGTGCGAATGGCATCATTGTTGCCACCACTAGGAGCAATGTTCTCCCTGAAAATGCGGACCAGCTGATCATAAAGGGGATGTAGGCCATTGATGAAGCCCACAACACCTGTGGAGCCATAGAGGTCATAGAGCTTGTCCTTGTCAGGCTTGTTCCCTGGGTTGTGAATACGCGACCCACTGGAGTGTCTCCATCATACGCATACCCCAAGAGAGAGGCAAACGTAGTGAAGTTCGATGTACACTCATGTTCGCCGGTCATCCACTTCATAGATTTCTGAGCATTGGGCAAAATCACCAGAGTAGCATGGAACTGCTTGATAAGACCGGGATTGTAGTTGCACTGAATGTTGGCCAGCCCCATCAAACCCATCTTCTCAACCACAGAGAGTGCTTCATCAAAATAAGACTTGCTGCGAAGGTGATCAAAATCAATAGGATGCATCGGACGACAAGGGTTCTTGAATGGCTCATAAACATCACGAAAAATCCCCCACTGCTCCTCATTCCAGAAACCCCGGTCCTCAATCTCTTCATCTCTTGCTGTGGCATACCAATTGTTGCGCCTAACAAGAATGTACTCGGCCTCGGGCATGCTCTTGTAGTTAGGACGTGGCTCTTTGCCTTTGCGACGACGGGCTTGAGCTTTGGCAACCTTGGCAGCTTTCTCCTTCTCAGCCTTTCTAGCAGCTGCCCTCTGACGCTGGCGAATAACGACCTCATCAACTAGGAGACCATCCTCATTCGGAATCAAGCGCCGCTTGCGCTTCGGCATACTCGGACCACCTGTGAAAGAGAGATGCACGGAGAGCATGGGGATAAGCGTATGCACACGAGTTACAGAAAAGATCAAAGAATTATGTAGTATGAACAACAAACTTCACCAAAGTATCAAAGTGAAAGTAGCAAAATATAAAAAAACCGGATATTCCGCCCAGGGGGGCGGATATTCCGGCCTGGAACCAGAAAACTGGCCAACTCGAAATTTTCAAAAACAGATGTTGTTTTGATGAAAAATTTGAACTCGTGTGCATAGATAGATGTCTTGAGAGAGGATGGCTTAGGTGAGAGAGCAAACACGGAGTGGTTCTCGGCACTTAACATTGCAAGAGCAAATCGACTAAAAATCCAATGCAAGTGCCTTCCCATATAAGAAAATTAATAATATCGAGAGAGAATACCAAAACCTCAAATAAGATATGCAATGAATCAACTCTTCAAAGAGAAGAGGTCGGTGGCCGAAGTCACCATGTTTGAGTGTTATGGCATTGGACCGCGAAGATGTATCTTGAGTCCATAACCACTACTCGTCATTGAAGCTCAAAAATCATAAAATGATATTAAGAGAATGATATGATTACTATCGGCATTATGGGGGGAGGGATAGCCCAATTAATTAGGACCGCACTCCCTCTATTTCCATGCCCACACCTAAACCAAACATGCATTGAGATATAGGTGTATTTGCAAGATGTTCAAGCCACACTCCTTGAATCGATGATATTTAGCTCATTCCTCAAATATCCAAATCTTGCTTCATCAAGAGGCTTCGTGAATATATCGGCAAGTTGATCCTTGGTGCCAACATAAGCAAGCTCAATATCACCACGGGCAACATGATCTCTAATAAAATGATTCCGGATCTCAATATGCTTGGTTCTTGAATGTTGCACCGGATTATAGGCGATCTTGATAGCACTTTCATTGTCACATAAAAGAGGCACTTTGTCACAATTGACACCGTATTCCTTCAAAGTTTGCCTCATCCATAACAATTGAGTGCATCCACTTGCGGCGGCAATGTATTCGGCTTCGGCGGTGGAGAGAGATATACAATTTTGCTTCTTAGAGGACCAACACACCAAAGACCTACCAAGAAATTGGCAAGCTCCGGAGGTTGATTTCCTATCATCCTTGTCACCGGCCCAATCCGAATCCGTGAAGCCACAAAGAGAGAAATCCGAGCCTTTGGGATACCAAAGACCATAAGTTGGGGTATGAACCAAATATCGAAAGATTCTCTTAACCGCCATAAGGTGGCTTTCTTTAGGAGCGGCTTGATACCTTGCACACACACCTACACTCAACACAATATCGGGTCTAGATGCGCAAAGGTAAAGCAAAGAACCGATCATAGAACGGTATACCTTTTGATCCACATCTTTACCATTGGGATCAAGCTCAAGATGACATTTTGTGGCCATTGGTGTGGCGGCTCCATTTAGTTCCTTCATCTTGAACCTTTTGAGCATGTCTTGGACATATTTTGCTTGATAAATAAAAGTCCCTTCTTTCAATTGCTTGATTTCAAAACCAAGAAAGAACTTCATTTCGCCCATCATAGACATCTCGAACCTATCGGTCATAAGCTTTGAAAATTCATCATTAAAAGCTTTGTTAGTAGAGCCAAAGATAATATCATCAACATATAGTTGGCATACGAAAAGCTCCCCATTGACCCTCTTAGTAAAAAGAGTAGGATCGATTTGCCCAACTTCAAACCCACGGTCTACCAACAACTCCCTAAGGTGCTCATACCACGCACGTGGGGCTTGTTTAAGGCCATAGAGTGCCTTATGGAGTTTATAGACATGGTTAGGAAAGTTGAGATCCTCAAACCCCGGGGGTTGCTTAACATACACCTCCTCTTTCAATGGACCATTAAGAAATGCACTCTTAACATCCATTTGTTGCAACTTGAAATTATGATGAGTGGCATATGCAAGAAGGATACGGATGGACTCAAGACGAGCCACGGGAGCATAAGTTTCTCCAAAGTCAATGCCTTCCACTTGAGAGAAACCTTGAGCAACCAATCTTGCCTTGTTCCTCACAACAATTCCATGCTCATCTTGCTTGTTCTTGAATATCCACTTTGTGCCGATCACATTGCGGCACTCCTTTGGCTTCTCTACTAACACCTATACATTATTGTGCTTGAAGTTGTTGAGTTCTTCATGCATAGCATCCAACCAATCCGGATCTTCAAGTGCTTCAAATACTTTCTTGGGTTCAACCATGGAGATATAAGCATGATGAGAACTAAATTGTGCCAATTGACGCCGGGTTGACACTTTGCTTCTTAAATCTCCAATAACCCTCTCAAGGGTATGACCTTTAAGTTCCAAGTCCCTTTCAACTCTTTTCTTGCGACGGGCTTCGATCTCCTCATTTGATCTTGGAGGAGTCACTTGATCATCTTGATCATTTTGGTCCCCGTCTTGACCATCAAATTGACCTTGATCATCATAATCTTCATGAGTGGGTTGATCTTGGTCTTGTGAAGAATTGGGGGCGGTTGAGATAACCGGAGAGGATGGTGGTGCCCCTTCTTCTTCATGAAGGTCCTTGTCTTGTTCTTTGGTTGGTGCATTAGTTGCTTCCTTGGGAGAGGCTTGTTGAGCTTGTGAAGATGAAGGCTCCACTTGAGTAGAGCATAGTCCTTCCCGGTCGGCCACAAGGTGTCCCTCAATGGGGCGGAAAAATCCCACGCCCATTCTTCCTATGGCTTCTCGAGGTATTTCATCATCTACATCACAAGAAACAACATCTCGCCCCCCTTGGGAGCTGTCATTCTCTTCGAATACCACACTACAAGATTCTTCAACACGTCCGGTGGACTTGTTGAAGACTCTATAAGTGTGGGATTCGGCACCATAACCAACAAAAATACCTTCTATTGCTTTCGGATCAAATTTACCTAAACGAACTCCTTTTCTTTTAAAGAAACACTTACACCCGAAAACCCGGTAGTAGGAGATGTTGGGCTTGCTTCCGGTGAGAATTTCATATGGAGTCTTGTTTAGGCCTTTGCGGAGGAAGAGCCGGTTTGAAGAATGACAAGCCGTAGAGATAGCTTCGGCCCAAAAGTTGTATGGAGACTTAAACTCCGCCAACATGGACCTAGCCATATCCATAAGAGTCCGGTTCTTCCTTTCGGCTACACCATTTTGTTGAGGGGTATATGCAGCGGAATATTGATGACGAATCCCCTCATCACTAAGAAATCCATTTAAGGTGTAGTTCTTGAACTCCGAGCCATTGTCACTTCTTATTGCCAAAATAGTTTGCCCATGTTGACGTTCAACTTCCTTGGCAAAGTCGATGACGGTTTGTTGAGTCTCACTCTTATGCTTGAAGAAGTAAACCCAAGTATATCTTGAATAGTCATCAACAATCACCAAACAATATTTCTTCCCACCAAGACTTGCATGAGAGGGAGGACCAAAAAGATCCACATGAAGGAGCTCCAAGATCCTCTTGGAAGAAATGATAGTCTTGCTTGGGTGGGGAGAATCATGCATTTTTCCTAGAACGCAAGCCCTGCAAACACGATCTTTGGCAAAAGAAACATTCTCTTTTAGTCCGAGTATGTGGCCACCCTTGTGAAGGCTTTGCAAAGTTCTCATATTGACATGGGATAAACGGCGATGCCAAAGCCAACCCACATCGGCCTTTCCAAATAAACACATTGCACTTGTAGTGGTTTTCCCCGAAAAGTCCACCACATATAAGTTATTTTCAATGTGTCCAACGAAAGCGAGCTTTAGAGACTTGCTCCACAAGAGTACCACAATATCATTATCAATGAAGACGGCAAAGCCCATCTTACCAAGTGCACGAACTGAAAGTAAATTGTAACCTAGGGTCTCAACAAGCATGACGTCCACAAGGGAAATATCCGGTGCGACCACCACCTTGCCAAGACCCAATACCTCGGATTGCGACATGTCTCCATAAGTGACGGTTATATGATTGTCATTTGGTCTCATCTCCGTCATAATCTTCTTGCTTCCGGTCATATGACTTGTGCAACCACTATCAAGCACCCATTTTGATCCACCGGAAGCATAGTCCTACAAGAGATCATTGCTTGGTTTTAGGTCCCCATTTTTCAATGGGTCCTCTTTTGTTAGCAACAAGGGTCTTTGGAACCCAAATAGACCAAGCAACATAACCATCATTTGGACCAACATATTTTGCATAAACATCACCATAATAATCACGAAATAAAACATAGTGAGGGTTAGCAATTCCCGCATGATCATCATGAGTGGCTTTGCCACCCACAATAGGATCCTTCTTTGCTTGTGCGGGCTTGGCCTTCTTCTTCTTGTTGTTCTTCTTCTTCTTCTTTGAGACATAGCCAATCCCCGTTTTATCACCAAATGCCTTTTGCTTACTCAAAAGGTCATTCAAGTTTTTCTCACCTATGGGAATGGAGGACTTGGCAAGCTCATCTTTCAACCTAGCATTTTCTTCAATGACATTTGCATGATCACAAGTAGAAGTAGAAGAACTAGGCACATTATTCTTAGTCAATTGAATTTGAAGTTGTTCATGTGACTTGGTAAGAATATAGTGTTCACTTTTCAAGGCCTTGTGAGCCTTGTCAAGATCTTCTAAATCCTTAACAAGTATATCATGACCAACACCAAATTCAACCTTTTCCTTTTTAAGCATTTTTACTTTAGCACGAGCATGGTCACGCTCTTTAGTGAGTTTGGAAACCACTTCATTATTAGCTTCCTCAATGGAATCGAGCTTCTCTTCAAGAGTTGCTCGTTCCTCTTGCTCTTCTTCAAGAGACTCGGTTAGTGAGGCAATATCTTGAGCATATTCTCTTTCAAGCCTCATTTGTTCATCTAGTTTTTCTAGAGTTTTACCATATTGGCTCAATAGACGTTCAAAGTGAATCTTATGAACACCATCTACACTAGACACATAATCATCAAAAGCAACAATTTCTTCCTTTACTCTAAGACTAGCAAGATCATTCACGGGAGCATCATTTGTCTTAGAGGAAGAGAAAGATGTGGGTGATACCTCGGAAGATTTGGCCATAAGGCACTTGACGTTCTTGAGAAGAGAGTCCTCATTGGGGGATTCAAAGAGTGATGTGGAGGAAGTGGAGGTGGTTGCCATTGCGGCCATCTCACTAGTTGTGGTTTCTTCTTCATCACTCTCACTTGCGGAGTACTCTTCTTGAGTCAAGAACACAAACTTCGGTTGTTTCTTCTTTGGTCCACCCTTCTTCACAAATGGCTTCTTGGATGGTGACTTGGTCTTGCTTTTGAAGATGAGCTTTCCACCATGGTCTTCTCTCTTCTCATAAGGGCACTCGGCAACGAAGTGAAATCTATCATTGCAATTGTAGCAAGTCCTCACCCTTTGACCATTGTTGTCATTCCTTTGATAGCCACTTGACTTGCTTCTTCTTTGATTGTCTTCTTTGGCCTTGTGAGGATCAACCCAAAAGGTTTTTCCATAGAAGGCCATGTGCTCATTGTACTCATGCCTTATGTCCTCGGGACACATTTCAAGCCTTGCTTCAATACTTGCTTGAGAAGGAATTTCTTTCTCAACCACACTAGCCTTTAATGCAAGATTGGAGCTTCTTTGCATTCCTATGGCACGAGCACGTGCATCCTCCGCATTTTGTGCGGCAACCTTGTAGGCTTGAATCTCTTGCATCACTTGATTTGAGGTCATCTCATTGAAGTTGTGCTTGCCTTGAACACTCTTCACATCCGCGGGCTCATATGGAGTAAGAGCAAGAATATACTTCATCTTGATCCACTCATCATCAATATGGTGAGCACCGAGGTTCTTGAAGGTGGTAGCGATAGCCTTGAGTCTTCTATACATCTCTTGATGGTCCTCACCATCCAACATGAAGAATCCGTCTGCTTGATTTGAGAAGGCCACATATCTTGTCTTCTTCATGCTCTCATTACTGACAAAGACGTCGGAGAGTCCTTGCCAAGCTTCTTTGGCGGTGGAGAAATGTTGGATGTGAGGCAAGTCCTTGGACCCAACGGCGACTTGAATCATGTGGAGAGCGGTAGCATTGAGTTGACTATCGACCGTCTCTCTTCTTGTCATGTTGTGTGGATCCACGGCCTTGAAGCCTTCCACCACGATCCTCCAAAGCTCGATGCAAGAACTGCGCATATGAGAGATCATTTGATATTGCCATTGACCAAAGTTTAATGCATCAAGCTTAGGTGGATCTCCTCTATTGTTAATATGAGGATGAGGAACCGGCGGGTCGGGTGAATACCAAGGAGGGAATTCACCTTTCCCGTCGCCCTTGGTGGAAGACTTAGCATCGCCATTTTTATCGGTACCCTCCACATCAACCACTACATTCTCCACTTGTGGAGTAGCGGGGTTTTCCGGAGGTGGAGAGGCATTAGCGGTTTTAGCTTGCATGAGTTGCGCCATCATTTCACGCAACTCACTTATTTGAGATGTCATGGAATCCATGGATGATTCCAAAGATTTGAACTCACCCATGGAAACTTGACACGAGCCCTCACTCGGAGAGGTGTCCATACTCTTAGGCGGTTAAGCCCGAATAAAGAGCCGAGGCTCTGATACCAATTGAACGGATCGTATGGGCACCTAGAGGGGGGGGGTGAATAGGTGCTACTCAAATTTTAATTCTTTTTCAATTTAGGCTTGACACAAAGGTAAATTCTCTAGATATGCAACTATGGTGAATTTACCTATATGACAACAAATAAGCTAAGCAAGATACAAGTAGTAAAGACAATAAAGGATAGAGGTAACCGAGAGTGGAGCACACGGAGACACGGATGTAATTCCCGTAGTTCCTTCCTTTTTAGGGGAAGTACGTCTACGTTGGAGGGGTGTGGTTGCCACAAAGGCCTAACCAACGCCACAAAGGCTCACCCTATTCTCCGGTGCAAGCTTCCGCCACAAAGGCCTAGCTCACTTTCCACTAAGGGATTCCTCAAGGCGGAACCGGCCTTTACAAAACTTGGGGCACCACTCCACAACTGAATTGGAGGCTCCCAAGCACCACAAAGATCTCAATCAACAAGTATCAAGATTTCAATCACACAAACAAGGTCAAGGGACACAAGGGAACCCAAGACCAAAGGGCCCTCTAGCAAATGAGAGGGGAAATCAAATCGCTTCGGTGAGGATGTAGATCAAGGCCTTCTCCTTCGATTCTCCAAAGATCAAGAGCTTTGGTGGGTTGAGGGAGGAGATCTTGCGAATTTGGTGGCTCCAAAATGATGTTCTTCCTATCCAGCTCGAGCAGCTTGAGGTGGAAGAAGGGGAGGGGTATTTATACCCCCTCCCAAAATGTAGCCGTTGCTGTCTTGGAGGGGCGGATTATCCGGCCACCCCTGGCCGGAATATCCGGCCTGGCAATTCTTCATTTGATGATCTGCACAATCTTAGCACACACTTAATCTCCCTAATGTTGTTATCTAACACACAAAATCTGAGGGAAACAAAGTTTGCACTTTCAGCTCCTACTACTATTGTTCATGTGGGGAGTATTAATTCTTTTTATGCATGTGGCTCATGATAGGGATGCTTTATGTGATAGTTATATTGTTAGTTCTATTCATCATGCTACTGAAAGTTATTATGAGAGAGGGAAACATGGTTTGATGGATCTCAACAATATTGAGTTTCCCCTCTTTATGTTGCAATTCTTGATGTTGTACTTGTTTTGCCTTCCTATGCTTTTTACTTTGCGCTTTCATGACTTGTCTCTTTACAAGACTATTTTTCATAGGAAGTGGTTTAGATTTAAATGTGTTTCATATTTGCTTTTTGATGCTCTCTATTGCTTCAAGTTCTTATATGGCGCCTTTGCCTCAAGTTCTTATATGGCGCCCACATGAGCATCTTTGCAAATTACTGTGCCTACCTCAAAGGCGTTAAAGAAAAGCACTCTTGGGAGATAACCCATTGTTTATTTTTAGTACTTTTTCTTTTATTTGAGTCTTGGAAGTTATTACTACTGTAATAACCGCTCCTTATCCTTTTTATTTCGTTGTTGTGCCAAGAGAAGCCTCTAATTTGAGTGAGGTAAGATTTGGGGATGTTGCTGTCCTGAAATAGTTTTTGGTGCTGCACCGTAAAAATTCGTGAAAATTCTCTGTATATCTTTTGGACCTGCGATTTCTTGTGCATATGCCCCAGGTTATATCCAAACTTTTATTAGTCGAACACTTTTTGATTTGAGCAACATAAAATCCCTCAAAAATTCGACCTTTGTCAGCTGTTCTGTTTTGACAGATTTCTGCCAATATTGGTGTTTACCGCTTTATCGCTTTCTTTTTGAGTTCTTTTGATCACGGAACTTTTGGGGAAGTTGCTACAGTAGTATATACTTTATATGTGGTGGTTTTAGGTTGAAACCTGAAGCAAAAAGGGTTGATTCAATGCTATGCTTACACTAATGTTGCTAATAGAATTGTGTTTAGTTTTGTATGAAGGAAGTTTTCAAGTGTAGGGATTAGTGAATGATGGGATGAGATGGAGAATGGACAAAAGCTCAAGCTCGGGGATGCCCATGTCGCCCCAAGAAATATCCAAGAGGTACAAGCGTCAAAGCTTGGGGATGCCCCCGAGGCACCCCCTTCTTCATCGGCAAAAATCAGGTCACCTTTCAAGACACTATATTTTTATTGCTTCATGCACTATGTATTTTTCTTGGAGCGTCTTTACTTTTTCTTTCAGTTTTCTTTTGTTTTGTTTGCTGAAATAAATGGTTGGATCACATCATGTTGGTTTGGAGGGAGACATACTCGCTTTTCATTTGCCAAGAACACTCTAGTTTTCACTCTTATCGTTCAATGAGTGTTCTCTTTTTCTGCTACTGCGCTTAGCTTGCATTTTTCGCCTTGATTTTTGTTCAGATCTTATTTTATCTTTGCATCAAGGTGTATTTGGACCTCTGGTATATGTTGGTTTTCCTCAAAAGAGTTTCCTCAAAAAGGTTTGAATGGTGTTGGAAAAGAGACAAAGCTTTGTGCAAAAAAGTGGTACAAGAAGGAGCTTGTGTAGACTGCGACTTAGGCTTTTGCATGTCGTGCTTGATGTCTTTTTGATAGTATGCTTAGGCTTTGTTTGGATGCGCAGAAATGATTTCTAGAATTGAATTGAGTGGGAATTCCCAATTCAGAGTGGGAAAGGAAATGGCTTACAATTCGAATTCTGTTGTTTGGATGGCTTGTATTGTGCTGTTGGAATCACTGAGTGGTACCCATTTCCAATTCCTGTTTGGACGTATAAACTATGGAATTGTGCTTTTTTTTAGTTTGGACAACACACGGGTGTGTACGTACATAAATAGTCGCATGTCTAATATTAAAATGTATAGATATTATTTTTCACGCATAATAACATTAAAATAAAGCCAAGAACAAGCATGACACAATATAGTTTGATAGAAAGTAAATAACACGAGTGTGTAGTTTGTCTCACACATAGCACACATAGCAAATAGCACAAGTGCATAGTCATAATCAACGAAGAACATAGTAGTTCGTTCTTAATAGCCACATATCATATCAACCATCATGGTAAGCTCGAGAGATATGGCTTCTTAAATTTATCAGGGAGCGCCATGAGTGCTTCAAACAAGCGCTCATTGACGATCAACTTTCCATAAGCTTTGAGTATATCAGCATCCTCCAAGTCAGGTACTTTCTGTAGTGCATCAAGGATTTCAGATGGAGGAGTCACCTTTGGCATGGGAAGTGGCTCAGTTGTCTTCAAAGCCTCATCAAAAGATGTCCTCATCTGTCCCATCATGCACAAAATAGCATCCCCAGTGCGCTGTCTCTTCTGAGGGACCTCAGGAGATTCTTCAGGAACTGGTGTGTTGGAAGTACCTGCAACGGCCGTATGGACTTCTTGAAGACACTCAGCTGCTGTCCTAGCACCTGCACCGGTCGCATGATCTTTTGAATATATAGCCTGGATAGCATCCCAATTCCTAACAACCTTGTTCCGGTAGCAAGCTGCATCCTTGTTAGCCTACACAATACACCAACATATTATTATAGATGAAAGCAAAAGTAAGCAAAGTATATAAATTTAAGAAAAGATACCTCCACATATCGAGACCACACTTCATCACTATCAACCATCACCATGTTCTTCTCCCAATTCCATCCAAAGCCACTCTGAGCAAGCATCTTACTAATGATCTCATAATGTTTGTCAAATGTTTTAATTCTCGCTTGTATTTTATCCTTGTTGATGGTAACATCACATCTCTCCTTCACATGCTTAATGCAAGCATTGTACACATGTGGCTTCCAACCATTTTGAGCATGGTCACCATTATTGTGATGCTCAACAAGCACCTCCAACAAAGCCGCGTCCATCTCAGGAGTCCATGCAAGATATGTCCTACTAAATTTCTTTGCTTTTGGATCAGCCATGCTTCTACAAGAAAAAAGAGTTGCAACAAAATAGAAAGCTGTAGTAAGATAAATCATATATATTATCATAGACAAAATAGCAAGTTCAAGTAAGGTATCACGTATATATTATCACTGACAAAAATATCAAGTTGTAGTAACGTATATCATATATATCTTATCACAAAAGACACCAACTAGTTATCTACTCAAACGTTAGATCTCCACGCGCCACTAGGTAGTCAGCAAACATATCATCAGCAAATTGCTGCCTAAAATCGGACCATGCAACACTCTGTGTGACACTTCTAATTAAATTAGCATCATCTGCATGTTCAGGAGCCATAGCATCTAGTTCAGCGTCGACTTCCTGTAGCAACAAATCATCCCTCACGTGTTGCCTATCCCTGGCATAGTTGTGTAACACACAACACGCATTAATAATTCGAATCTGCACATAATTTAGTTTATTGTCAGCAATTATTGTTTCATATTATTATGTGAATACCATATAGACATGTGTTACCTGGTCCTCCATCTCATAGAAAGAACAAGTACGCAGGAAGGCCCATTTTTTCTTCAACAAGCCAAAAGTTCTCTCGACAACATTTCTAGCACGAGAATGGCGCAAGTTAAACAACTCCTTTTCATTTTGCGGTTGTTGTTGACTTGCCGCCCATTCTTTCAAATGGTATCGAGTGGATCTAAATGGAGAAAGAAATCCAGGTCCATTTGTGTAGCCAGCATCCACAAGGTAGTACTTTCCTATTTATGAAGTAAATAAGTTAGCTAACAATTAAGTATGAGTTAGAAAAAACCAAGATAACGAGCCATACCCTGTGGTACAACAAATGCATCTTGGCGGTCATTTCTCATAGCATCCTTTAACACTCTCGAGTCTGATGCCGAGCCCTCCCAACCAGGTAGAACATAGAGAAATTTCATGTTCCAGTCAACCACACCCAGCATGTTAGTGCTAATTTCTTGTTTTCGGTTTCTATACCTCCCCTTGTCAGCGGCATTAACAAACACAGGAATATGACACCCATCTAGTGCTCCAAGTGCATTGGGAAACCACTTCCATTTGTAATCCTCGGGAGGGGTCACCGAAGGATCAGGAAGCTTGATGAACTCCCCAGTTAGAGATAAAATGGCTGATAACACATTTGAGAAGTTCCTACTAAGAGTCTCCAAAGACCGCTGGTAAGTGCCACCCAACATTCTCATTTTAATACCGTGTCCGAGAACTTGAAGGAACATAGCAACATTTTCTTCTACTGTCACAAACACGCTATCTTGGAGACCACACTTCTCACGCAACATAGCACAAAGATCATGGAAGTTTCTTTTGGTTAAGCGTAGCTTATCATAGCAAGTTGTGTCGGACCCATCATAAGTATTTTTCAATATATATTTCCTATATGCAATCTTCTCCTCATCATCGTTGAAGCATCCTAGGCCCCTCGGTGCCCTTTGCGTACTTACATACGCAAGAGCAAGACAAGACATCTCAAAAAACTTCTTTGTCAGCAATATTCGTTTTCTTTTTCTTCTTTTATTCTCTTCCGTAATGCGTGATACCAAGTTTAGTTGCGACATCATGAAACTACAATTTATCGACCAAATATATACCATAGATATCACACTCTATACATTAAACAATAAAATGATGCAAAGGGACAAATATATGTATCACAAATTCAAATCACAGAATATTAGAAGTAGGAATATGATTTTATACCTTCAGTTGGCTCCGGTTTTACACCTCTGTCTTGATAATCTGCAGGTCAAAGCAAGAACGTGAGTGAAAAAACAAAGAACAAACAGATAGATGTTCTCTGTATATGGAGCAGTGGAAGGAGGTCGGGGAAGGACCCCAGGGAATCTGCTTCGGCTGGGAGAAGCCAACAGCCGCCGCCAGGAGCCCCCATCCGCCGCTGCTCTACCACACCCGACACCCGCCGCCGCTCTACCTAGGGTTCGTGCTGCGGATACATCGGAGAGGATGGGGATGGCGCCGGCTGTTACACAGGAGGAGCGAGAGAGGAAGACGGCCTGCTTGGGAGAGGAGGAAGGAGGGAGGAGGGAGGAGGGATGAGAGCTGGCGGCGGCGCACCTCTTCCCGCGGCCGCCCGACGCGGAGGCGACGTCCAGTCGATCGAGGGAGAGCATAGCGAGACGAAGCGTTGTCGTTTCCAGGCGATTTCAGAGCCTTAGGGGTCGGAAACCTTTCACGCTAACGCTGGAATTCGGGCTGGTGATCAGGGAATTCGGGCCGAATTCTAGGCCCCAATTCCATGCCATTCCAAACACTAGAATTCGGGTCCGAATTCTACAATTCCAGTTTCCAGGCCAAATTCTGAGCATCCAAACGGGGTGTTAGTGGTTTTGCTGTAGCATGACTTGTCTCAAATGACTGAGATTGCTTAATGAGCCTTTGAAAAAAATCATGCGTTGTTTATATTATTTGGAAGCATTAGTTTGGTTTTCTCCTTTGATGCTTTATTTGGGTTGACTTGGCGCATGCTTACACCATGTTGACTACAAAAATAAGTCGCCTATAGCCTCTATGATCATTTAGTTTTTGACTTTTGATGCCATCTTATGCTTCTTTTAATGTCGCTTTGTCGCTTTGCATGATTATGGCCGTTATTGCTCTATTAGTTGGTCGCTCCCAGTCTTTTGCTAGCCTTCGTTTTGTACTGAGTATGAGCTCTACTCGTGCATCCAACTCCTAAAAACCAAGTTTGCCATTGTGTCCACTATAAATTCCTATGCATGGTATTTGTATGCCATTCCAAGTAAATTTTCATGTGCTACCTTTCAAAAACCTTCAAAACACTTCTCGTTTTGTGACACTATTTTCAGCTCATGGGGACGTAGTGGTCGGATTTGCTATCTTCCATATTGCTTATTCAAAAAAGAAAAAAAAGAGAAAAAAAGGAAAGAAAAAAGGCACTCCTCCATGGTATGTGAATGTTGGTGGGCACCCGATGAATCGGTTAGCCATGGTTTGAGAAAGGAAAAAAGGTGGGGAGGAGTGCCAAGCTTTATAAAAGAGCACAAAAGTGCCAATCTCTCTCTCAAAAACTTGCTTCATTTTTGTATGGAAGATAGTAAGAACCCCATTGCCAGTCGTTGACAAAGACAACCACCTCTCAAAACCAATTTTTATCTCTCTGTTTTACAAATGAAAAGCTCTAGCACATGTTTAATCACTGCTTCCCTCCGCGAAGGGCCCTTCTTTTACTTTTATGTTGAGTCTCCACCTTCTACCTTTATGCACCGTCTAAGAGAGCATAGTTGTCATTCTGAGTATAATGTGCATTGTCCCAAAGTTTATCATTGATTGATTCATAACTATGGTTTCACTTGTTCCTAAATTATTTAAATCTAGTCGCCCACTTAAACTTGAAGGTGTCCTATGCATTTATGTTTTGCTATTCCATGGAGGACAAGCTGAAAACCATTTGCTATGTTTTCCATATGATTTGAACACACACTTGACTTTCATTGTTTCATTATTCATGATCTTTCGTTTGTGTTCTTCTTCATGTTATAACATGGTTGATAAGTTTCGTATGGTCAAGATTATATCTTCATGCCCATGTTTTAAGTTCTTTTGATCCCAGCACTCAATGCTTACTTAAATGATCAAGATTGTGTAGGTGCATGTCACCTCAAAAATTATTCTTTTGTTATCACTTACCTACTCGAGGACGAGCAGGAGTTAAGCTTGGGGATGCTGATACGTCTCAAACGTATGTATAATTTTTGATGCCCCATGCTTGTTTTTACACCATTTGCCTTGTGTTTCGTTACACTTCGTGGCACTTTTATGCGATTTCCGGAACTAACCTATTGACAAGATGCCACAGTGTCAGTTCCCTATTTTCTGCTGTTTTGTGTTTCAGAAATGCTACACGGGAAATATTCTCGGAATTGGACGAAACACAGAACTCTTATTTTTCCCGGACGAAGGACGAGGACCGAAAGAGAGCCGGAGGGGGGGCAGGGGCCAGCCTCACACCAGGGCGGCGCGGCCCAGGCCCTGGCCGCGCCCCCTATGTGTGAGAGCACCCTGGCAGCCCCCTGACGACGCCCCTTCGCCTATATAAAGCCTCGGGACGGAAAACCCTAGGGGAGTCGGCGAAATTTCCAGAACAGTTCCGCAGCGCCGCCGCCGTCGAAACCAAATTTCGGGAGACAGAAGTCTCTATTCCGGCACCCTGCCGGGACGGGGAAGTGCCCCCGGAGCCATCTCCATCGGTCTCCATCGCCGTCTCCGACGTCTCCATCGACCTTGCTATCTCCTATGATGAGGAGGGAGTAGTTCTCCCCTGGGGCTAAGGGCTCTACCGGTAGCTATGTGGTTCACCTCTCTCTCCCATGATGTGATCTTTATGTGATTGTGAGCTTTGTATCATGTTGAATAAGTAGATGCTACTCTTCATCATTATGTGTACTCTAGTGGTGTTATTAAAGTAATCTATTCCTCCTGCCATGGTGTAACGGTGACAGTGTGTGCATCATGGTGGTACTTGGTCTAGGCTACGATTGTGATCTCTTATGGATTATGAGAATAATTATCACTATGATAGTATTGAAGTGATCTATTCCTCCTTTCATGGTGTAATGTTGACAGTGTGTGCACCGTGTTAGTACTTGGTCTAAGTTGCAATAATATTTATCTTGAGTTGTGATTTGATTTGGATATCTCTATGAGCGGTGTTTGTCAAGTACTTGATGAACTTTAAGGGGTGCTTCTGTAGCCACTACGCAATGATTAGTGTTATTCAATAGGAGAGTAATTCAGAGTAGCATGGTGAAGAGAAGTTATTTATTTGTTCAATTATGTTATATTTGTTGGGAGTGTGTCCACTAGTGAAAGTATGATCCCTAGGCCTTGTTTCCAAGCTTTGCACACCGTTTACTTGCTGTTTTGTTACTTGTTTGCTTGCTGCCATTTTTATTCCAGATTGTATTTACTACTTATAATCATTCATACCACTTGTATTTCACTATCTCTTCGCCGAACTAGTGCACCTATACATCTGACAAGTGTATTGGGTGTGTTGGGGACACAAGAGACTTTCTGTATCGTAATTGCAGGGTTGCTTGAGAGGGATAGCTTTGACCTCTTCCTCCCTGAGTTTGATAAACCTTGGGTGATCCACTTAAGGGAAACTTGCTGCTGCTCTATAAACCTCTGCACTTGGAGGCCCAACACTGTCTACAAGAACAGATGCGTGCGTAGACATCAATCCTTTTAAAGTGCGTTTGTTTCCCTTGTCTTTAACTGGTACTGCTTTTTTGTGGTTTTCTGCTTTACCTTATGGTTCTATTAATACTTGGTATCACCTAGAAAAGAAATTCCATGAGCATTTTTATAGCGGTGATAATGAGCTTAAGTTGTCACATCTTACATCGGTTAAATAAAAGCATGATGAGTCAGTTACTGATTATGTCAAAAGATTTAGAGATACTAAGAACCGATGTTACAGTTTAGTAATTACTGAAAGAGACATGGCAGACTTAGTGCTCAATGGTTTAAGAACTTACATTAAAGAAAAATTGAAGGTTATGAGTTCTTAAATGTTAGTCAAGTTTTGCAAAGGGCTCTGGCCGAAGAAAGTCGAGGCAAAGAAACAAAAGATATGCATAGGTCAAAGTCTGATCGCCCTCGTATAAATACTGTTGGATATAATAGTGAAAATTCGGACGATGAGGCTGATATTTATGCTGCAGAATTTGTTTGGCCCTCAAAGGCCAAACCTTATATTTGTGATGCTCTTAAGCCGATTCGCAAGAATCGTGAAGATGAGATGACATTCAGTTTTGATGTAGCCAAATGTGATAGGATATTTGATGCTATGTTAAAAGATAAATACATTCGTTTGTCTCACACTATACCGCCATTTGAGGAGTTAAAACGGCGCGCTTATTGCAAATATCATAATTCATTTTCTCATGCTACTAATGATTGCAATGTTTTTCGGCGACAGATACAATCGGCTATCAATGATGGACGATTGAGCTTTGCTGATATGCAAATTGACAAGCAGCCATTCCCAATGAATACTTTGGAGCTGCATGGAAAGAAGGTCTTAATTCGGCCAGAGACGGTCGGATCTGCTAATAAAGATAATGTTGTTGGTGGTGAACCCAGGAACAACAAGGAAAATAACAAGGTCTTGGGAAGGGAGATTGTTCTTGGAAAGCAACCTGATGGCAAGGAGACGTTGAAGATCACTATAAAAAATCCTGCACCCGGGGGGCAACCAAAAGAACAAGGTGATGTGCGTGCCAAGTTCATCAAGCCCAAGAGTCCAGAAGTTGGCAAGTGGAAGACCAATGAGGTCAAGGCGCAGCGCAAGCAGATCAAGCCAACTTTTGATATGTTAATGTCTAAGTATGCAAACCAAGCGACCGGTTCTAACTCAAACCGGTCATCTCATGTGAAACGTCCATGGTCACCTCCAAGAGAGAGATATCCAAGACACTCAAGGCCGTATGGTCAATGGGCGCCAGGGCCATGGATGGCGCCGCCACCATATGCACCGTATTACTACAATGGAGGATGGATGCAGCCCCCAATGGCGCCATATGCTTTTCATCCAGGATGGGCAGCACCCAGGAAATCTGTGCATGACAGGATCACTCGACCTGTTCGAGACCGTTTGAGTTATAATACTAATCGGTCACATCCAAAATCTTCAGAGGGTCCTGAGAAGGAGCGACGTCCTATGTCGCCATGTGCTGAAACTTCAGAGTCTGGCAAGCAACAAGGGAAGAATCCTAATGTCAGCTCAATCATAGTGGGCACACAAGCGTTGAAACTCAAAGAGCCAGTTGATATTGATAAACCGGCTAGTTCTGATAAGGCTATACTGACTATTCAGCCAAGATCCTTGGCTAATGATCACGAAGCTAGCACAAGCAAAGCCAAGCCGAGGGATCCTAAATATACTCAGCCTAAGTGGTGTCCTCTTGGATTGACAAAAACCAAGAAAAGGAGGCTGCAGCGCATGAGGAATCAAGAGAAGGTGGAGAATGAAGCTGAAAAGAGGAGGGATGCAGTTTTTGATGAAACTCACCCAGTGCCTTCTAAGAACTGGGTACGTAAGCAAGTGGAAGATACCACAGTTCCCATGATAATCACAACAGTTCTGACACCATCTCAGGAGGGGAGCACGAGCATTGTTACTACACCACCTCCTACACCTCCTTCAACTGATGAAATTCTAGAGCAAACTCCCGCACTGGAAGATGATGAGGAATTGGTGGACTATGAAAGCTCGCCAACTAGGGAAGGTATGGATATGAATATGGTTTATTATTTACCCTCTGAATTCCGTGCCGTAGATGAAGAAGGGGGGGTAGCACAGCTGGACTTTGGGCCCAAGAATGCCATCTTTGAGAAGCCAAAAGAACCGGTGAAACACTTGAAACCACTATATGTCAAGGGACACATTAATGGGTCGCCGGTTGCTAGAATGCTTGTTGATGGTGGCGCTGTGGTGAATCTTATGCCATATTCGGTTTTCAAGAAGTTGGGGCTTGATGAGAATGATTTAATGAAGACCAATATGGTGCTTAATGGGTTTGAAGGTAAAGAAAAAACTGAGGCCAAAGGTGTCATGAGTGTAGAGCTCACCGTGGGAAGCAAATCTTTGGCCACCGCCTTCTTTATTGCTGAGGTGCAAGGTAATTACAATGTCATATTAGGCCGCGATTGGCTCCATGCAAACCAATGTGTGCCATCTACTTTGCATCAGTTCTTGATACAGTGGGTTGATGATGAAGTTGAGGTAGTCCATGCTGATAATTCATCGTGCATTGCTTTGGCTGATTCACCGGTGGATTGGCAACATCCTAATGCTACTTGTTTGACGGGGCGTGATCTTTCAGATTTTGATTTTCTTAGTGCCACAAAGAATGGCTTTGTGGCCGTATCTTTAAAGCCGATTTATAGTAATCGGCTCCCAAACATGTGATTTAAATGGATCCCAACGAAGAGTGGTTGCAGAAGAGGCTTGTGGAATATTGGTCCAGTGGGAACGATATGTATGAGTCAATTGAAGAATTAGATGATATGGATAAGTTGGGACAAGGTTTTACATCGGCTGATCCATTGGAAGAGGTAGATATAGGAGATGGTTTAATTCCTAGGCCGACGTTTGTAAACAAAAATCTGAAAGCCGATTATAAGGATATGTTAATCGGGCTGTTAAAAGAATATATCGATTGCTTTGCATGGGAGTATCATGAGATGCCTGGTTTGAGCCGGGATTTAGTTGAGCATCGATTGCCTATCAAGGCCGGTTTTAGACCTTATAAACAACCGGCCCGGAAATTCAATCCTAAAATGTATGACCAGATCAAGGAGGAGATCGGTCGTTTTCTTAAAGCTAATTTTATTAAACCTTGCAGGTATGCAGATTGGATTTCTAATATTGTACCTGTGGAGAAAAAAGGATCAAGCAAGTTGAGGGTGTGTATTGATTTCAGGGATCTAAATAGAGCTACACCCAAAGATGAGTATCCTATGCCAATAGCCGATATGCTTATTAATGATGCCTCTGGTAATAAAGTTATTAGTTTTCTTGATGGCAATGCGGGGTATAACCAAATTTTTATGGCCGAAGAGGATGCATTCAAAACAGCCTTTCGGTGCCCTGGCTTTGTTGGTTTATTTGAGTGGACGGTAATGACCTTTGGGTTGAAAAACGCCGGTGCCACATATCAGCAGGCTATGAATTTAATATTTCATGATTTGCTTGGGGTCATACTTGAAGTCTATATTGATGATATTGTTGTCAAATCGGATGCTAATAAATCTCATTTAGCCGATTTGCGCTTAGCTTTTGAGAGGATGAGGAAGTATGGGCTCAAGATGAATCCTTTGAAGTGTGCTTTTGGTGTATCGGCTGGGAAATTCTTGGGTTTTATTATACATCAACAAGGCATAGAGATTGATCCACAGAAGATAGAGGCTATCCAAAAAATAGAAGCACCGAAATGCAAGAAAGATATGCAGAAATTCCTTGGCAAGGTTAATTATTTGAGGCGATTCATAGTGAATTTGTCAGGGAAGGTTGATGCATTTACTCCTATTCTTCGGTTAAAGAATGATGATGATTTTACCTGGGGGGCAAAACAGCAAGAGGCATTCGAAAATATCAAGCTTTGTTTGTCTACTCCGCCGGTATTGAAGGCGCCCAAACATGGAGAGATTTTTAGGCTCTATATCGCTGTGGAGGAAGGCGTTATTGGTGATGTTTTGACTCAAGAGACCGAAGGAAAGGAACATGTCATAACTTATTTGAGTCGGCATTTACTGGATGCCGAGACAAGGTATACTTTTATTGAGAAATTATGCTTGTGCTTGTATTTTGCTTGTACTAAGTTAAGGCATTATTTATTGTCTAGCATGTGCGTTGTTGCTTGTCAAACCGATGTAATTAAATATATGTTGCATAGACCAATTCTTAGTGGTAGGATTGGTAAATGGGCTTATGCTTTAATTGAATATGATTTGGCTTATGAATCTTTGAAATCTATGAAAGGCCAAATCGTTGCTAATTTTATTGTTGAATATCGGATTGACAGTGAGCATGATATTGATATTAGCCTTGTCTCTTTAGTACCATGGATATTATATTTTGATGGTTCAGTCTGTAACAATGGCCAAGGTGTTGGTGTTGTTTATATATCTCCTCATGGTGCTGTGTTTGAAGCCTTATGCCACTTAGAATATTCTTGCACAAACAATCAAGCCGAATATGAAGCTTTACTATTCGGACTAGAACTTTTAACTGCTGTAGGTGCTACACATATTGAGGCTTATGGTGATTCATTGTTAGTAGTTCAGCAAATATCCAAGGTTTGCCAATGTTTAGATGAATCACTTAATATGTATCTTGATAAATGTCTAGACATAATTTCTACCTTGGATTATTTTAGCATTGCTCATATATCTAGACAGGATAATTGGAATGCAAATGAGTTAGCACAACAAGCATCTGGCTACCATGTTGATCGTGGTGTTTTTCATATATCTTATAAGCCGATGTTTGCTCTTGCTGACGTAGGTAAGACCGAATTAAAGCCCATTGATTCGGTCACTAATGAAGGATCTAGTGCAGGTGAAAACAAAGATTGGAGAAGGCCTATTGTTGAATATTTGCAGGATCCTAGCAGGAGGACGGATAGGGCTGTTCAGCGGATCGCTTTCAAATATGTTTTGATAGATGATAATCTCTATCGCCGAACAGTTGATGGTATTCTCTTGAAGTGTTTGGATGAAGACCAAGCAAGGGTCGCTATGGGGGAGGTACATGAAGGTATTTGTGGTACTCATCAGTCGATGCACAAGATGAAGTGGTTACTACGATGTGCAGGTTTTTTTTGGCCGACGATGATAAATGATTGCTTCAGATATTATAAAGGATGCGAAGCTTATCAAAAGTTTGGTGATATTCAGTTGGCTCCTGCTACTATGTTGAATCCTGTTATCAAGCCGTGGCCATTTAGAGGTTGGGGATTGGATTTCATTGGCAAGATTCATCATTCTTCTTCGAAAGGGCATCGGTTCGTGTTGGTAGCCACTGATTATTTTACCAAATGGTCTGAAGCAATACCTCTCAGGAAAATGACCCATAAGGAGGTGATCCAATTCATAACTGAGCACATTATACATAGATTCGGCGTTCCTCAAACTTTGACCACAGATCAGGGTTCATCATTTATGGCAAAGGAAGTAAAAGAATTCGTCGAATCATATAAGATAAAGATGCTCAATTCATTTCCATATTATGCTCAAGCTAATGGACAAGCTGAATCTAGCAATAAAACTTTGATCAAGCTCATTAAGAAGAAGATTGAAGATCATCCAAGGAGATGGCATGAAGTATTGTCTGAAGCTTTGTGGGCGCATAGGATTTCAAGGCATGGTGCAACAAAAGTAACTCCATATGAGCTCGTGTATGGGCAAGAAGCCGTTTTACCAGTAGAGGTGAATCTGGCTGCTTTGAGGTTCGCTAAGCAAAATGATTTATCGGCGGTGGATTTTCATAACTTAATGATGGATAACATTGATGAAGTCGCCGATAAACGTCTAATTGCTCTAAGAGACATAGAGAAGGAGAAATTGCGGGTAGCAAGAGCATATAACAAAAAGGTAAAGATGAAGAGCTTCCAGGTTGGTGACCTAGTGTGGAAGGTAATCCTGCCAGTTGGTTCAAAAGACAGAAAATTTGGCAAATGGTCTCCGAACTGGGAGGGTCCTTTCAAGGTCATGAGAGTAGTTCCTGGAAATTCATATTTAGTTGAATCTATGCAGGGAAATTTATTACCTCGAGCTCTCAATGGAAGATATCTAAAGAAGTTTTACCCGAGCGTGTGGCAAGAAGCTTAAACACACATATGGCCGATATACAATTATCGCCCTTAGCATACATGGCCGATATAGAGTTATCGCCCTAAGAACAGATGGCCGATGGAGTGTTGATATCGTCCTTAGACAAAATGTGGAGCAAGTTATTTTTCGGCACGCAAGTATTGCCGAAAAACAGGGGGGCATGTGTTGACAACCGTTTTTAGCTTACAAAGAAGATACCTTAAGATGGCCTTAAATGAGAAAATAATAGTTGATAAAGTTGTGCGTCTCGTCGAAACAAGCAACTTTGGTTTTTGGATCATCTCAATCCGAGGTCATATGCAATTTCTAGGGTCAAACCAAAAAAATCTGAAACAGAGGCTAGCTAGTACTAGCGAATTTCTGTAATTTCGTAGCCCAAAGCCGAGGCTGACTAGTACAAGTACTAGTCGCGCTCTGTACATGCCGAAATCAGATAAAATTCAGAAATCGATGGAAAAGACCCTTCAGACTATCTCGGATGGAAAAGTGGCCAACATGAAAGTTCTTCGTTTTTTCGAGACGAACAACTTTGTCGTTTACGGGATTTCAATCTGAGGTCGTTTACTGCCTCATCTGGGGCCCGCGAGTCGCAGTTAAGTTTTTGACCGAACAGTTTTGGAAAGTTCAGGTCTACCATCCGAATTGGACCCAAATTAGGGTTTTGGACGTGAATCCAGCCCTCCATCTTGCACGGGAAGTCCAGCTGCCCCTTATATACCTGAGGGGTGACGGCTGATTGAACAACAACACACAATCGCAAAAACCAATCTACAAACCTCTATTTTTTCTCTCTCGCCCTTGTTTTCTGCTCATCGTTCGTCGGTGTTCTTCGTGTTGGAGAGCTTCGATCTACAAAGTCCTAGGGGCGGGCGAACCGACCTAGGGCAGCCCATCACCGCCGTGCGCCCAGACGGGGTCTCTCCCGGGCGTGTGGGGTTTCGGGTCTTCAAAAGAGCCCGCCGGATTGTCCTGCATATCGCGCTTCCGGCTAGCCTCCTCCGGCGACGTGTCCTGCGTATCGCGCTCGACGTCGGAGGTACATGGTGACGTGTTCGTGTGCGAACAGATCTACATGCCAAAACGGCGATACATCTTCGTGTAGTCGCCGTCGTCGGAGGAGGAGGAGTCGTTGTCCTGCGGCGGCGGCGCCTGGCGGCTGGAGCCCTGCCCAGCATCGCCGAAACGTGGCGGCGTTGGGCGGTAGAGCTCGTCGTCGCTGGACTCCTCCAGCTTGACGACGGGCGGCGCGCCGCGTCGAGGAAGCGTGGCGGCGGTGGCGTGACGCTGTGCGGCGGCCAGGTCCAGCAGCCGCCGCTGCTGCTCCCGCTCCTCCCGCTCCCACTCCCGCCAAGACCACTCTAGTGCCGCGTCGAGCGGCATGGTGTTCTCGGCGGGGACAACGTCGCTGAGGGAGCGCTGGATGGCCTCCTCCGCCGCTGCCTCCTCGGCGCGCCTCGCCTCCGCCTCGGCGAGGTCGGACGCGGCCTTGGCGGCGGCGTCCTTCTTCGCCTTGCGACGGCGCGGCGGCGACGCGGTGCGTGCCCCTCCCTCGCGGATGACGAGGGCGCCGCTGTTGCGGCGAGGCGCGGTCGCCGGCTCTTTCTTCACGGTCCTCGGCGTCGATGCCGAGGACAGTGATCCGAACCTTGTCGCCGACCCGGAGGAGCCGGATGCCATCCGGCGTGGCATCCAGGAGCTCCCGCGGCGGCGGGAGAGCGTCGGACGCGACGCCAGCGGCATCTCGAGGACGGGGTCGTTCCCGTTCTCGATGTGCTCAAGGACGAACTCGAGCGTCCTGCCGGGCGCGCTCCATCAGCGGCGGCGCCCGGCGGCGTTGTTGCGCGCCGGAGGAGGGGGCGGGCCGTCGTAGGCCGCCAGCTCCCGCTCGTAGCGGCGGCGGAAGAAGGCCGTCCACGCCTCCCGGTTGTCTGGGTAGAAGCGCGGCTCGGCGCGCTGCTCGTCCGACATGGTCTCTAGGACCTCGTCGATGGCGGCGTCGAGGGCCGCTCCCATCGGCGGCGGCGGGATGGGGATGCCGCCGGCGCTCAGGCGCCATCCTCCGGGCGCCCGGAAGTCCGGCGGCGCCATGTAGCCGGCGGCGTGCAGGTGGCGTCCCTCCCACTGGTGCAGCGATCTCCGGCCGAAGCCGTTGTTTGCCGCGCCGTCCTCGTCGGAAGGGTACCCCGCCATTGATCGAGCTCGAGGATGAGTGGACGAGGTGGGCTGGTCCACTGGGGAAGATGGTTGCGGGCGAATGTGGCCGGCCAGACGCGGTAGGCCGCGTTATATAGGCGCGCTGGCATTAACTCGCCTCGCCGCGTGGCTGGCCGGCCATCGGCGGCAGCCTTTACAGCGCGCGGAAGACGATGCGTGCGGGGAAGACGATGCGCGGAAGACGAGACGATGAGGACGACGACCGCCCACTCTCGCCGACAGGTCGGGCCACACGACCCACGGGAACGCGCGGGAATTTTTCTCGCCTTTTTCGCGCGCGTTTCTTTCGTCTAGAGTCCCCGAGCGCGCCCCGGAAGGCTGGGGATGGCCTGGGCTCGCCGGATGGATGAAAGCCCAGATCCAGGTGAAAACGAGGATTCGGGGATGCGACTGAGCCGATTTACGCCGTCCGGAAAAAAAAACGCGTGCCGGGGGCCTCGTCGGGCGTATGAGTGGAGATGCTCTTACTGGCGAGACCACCAATGCCATTGTGAACCGTGCCTAAAGGTCATGGTTGACGACCTCTAATGAAAAATATTTTCACTATATTTCATAGGAAAAGCAACCTCTAATGAAAAATATTTTTCCAATCACGTGGTACTGGAGATGTCATGACACACTATTTTACAAATCGTGCGAATGCATACATTATAGGAGTCCTGACCAACACGTACGGTCTGTTGGCGATGGCGAGAGGAAATTGCACATACCACCAGGTTCATCTCATTTCGTTGCACAGATCACTACCTGGACAGATTTTTTGCACTTTCCACCAGGTCTACATCTAATACGTTGCAACCCAGTCTAAATACTCTTTTTATCAACATTGACACTCAAACTGACGGCAGGGTCCCACATGGATTGGCCAGACCATGCTTTTTCTAACCAACAGTGCATGATACATATATGAAGACCAAATATAAATTTTTGACCAATTGTACATGATATGTATATATGAAGACCAAATATAAATAAGTTGTACATAATATATATACGAAGACCAAAATAATTCAGCATCCAAGTATGTGCCATATGGGCATTACAGGCAACAAATAGCAGGGCAGGGGTGCAGATTTACCTGGTGAAGGAGACGCCCTGGATGCGGTTCATCGCCGGCGAGGAGCTCGCCGCCGGTTGGCCGGCCACCATCGCTGCTTGGGGCGGGTTCCTCTCCTCCGTCCTTTCTTCGGCCCGATTCGCGGGAGGAGGACGATCCCAGGGGACGGAGATCCCTAGGCCGGGGTCGGGGTCCATCGCCGGCGAGGAGATCATCGCCGATTTGAGCGGCCGCCGTCCCAATCTTCTCTCCTCGAGCCGCACTGTGTTCACGGGAGCAGTACACGGGAGGAGATGGTCGGTCCATCTCAATAGAAAAAATACAGGGTCCAGCCTAATCATATGGGACCCAGCTGTCAGTATCGCTATTAGCATTATTAAAAGGAGTACTTAGACTAGGTTGCAACGGATTAGACTTGGACCTGGTGAAAAGTGCAAAAATTCTCTCCATGTAGTGATCTGTGCAACGAAATGAGACGAACCTGGTGGTATGTGCAATTTCCTCCGATGGCGAGCACTCCAAATCGAAGCTTGTACACATTTATAGAGTAGAGCAAAACATGCTAATGGCAATTCGATAACAGACTTCACTAATTCAGGATGATACAGAACGTAGGTAGTACGTGCCTAGGATACAAGGTGGCACAAATTACATGCAAAACATGGAGTTAGATTAGGCGCGGAAAAGTCTGGCTACCGGGGCAGCGAGCGCCGCCGCGACGATTGGAGTGGAATATATGGCGGAGGCCACGACAGATCCACCAGCGGACCGCAGGATCTGGAAGTACGGCGCCGGATTCGCCACGAACGCAGCGCGCGATATGAGGAAACCTGCGGCGCCCGGGGCTTTCATGGTGGCGCTGGCGCAGCACTGGAAGCAGTACTTGCACACGGGGAGGAGGTGGCTGAGCGCCCGTCCGACCGTCATGGCGATGACGTGCAAGTATTGCGCGGTCCAGCAGACGAGCTGGACAAGCGCCTTCGCGATTCCCACGCCGGCGCCGTGGACGCAGGAGCCGACGGGCATGAGCACCTTTCCCGTCAGCTGGGCGGCGGTGGCCAGCAGCGTCGGGCAGAACCAGACAGCGGCCACCAGGAGAACAACTACGGCCACACACAGAACGTACGGGAGTGCGGCGGCAGCGGTGGTCTTGACCCACCGCACGAACGCCTCCAGGGCCGGGACAAGCTCGTCGGCCGCGTTGGCGAGCGTGGCGAGTACGCTGGCGAATGAGCGCCGGATGAGCGGCCAAAAGCCGTCCAGGCCGACGCTGATGCCGGCGGCCGCATCGGCGACGACGGTCTGTATCCACCGCCCGAAAGCCTCGAACGGGAGGACGAGCTTGTGGGCCTCGCTGGAGAGCGCAGCTAGGACGCTGGCGAATGAGCGCCGGATGAGCGGCAAAAAGTCGTCCATGCCGACGCTGATGCCGGCGGCCGCATCGGCGACGACGGTCTGTATCCACCGCCCGAAAGCCTCGAACGGGAGGACGAGCTTGTGGGCCTCGCTGGAGAGCGCAGCGAGGACGCTGGCGAATGAGCGCCGGATGAGCGGCAAAAAGCCGTCCAGGCCGACGCTGATGCCGGCGGCCGCATCAGCGACGACGGTCTGTATCCACCGACCGAAAGCCTCGAACGGGATGACGAGCTTGTGGGCCGCGCTGGATAGCGCAGCGACGAGGCTGGGGAAGAAGCCCTCCACGCTGGCCGCGGCAACCTGCAGCCAGCGGCAAAGTGCTTCGTAAGGCAAGACGAGCTTCTGGGCTGCGCTGGAGAGCGCAGCGAGGAGGCTAGGGAAGAAGCTCTGCACGCTGGCCACGGCAATCTGCAGCCAGCGGCAAAGCTCTTCGAACGGTAGGACGAGCACATGGGCTGCGTTCCCCACCGCGGCCACGAGGTTGGCGAAGAAACCTTGTATGAGGTGCCCCAATCCCTCGATGCCCGCGGCGGCGTTGGCGCCGGTAGCCTGCAGCAGGTTCCAGAGCGCCACGAACGGCGCGACGAGCAGATGGCTTGCGTTCCCCACCGCTGACAGGAGGTTAGCGAAGAAACCGTGTATGAGGTGACCTAGGCCCTCGAAGCAGAGGCTGATGCCGGCGGCGGTAGCTTGCAGGAGGTGCCAGAGCGCCTCGAACGGCAGGAGGATCAAGTGAGCCGCGCCGGTGACGGCGGCCTGCAGCAGGTGCCAGAGCATCTCGAATGGGAGGACCAGCAGGTGTGCCGCGCTCCCGAGTAGTCCCACGATGAGCTGCCACAGGCCGCCAAGGCCGAAGCTCATGCCGACGTCGTCGCCGTCCGCGGCGACGACCTGCACGATAGCGCCGCCGGCGCCATGCAGGAGCTTCCTCGATGCAGTGTCAGCGAAGGCCATAGCAGGTGCTGGGCAGGTTTCCTTTCTTCTGGGTGCTGGATAGGGTGGAGTGAGTAAAGCCTCTCGGCACTCGATGCTGCGCACTGGAGAGCGTTCTTGTCTTCTTTATTTCTCTGTGTAGTGGTACAGTGGCACATAGACATGCGTTGGCGAGTCAGGGCGGCTTCCTCGATTCACAGGCCGGACTTTGTGGGACTCTTTTTTTTTTCGAATAAGACACTGACGTTAAAAGAAACAACGAACAGTACAAAGCACCCAAAAAAAAACGAAAATTACAATGAAATCCTTGAGAAGCTCTTCATCTTCAACCTCCAGACCGTGTCAACGGCGCGCCGCCGCTGCCGCTCCTCCCTGAGTCGGCCTGACGTTGTTGGTTGCGGAAGGGAAGTCGCCGAACGGGTCAAGGAGACCACATCCGTCCCGGAGACGAAGAAGAAGGAAGAACTGCCGATGAAGCTCCTTGACGATCCAAAGATCCCCACAGCCAGACGAAAACCTCGAAGACCAGACCACTCCCACAAGCCTCTCGACATTATCGCCGAGATGGGGTTGAACCTGGGGAGACCTTATTGCACGAGGCGCCGCCACCACCACCTGAGCGCCGCCTCTGCAAACCTTGACCCTAAAAACTGAGAACGAAGCCCTCAAAACAGGGGGCGGAGCCCTCCCACCGACGAGGACCGAGATCCACCGTGTCTCCATGGCCCTAAGGCCACAAAGACCGGCGACCTGCGGCGGCGCCGGCGGGAGGCAACGAGATCCAATCGCCCCTGCCTGGAGTCTCCTAGGAACAGACTAGGAACAGAACTTTGTGGGACTCTTGTCGCTTCCTATATTCGCAAACTATCATGCATCTTTCGTCTTTGAAAACAGGAAAAGTGGAAGTCCACTAATAACCAGTTTTTAAAAGTGGAATTTATACGTTGTGCTTATTTATATTATTTCGCAATGTAACAAATCTATAATAAAAAATTTGAAGCATTGCTGGACGTTACATAATTATGTGGTGTGGCATAGTGTTCCTCCGAATGTTATCCGGTAGGTGATTTGTAATGACTATTTGGTTATGTGATCAATAAAGCGCACGATTTCCTCAAAAAAGAAAAATTATATATAAGCTACAACTATTCTTATGTCAATTTGGAAATATACAACCAACACGCAGAATATATCACCCTATCCCATCTCCTCCCCCCCCCCCCCACCACCACACCCACCCCCCCATTTTCTACCACCGCTCTCGTCCCCAGCCTGTTTTCCTTGTCCTTCTCCTCTAGGGCTAGTTGGCCCCTCCCCCTCCTCTCCGGTGGTGGCCGGCGACGAGTCGGGCGATGGACCCCTCCTTGTATAGTTTTAGGCTAGTTTTTCGTCCTGTGTTTGGTGTTATGTCACTACCTTGGAGTTGTGCATCGGATTTCGGCTAGATCTGGCGCATTGTAGTGATCTTCTTCCTTGTATTCATGCGCGCGAGGTTGGAGATGGGTGCGACGGGGATGGGCATACGAATCTCCTTCAATAAGGACGTAGTGTGTGGAGCTTCAGCTTGATGTGTTCTTGCTAGTCGTGGTGGTAGCATGTAGTGGAATAGACTAGAAGACGCACCTAGAAAAGATTGGGTGACAATATGGTGGAGTTCATGCGCGGCAATGGGATTCTATTGTCATCTGAGGCAGGTGAGGCAGCAACTCCACCTCAATCTCGGGAGTAACTCCTCGGTGGCTCATTTGTCATCGACCTCCATGGCCAAATGGCAACTACGCCCTCCCTGGACGCTGGCAGCAATTGGCGTGATCTATTCTCCCTATGTTGACGCAAGGACCCACCTAGCCTTTGTGCCAAGTTGGAAACCCTTTGGCTTTGAGAATTGAGATGGTACACCGCAGCACCCAAGTGCTCATGTCCCTGGCGTTGTCGCGGTTGGCCGTTCATGGAAGGTTTAGCAAGATTTTTTTTTTTTTTTGAGAAACTGGAAGGTTTAGCAAGATTGTGGTGGGGGTGGAGACGGAAGAAGACCTGAGCTAGATTGTGTTTTTTTTTCCTAGGGTCTTCGGTGCAAAAAGTCAAGGTACATGTTGTATTTTTGTTTTTATGAGGTTATTTATATAAAACTAGGAAGTTTGGCGCGGCGTCATGTCGCGTCCATGATGTAAGCTTGTTTATTAAAATCTATGTGTTGGTATTGAAGCATGGTTAAAGTAACATAAAAGTCATAAAAGAATTGGTAAGGATTATTTTACTCTCGCTCACGTAGGTGATCGTGAGGCGATGACACAAGAGGGTAGTACAGATATAAACCACTTGATGATCATGACTACACTGCAGCTGAGATGCCCGGAGCGAGGCAATTGCAGTGCCCAAAGTAAGCACTGTTCGCTCCGTCTTAAAGAGGCAACATGCGACAAAGCAAGTTTTTTAGAGTCATAGAGAGGTTAGTATGATTTTCCCCAGCTAAAAGAGGCGGCAAGCGGTAGAGTATTTTTGTTTCTAGGTGATTCCCTCACTCAAAGAGACAACATGCGGTGGAGTAAGTATATTTTTTAGGAACTGGTGTAGAACAATACAATAGTATTTCTTTGTCGGTAAAAGAGGTGGTAGGCGATGGAGCAAACATATTTTTTAAGGAATAAATCGGTGGCAATTTTCCCCGTAGAGGCGTATATTTTCTGATATTGCTACAACATAAGATGGTAGTGTTTTTCTCTGGTAAAATATATGGTGTGCATTGGAGAAAGTATATTTTTTGATGGTAAGCCAGTCTTATTTTTCCATGCTAAAAGAGGCAACGAATGTTAGAATATTTTCTGAAGTTACTATAAAACAAGGCAGTAGTATGTTTTTCAAATAAAAATACGATCAAATATGGAGTATATTTTAAAGGCAATCATTAGTAGAAGGCACATTTTGTCAAAAAAAAAGGCGATGGATAGCGAAGCATTTTGTTTCTCGAAGTTGCAGCAGGAGAACGCCGAAGCTGAGTGTAGAAGAAGACAGTTACCGCTAGAAATTTACCGATAGATCTTGCTAGTCGTGCACTGTCCAAGGAATGCTGGGAATTAACATTGGTGAATTATACGCAGATGAAGAAATTATTGTTGGGTAATTATCATCAGAATTACTGTTGGTGTTGAATGTTCATGTCAAAAATTATTCTCGAAGAATTGATGTTTGTGTACCATCAAAGAAATACTGGTGAGCAACCATCTAAAAATTACTATTTTATCACAAGATCTATATCGGGAAAGTACTGCTATAATATCTCCGTAAAAAATATTGTAATGCACATTTTTCATGCTGTAATTAGAACTACCGGAAAAATTATTTTTCATGTTGTACCAGAAAATTACTGTAAAAAAACAACAATAAAAGTTCCATAGAAATATTGTTGCCAAATTATAGTCGGGGAATTATGCATCATCATTAAAGAATTAATGATTAGTAATACCATCGTTGAATTTGAATTACTAACTGAGCTAAAGTTGTACCAAGAATGTTCTTATACAAAACATCAATAAAATATTTTAGCGCTTACTATTCATGTTGTATCGGAAAACTACTGCAAAAACTCAATTGATAAGCAATTAACATCTAGGAATTAATAATATTATCCCAAGATCTCTTTCGGGAACCTTACTGCTAAAAAATCTTTGGAAAAAAATACTATAGTGCACTTTGTAAATGCTTTAGCAAAAACAACCAAGAAATTATTATTCATGTTGTACTGGAAACTAATGTAAATAAATCAACAATAAAAGTTTTTAAAAAATACTGTTGCAGAATTATAGTCTGAGTATAGCGCATCATTATTAAAGAATCAATGCTAAGTAATTACCATCATGAAATTACTGATTAAGCTAAAAATTTACCCGGAATTTTCTAAAATAAAAACACTAGTACAAATATTGTAACGCTTACAATTCATGTTGTATCGAGAAACTACTACCAAAAGCTAACTTCACAAATTACTCTAGAGGGCTCTATAGCAAACTAATGATCGATGCTATTTTCATCGTTGGATCCAAATCCAATGCTCTGATTAAGCTAAAAGTTTACCCAAAATTTTCTAATATAAAACCACCAGTAAAAATATTGAAACGCTTGCTATTCATGTTGTATCGAGAAACTACTACCAAAATTCAACTTCACAAATTACTGTTGGTGTTGAATGTTTATGTCAAAAATTATTCTTGAAGAATTGATGTTTGTGTATCGTCAAAGAAATACTGGTGAGCAAGCATCTGAAAAAATTACTATTTTATCACAAGATCTATTTCGGAAAAGTACTGCTATAAAATCTCCATAAAAAATATTGTAATGCACACTGTTCATGTTGTAATGAGAACTACCGGAAAAATTAGTTTTCATGTTGTACCAGAAATTAATGTAAAAAAAAGTTCCATAGAAATATTGTTGCAAAATTATAGTCAGGGAATTCTGCATCATCATTAAAGAATCAATGATTAGTAATAACACTAATTACTGACTGAGCTGAAGTTGTACCAAGAATGTTCTTATACAAAAACCCCAATAAAATATTTTAGTGCTTAATATTCATGTTGTATCTGGAAACTACTGCAAAAACTCAACTGATAAGCAATTAACGTCTAGGAATTACTATTATCCTAAGATTTTTGTTGTGAACTTACTGCTAAAAATCTTCAGAAAAAAGACTATAGTGCACATTGTCCATGCTTTAGCGAAAGCAACCAAGAAATTATTGTTTATATTGTACTGGAAACAAATGTAAATAAATCAATAATAAAAGTTTTAAAAAATATTGTTGTAGAACTATAGTCTAGATGTAGCGCATCATCATTAAAGAATCAAAACTAAGTAATTACCACCATGGAATTACTGATTAAGCTGGAAATTTATCAGGAATTTTCTAATATAAAAACACCAATGAAAATATTGTAACGCTTACTATTCATGTTGTATCAAGAAACTACTACCAAAAGTCAACTTCACAAATTACTCCAGCAGGCTCTATAGCAAAGTAATGATCAATGCTATTTTCACCGTTGGATCCAAATTCAATGCTCCAAACACCATATAGTATTGTTCATGTGAACAGTGCACATGACGTTGTGCATTGTGGGAGCTCCAAATCCTTTCACTTTAAAACTTGCAAACTTTATATATGTATCGATGTACTCCATCGTCGATGACATCAATGATTCATTTGGGGGCCTTTCGGGGCCCCTCTTCCTGTTAAAAAAACATGTAAAATATGGATGCATATCTTTTGATCCCTCCACATTCTGAACATCAGAGAGCTTAGATGAGAATTCTGTTTAATCAAACACAACACAATTTCTCTTTCTCTGGTAATCTAAAGAAGGACAACATCACCGGGTAAATAATACTCCTCAATTAGCTGTACACAACATTTAGGGTTTTTTTACCAATATGATCCTCTGCACAATGTGGAACTGGAAAAGGAAACACGTGTCACCTACATGCAATCGAGTTGACAGGAAATATCCTGTGCTGACATGTGGCACATTCACAACATCAACCAGCTCAATGGTAAAAGTCTTCACGCCAACTTGGTTGGCGGCAAGTTACTTCTTGCCACCTGATTTGGCAGGAAGACACGTGCAACTTTTCCATTTCCTTTTAGATCATTTTGGACAACAGAATTCGGAGGAGGTCATTTTTGACAATGGCGCTGTGGAGAGAGTCATATTTTTAAAATGAATAAATTTCACGTTTTATTTTGACACATGTTACCCCACTTAGTGGATGTTTTACCAAAATATCTCAATTAGGAGACTTTAAACATGGTTTTATCCTAGTTGACTTTAATTTTGATTTTACTAGTTTACCATTTTGCATGTTTTCGTTAGATACGACCGGCATGTTACATCGATGTGGCATGGGAAACTGTCTAAAGATCAGAGCTCATCATCGACGGTATTTCCTATAACCATTTGTTCCATTTCTTATCATCATTCTGACACACACACAAAACACAAAAGAGAGAGGCTTGAAAACTTCCAAAAAGGAATAATCTTGATGATTTTTTGTTAATTGGGTAATTAATGTGACAACTACTCCCTATATAGCAAGGAGGAGGTAAAAGTGGAGTTCACTCTTTAATTAAAATAAAATCACAACAACCTACCCACTTAGGTAGCCATAGAGTAGTAAGTGGCAACAGATGAGGGAGGAGATGCTTCCGTGCATCTACTAGTAAAGCTCGCGCTTTATCTATAGGATTTATGCATTAGGTAACTCAACTAAAAGTTTGAACTGAAAGAAAGAGACTAGATAATATATTTATATTTAACTAGCACGGTAGCACTCACAAATGCGAGGGTAAGTAAAACTTTTTCCTAAACAATATATCACATTATGTGACAATAAAAAAATTGTTTGGCAAACTATCGTAATTTTTTGGGTAAACATAATATCAGGTATGCGAGTAACATCTTTGGCAGTCTGAAAATTATGGGCAATTTATAATCATGCTATATGTTGAAACTGAAGGAAATATGCCCTAGTGGAAAATAATAATGAACTTATTTGCATATTTAATATAGTTCAGAATAAGTTTAATACTATACTATAACTATGTCAATCAGAAATATTAATATAGGTGTGGTATTAAATGATAAACAGTCCCTAGTAATCCTCTAATTGCTAGTTCATTGGTCAACTGATGATCGAGATTTCCCGATCATGGAGCATTACGCCAATAGACAATGAGATCATGACATTTGATAATGTCATGGTGGACATTCCCAAAGTTAATATTGCAATACGATCGTGTCATGATGTTCACGTTGCAATATGAAGAAAGCTTTGTAACTTAATCCTTAGACCGTGAGGTTATATTTAATCACTATTTCTAGAGGAAGCTTTGATTGCATCAACTATCACACCATAGCAGGGTGACTGAAAAGGTGTCTCTTGGATTTCCAAAGGAGTAGGTTGAGGCATATAAACCAATAGCGGGATTTGCTCAACTGCATGCATGACGGATATGATACTCTGGGCCCACTTGGTGAGAATATATCAAAGCTGCGCAGCATGTGACTAGGTCACAAAAATGGATTATCATGGTACGAGTAAATAGCAATAGCCGGTAATAAGATTGAACGAGGTATTGGGAATACCGACGATCAGGTCTTTGGTTATGCTAGTATCAACGAAGCAAAGGGAAAGGTACATCGATGCTTATTACGGTTCAACGACTAAAAGAACTTCATAGAATGCACAGGGATCGTCACAGATCTCCAAATCCGGTTGATGATCATTTACCAGAGAGAATTCTCGGTAATGTCTGTAGCATTCTCGAACCGTCGGGTAACACAGTTAAGGGATCTCGACGCTCAAGATGGTTTTGTTAATGTTTAGAAACATCGTGTGATGATTTATGAGAGAGGGAATGGTTCCAACTAAGTCTGAAATAGTTTCAGCAGCTTCCCAAATAGTTTCACTGGAGTCCGAAATAGTTCCAGTGGAGTTCGGACGAATTTCGATGAAGTCCAGAAGTGTTTTGGAGTAACAGAGATTTAATTATGAGTTAATTGATATTGATTAAATGAATTAATATTAATTAAATAATTAAAAATAGGGAAAACACCTAATGGGTCTTTTTGGAAAATGAAGCCCATCAAGGGAAAAAGGAGAGGGGGTGCCTTGGGCCCTGGCCTTAGCCGGCCAGGGTTAGGGTTTTTGTAACATCCCAGGATGTGAGGCTAGAAATAGAGAGAACACAGAAGTGTGCATTGCATTCATGCATAAAAAATCTGGGAAATTTTCGTGCTTTTAAATAAAACTTGTCAAAGTGATTGAAGCTTCTCTTAAGTTGGTGGAACTGAAGTAGCTCATCAACTGAAGTGCGATAAACTCCAACATGACCTTTGTTAACAACCTTGTTTTGGGTAGAGATAATTACAGCAATTAAAAGAGATAAATGTGAGGTAGAATTAATATGATAACACATCACATTAGGACCTTATATCCAATCCTACCATGATCACATGGTATTTCTTAAACCTAAATCATTGAAGCCATTCCTAGCTTAAAGGAAGACAACACAAGTCTTACCTTGACTCTTAATCTACTTTATTCTCATATCTTGATTATCATAATCTTTCACATCTAAGTTCATTCATCTTCTAAACAAGGAAGAGAGTTTATATCAAATCCAGTATTGTTCTCATCTCTTAAGGTGAAACTTTAGGATATAATCCAGAAGCTCAGTAATAGTAGAGACTAACATAACTCTTAGTTGATTAGAGGAGTTATCTCAATTATAGGTGAAGTGTATATCTCAAGGGGGTATTAGTAATGAAGATAACCATCGTGTAGTATCTTGGAGTTAAGAAGTGATATTAAATTCTCTTAGCTATATGGGTGTTCTAAGAGAATAGTTGAGCACTAGTGAATCATGGACCTTGATTAGCCAAATAGAAACCCAGCCATATGATCAAAGGATTATAATGATCATCTTGATATCACATTGAGTGTGGAATACATGATTAACCAAGTAGAAACCTAAGCTATATGATCAATGGATCACAATGATCATTACTATGTCACATGAAGTGGGAGAATGACATATGTTAAGTAAGTGGATCAAATGCAACCTAGTTAGGATCCATATATATAAAGGATGGATGCAAGAGAAGTAATATTTATGTGGTGGGAGATAGACCCTATATGGGAATACCACAATGATGGAGATTATATTCTTAATCTCTGAAGGTAGATCCAACCAAGTATTGCTACTTAGAGAAGTATGAGGTAAGACAAGGATTAACCACAAAGTGGAATTGGATTACAAGTAAGTATGGTATCCTATCCCTATAAGTCAACATCTAGGGTAGTGCATTGGATTGGATTAACTAGATCTCAAGGGCAAGTATTGATGATGGTCTTGATCATAAACCTTGAGAAGGAGTATGAAGGAAGTTGAGATGAGCAAACCTCTAGACAATGTGATCATGGGGAGTATATAGAGATATGAATGTTATCTCTAATAATATTATGTAAGAGATTTAGTGTCAAGCTCAAATCATGGATTTAGGAGGAGCGGTAGATGAAGGAAATAAGAAGATATATTTGAAGGGAATATGCCCGAGAGGCAATAATAAAGTGGTTATTATCATATTCCATATTTATGATAAATGTTTATTTCTCATGCTAGAATTGTATTAGTTGGAAACATTAATACATGTGTGATTAATAAACTAAAAAGGTTCCTAGTAAAGCCTCTCTTTTATACTAGCTCGTTGATTAACTGATGATCAAGGTTTTCTGATCATGAACATTGGATGTTGTTAATAACGGGGTCATATCATTAGAAGAATGATGTGATGAACACTCACACCCATAGTACGAATAGCAATACGATCAAGTCATCAAGTTTCATTGCTATATCAAACTCATACGAAATAGTTCTAATCCTCAGACCATGAGATCATGTTAATCACTGATACCGGAAGAGTGCTTTGATGATATCAAACGTCACACCATAACAGGGTGATTATAAAGGTTGATTTGGGTATTCTGAAAGTATTAGTTGAGGCTCATGGATCAAGAGTGGGATTTGTCCATCCGGATGACGGAAAGATATTCTCTGGGCCCTTCTCGGTGATATTGCATTGGAATCGCTTGCAAGCATGTGACTAGGTCACAGGAATGCATTATCACGGAACGAGTAAAGAGACTTGTTGGGAACGAGATCGAACTAGGTATGGTTGATACCAAATGATCGGATCTCGGACAAGTAATAATATCACGAGACAAAAGGAATTAACTATGTTCGTTAATGGTTCACACGATCACTAGATCATCGTCGAGTAAGTGGGAGTCGTCATGGATTTCCAGATCCCGCTGATGATTATTGATCGGAGAGGAGTCTCGATCATGTCCACGTTATTCATGAACTGTAGGGTGACACACTTAAGGTTCGTCATCGTTTTTGAGTGGATATGATACTCCGATCGAATTATAGGACATCATGAGGGTTGTTTCAGAAAAGTGCCAAAACTGTTTTGACATATCGAAATAACTCAAGGGGTTTTTGTTAATGTTTGTTAATTGATTGAATTAACAAATATTAAAGAAATAAAAATGTTTTATTAATTCAATTAGTGTGAGTTTTAATTAGCATGAATGTCATGCAAAATTAAAATGGGGGTTACCACCATGAAGAGGGGGTTACCACCATGAAGAGTGGGTTACCACCATGAAGAGGTGGAGGATTTTCTCCTAGGGGCTGGCACCACCCTCCTTGGGGCTGCCACCTCCTCTCCTATAAAAGGAGCCCCTCTTCTCCCTCTTCACACACTTCTTGATCCCCTCCCTTCCTCCCAAAGTTGCTGCCCCAAATCCGTCTTGGCTTAGCGAAGCTCTGCCAGATTGTTAGTTCGAGATTCACACACTTGGAGAAGTGAGTGTTGGAGTGTCTGGCGGATCCCTTCTTCCGCTGCCCCGCTAGACCGAGGGCGTGGAGGAGACGACGAGAAGCCATACGTGCGACCGAGTATGGAAGCGCCGCCGGTTGTGGCGCCGTGTACATGATCTCGAGATTGTCAAGTGAACCACTACGTCGATTACGTCAAGTGAACGACTACGTCGACTACGTGCGTCTTCATCGAGTCTCCATCGGCAATGTTTGTGCGGAAACGTAATCCCCGCTTCCGGTCTTCGAGGGTTAGTCTCCGTTGCTACCATCTCGTAAATGTTCTTGGCTAGTTTTGTGTTCATGCGTAGGAAAATTTTTGTTTTCTATGCTACGAACCCATTAATGGTATCAGAGCCATCTCTATGCGTAGTTGGTATGCACGTTTAGAACACATGGAGATTTGGGCGTTGATGATCATGTTATTGCTATTTTTGTATTATTGGATCATAGTGGCATAGTGGGATTGAAGCTGCCCGAGACTAACATTACGTGACCGCGTTTACGAGACTTGTCCCACACTTGACATGCTTCGGCATATGTGGCTTTGCGGGTGCATGTTTCTCCCACTATAGTTATGATCTATTTTACAAAGAGTTGTTCATAATATTTTTATCACCGTTGTGGTTACATGTTCGTAGGTAAGAACGGTTCTTCCTAGAAAGCCCCAAACCACGTAAAATATGCAAGACAAATTAGAAGCGTCTAACTTGTTTTTGCAGGGCATGTGATGTGATATGGTTAAATTGTTTATGTTACAAATTGTATGCAATGATCCTTTTTGTAAGTTATAAACAACCGGTAGGAGCCATGTGGTTGTCTTTTCATTTTATGGCCTGCGTGCCGAATATATATATCCAAGCGATATATTGTAATGGAGGAAGACAATCAAGGTGGCGCGCCATGGACCTTGGTGCTTCGCTGGTGGAATGATGGAGATCATGCCATGACGCACAAGATAGAGATCGAATGCGTGAAGGACCATATCATATCACATTATATATGTATGTGATGTTTATCCTTTTATGCATCTTATTTTGCTTAGATTTGATCGCGCGGTAGCATTATAAGATGATCCCTCTCATATAAATATCAAGATAAAAATGTGTTCTTCCATAGCATGCACCATCAAGAAAGTTTGTCGTTTCGAGACACCACGTGATGATCGGGTGTGATAGACTCTACGTTCACATACGATGGGTGTAAGACAGTTTTACACACGCAAGTGCTATGGTTCTACTTGGCGAGCCTAGCATATACAGACATGGCCTCGGAACACGAACTGAAATGTTAAGCACGAGTCATATGGTTGATATGATGAACATGGTGATGTTCGCCTTTGAAACTATGCCGTTGCACGTGATGATCGGTTGCGGTATAGTGAATTTGGTTCGTGTAATCACTTAAGAAAACTAAGAGGGATGTTGTTTTTAAGTGGGAGTTCACTCAGTAATTTTGAATTATAGAACTCAATTTATCATGAACTATATCAAAGTGAATTTGTACAGTTTGTTGTAGGCATTGGCATCCGTTTACTGCCTTGCGATTAGCTATAATTGAGATAATAGAACTATTGAATTCTGGATGCTAACTTTACGAACTGGTATCGTATTGTTTGAATGTCAATCTAAAGTTTAAAGTCCCTTTGCAAACTCTTAGCAAACCTTGTTTACTCGATAAAATTTAATAAGTATTATTAAATCAAGAGTAACAATTCCAGTGTTAGTATCTAAGTATCACACTTGCCTCCATGATCCTTGATATTCAAAAGTTGTTTTTAGTATCAAGGTTATCTAGGAGCTGAAAGAATTATTTCATAAACTATCATATGTGGAAGATATTTTGAAATCTGAAACAATGTTTGGTTGCAATGTGATAGAGTATAATTTAGTAAGACACATGTTCTCGTATTGTATGAGAATTTGCGAAGATTGGAGACGCTAGGCGTCCAGATCTCCTAAAAGGTTTAGGAACTAACATTATACTCACAATTCATCCTCATGAGCTACAGTAGCTTAATCATGAAAGTTGTCATGATAGGATGAATACAAGATGTCGGTAAAATATTTACTACATTAAAAGATTACTAAAGAATGGAATTTGGAAGAACGCCAAATATTTGATAATGGTGATCTACTTCAAAGTGTGAGTCCAAGGGTATTAGTGTTTGACTAATCATGCCTTGAACTATGTGCCATGTGTATGGCGCCACTATTGATGTTGATAGATTCTTCTAAGAAGGAAAAGAATTGCTAAAAGAGAATCCGAAATTTGTTTTGGTGGAAAAGAAAAGACTGGAAATGTCTAGCTCAGGTATATAGAAGATATACATGTTATGGGTGTATTCATTGCTTGTTAAAACAATGTGGTTCTTGGGTATTTGATACTAAATTGGTTGGTATGATCTGTCATACAGAACAACGCAATACAAGAACTACAATGGCCTAATTAACTAGCAAATGAATATGGGATGATTCTCATCAAAAACAAATAAAGTGTTATTGTGTTTCGTTGGAATTAAACCAAGCCTTCAAGATCTGTTTTAATAATTGTTATTTTGTTATGGTATTATGAGAACAATGGTTGTTCAAATTATTACCGCATTCATAAAAGATGAATGAACGCTTATCTTGTTGGAGAAATCACATCCATAACACTGATGCTAAAAGTGTCTCAAGACAAATGATTAGAAGATCACTTATGAGTAACACCACCGTTTAAATCATATTGAAAAGTAAACATGAAGAAACTCCATGTTGATGGAATTTTGGAGTCCTTTTGATTTTGAATCAATTGACACTTGTGAAAATTTCCTAGAGATGATTAAAACTCTGTTTGTAGGCCAAAGAAGAACGGATGACTAACTTATTGGATTTGTACATGTTGATGTATATAGTCCATTATGTGTAGCCGTGTGTGGTGAATTCTTGAACTTCATTTACTTTAACCGATGATTTGAGTAGATATATGTGTATATTTACTTGATAAGGAAGAAGTATAAAATATTTGAAAAATGTTCAAAGTATTTCTGGATGAAGTGAAAATCATTGTAACAAGAGAATAAAGAATTTATGATTGGATCATAAAGGAAGATATTTGAGTTACAAGTTTAGCAAACACCTAAAAGTTGAGGAATCGTTCCATAGACTTGTATTTCCCGAAACACCATAGGAGTATCGAGTATTCGAGAGATGAAATCAAACTTTGTTTGACATCGTTAGATCAAAGGTGTCGTCTATAAAACTGCCATTATATTTTAAGGATAAAGCTTTAGAGACTACCGCTTTTACACTGAAAAGAGCACCATCATGATCCGTTGAAATGACACCATATGAGTTATGGCATGGGATAAAACCCAAGTTGTCTTTTCTGAAATTTTGGTATGCTAGGCATATATAAAATGTTTACAACCAAAGTCGGATAAATGCATCTTTGTAGGTTATCCCAAAGTAACTATTGGGTATTCCTCCAGAACACCTAAGACAAAAGTGTTTGTCGCTGAAAACGTCAAGTTTCTTGAGAAGGAATTTTTCACGAAAAGTTAAGTGGGAGGACAATAGAACTTTGATTAGGTTATTGAACCTAAGCTATATGTGTTGAGTAGCGCACCGCCGGGAAGTGTCCCGGAGGTGGCCAAAATGCGCATGGCTGTCGTACCTCAAAGGTTGTGGTCACATAGATCTAAGTTCCTATTGAACCACGTGAGTCGGATAACAATCAAATAGTTAGATTTGAGAACAGATCATTATTGTTGACAATGATGAACCGACTACATGCAAAGAAGCGATGATGGACCCTGACTCCGTCAAATGGCTAGAAGCCATAAAATCCGTGCTAGTTCCATACACGAGAAACCAAGTTTCTGAACTTGGAAGACCCTCAAAAGGCATGAAGCCTAATGAACGTGTTAGGATCTATAAAGACAGACATGGATGTTTAACATCTATGAAATAGTCGACATATCGTTAAACTGTTTACGATTATGTTCAATGAGTTGACTATGACAAGATTTGATCTTTCATAGCGATATTCTGTCTCGACGGATTACTGTAGCAGCCACTACATATGCCAAGTTTGGTATATGTTAGTTGAACAAACAAGACAACATTCTTCTAATAGAATGGTTACCTAGGACATGTACATGACATGGTCCAATGGGTTTTGTAAATTCAAAGGATGCTAAAAGGCATGCAAACTTCAATGGTTGAAGTAAGCATCGCGGAGTTGGAATATTTACCATGATGAAATAATTAAAAGGTTTAGTTTCATCGGATATGATGAATATGCTTGCATTTGCAAGAAATTAAGTGGGAGCGCTGAGACATATTTCCAGTACATTATGTAGAAGACATATTGTTAATTGGAAATGTTGTATCTTTTATTGACATAGGTTAAGAATTTCATTAAAATTAGATTTCAATGAAAGACTTAGGCAAAACCAAAATATTGGGTACCGATGTCTATGTAGATAGATCGAGGTACCAATATGGTTGTGCCAAAGTACATAGATGAAATATTGAATGAAGTTCAATATGGAAACGACAAGAAAAGTTCTTGCCGCATGGAAGAGGTTGAAACAAGATTCTGGTGTTTTTGACACTTGATGAGTGAAGCCACATGAATGGTTTGATCGATCATGTATACCATGATATGTACATATCCAGATATGTCCTATGCTCTAAATGTTATGAGAATATACGAGAGTGATAAATGTCATAAGATGATCACTAGACAATAGTAAGGATATCCTTATGTGCTTTGGAAGGACTAAGGATATATATTATGTATGACAAAGTGACACATAGTTCATTGTAAAGTGTTACATTGATACTAAGTTTGTCACAAGATATATAATTAAGTTTATCTCAATTTTAGTTATGTGTTTAGGTGGCATAATGTAATGGAAGGAAGTTCCATAATAGATTTGGATGAGTTCCAAAGTTAAGACATTGTGATGGATTCTACAACAAAGGTTGAGTATATGGCTGCTTTAGAAGTAGCAAAAGAGGGCATTTGTGTCAAGAAGTTTGTTATCAAACTAGGTGTAGTTCCAAGCTGGCTATTACTATGAAGACATATTGTGCGACAATAGTGTCAACATGGTTTTAGCTAAAGGAACTAAGGTCTCACCAAAGGACCGAATTTATACCCAACTATCTCATTTGAGAATGAGTGATGCGTAGAGACGCAAAGACATGCAATTACACACAGAGCTGAAAGTGTTAGATCTGGAGATCAGGTTTACCACACGCAATGCGTACATATAACACGTGAATGCCACAAGTGTTATATACGCAAGTATCAACTAGATTATTGACTCTAGTGCAAGTGGGAGACTGAAGGGAATATGCCCGAGAGGCAATAATAAAGTGGTTATTATCATATTCTATGTTTATGATAAATGTTTATTTCTCATGCTAGAATTGTATTAGTCGGAAACATTAATACATGTGTGATTAATAAACTAAAAAGGTTCCTAGTAAAGCCTCTCTTTTATACTAGCTCGTTGATTAACTGATGATCAAGGTTTCCTGATCATGAACATTGGATGTTGTTAATAACGGGGTCATATCATTAGAAGAATGATGTGATGAACACTCACACCCATAGTACGAATAGAAATACGATCAAGTCATCAAGTTTAATTGCTATATCAAACTCATACGAAATAGTTCTAATCCTCAGACCATGAGATCATGTTAATCACTGATACCGGAAGAGTGCTTTGATGATATCAAACGTCACACCATAACAGGGTGATTATAAAGGTTGATTTGGGTATTCTAAAAGTATTAGTTGAGTCTCATAGATCAAGAGTGGGATTTGTCCATCCGGATGACGGAAAGATATTCTCTGGGCCCTTCTCGGTGATATTGCATTGGAATCGCTTGCAAGCATGTGACTAGGTCACGGGAATGCATTATCATGGAACGAGTAAAGAGACCTGTTGGGAAGGAGATCGAACTAGGTATGGTTGATACCAAATGATTGGATCTCGGACAAGTAATAATATCACGAGACAAAAGGAATTAACTATGTTCGTTAATGGTTCACACGATCACTAGATCATCGTCGAGTAAGTGGGAGTCGTCATGGATTTCTAGATCCCGCTGATGATTATTGATCGGCGAGGAGTCTCGATCATGTCCACGTTATTCACAAACCATAGGGTGGCACACTTAAGGTTCGTCATCATTTTTGAGTGGATACGATACTCCGATCGAATTATAGGACAGCATGAGGGTTATTTCAGAAAAGTGCCAAAACTGTTTTGGCATATCGAAATAACTCAAGGGGGTTTTTGTTAATGTTTGTTAATTGATTGAATTAACAAATATTAAAGAAATAAAAATGTTTTATTAATTCAATTAGTGTGAGTTTTAATTAGCATGAATGTCATGCAAAATTAAAATGGGGGTTACCACCATGAAGAGGGGGTTACCACCATGAAGAGGTGGAGGATTTTCTCCTAGGGGCTGGCGCCACCCTCCTTGGGGCTGCCGCCTCCTCTCCTATAAAAGGAGCCCCTCTTCTCCCTCTTCACACACTTCTTGATCCCCTCCCTTCCTCCCAAAGTTACTGCCCCAAATCCGTCTTGGCTTAGCGAAGCTCTGCCGGATTGTTAGTTCGAGATTTACACACTTGGAAACGTGAGTGTTGGAGTGTCCGGCGGATCCCTTCTTCCGCTGCCCCGCTGGACCGAGGGCGTGGAGGAGACGACAACAAGCCATACGTGTGACCGAGTACGGAGGCGCTGCCGGTTGTGGCGCCGTGTACACGATCTCGAGATTGTCAAGTGAACCACTACGTCGACTATGTCAAGTGAACGACTATGTCGACTACGTGCGTCTTCGTCGAGTCTCCATCGGCAACGTTTGTGCGGGAACGTAATCCCCGCTTCTGGTCTTCGAGGGTTAGTCTCCGTTGCTACCATCTTGTAGATGTTCTTGGCTAGTTTTGTGTTCATGCGTAGGAAATTTTTTGTTTTCTATGCTACAAACCCATTAATATTATGAGATTTTATGAAAGAAATAGATGATCCTATCAAGCATGTGATTATACTTATTAAAGAGGGTGATTATGCTATTTATGGAACCTAGTTTGATAAGCAGATATCATCCATCATCAGGAGAGGGTAGAGGAATTAAGAAAATCTACCCTTGCTAAGTGGGGAGCATTCTTATGAAGATTCAAATGGAAGCCTTATTACAAGTGCATTTTTTCCAATAGGTAAAGCAACTTGATGTGGGTAGAGGAGATCCTAAAATTAAACCCTAAGTTCCTATTTAGGTAGATCCTATGTCACCCTAATTAGATTCTAGGAGTGATCAGTGCCTTCTAAAAGTGATTGATGCAATCTTATCAAACTCCATTCCTTTTTGGTCTATCCATTTGGAAACTATTCTATTATTCTTAGTCCATCTTGTGAATCGACTTGTGATCATGAGTAAAACCCTAGAATCACATACTATAGCTTAACCCTAGAATTATGTCCACACCATAATCATTTTATTATCAACCCAATTATTTATCTAGTGATCAACTGGTACATATTAATATATACCTAAATCTTAACATCAAATAAAGAGAATCATGTTCATAGGAACATATGCCTAATAAGAAATCCAATGGTAGCAGTAATTATAAATCATATTTTATTTTCAATCAACTACAAATAATAGTTTCTCTCTACTCTTAATAAAGTTATTCAAGTTCTTAGGAAAATAAGTGAACACTAAAAGGTGATCTTCAAATCATCTCTATTAGGACTCTTAATCAAATCCTAATAATATCTAAAATGTTTGTTCTATAAAGGCACATAAAAATCTTCCACATACTAGATAGTGATCCAATTAACATTTTATTATCCATCTAGAAATGATCACGTATTCAAAACCTGCAAAACCAAATTGAAATTCAAATTAGAATTTAACCCAGAAAACAGAAAATGAGTTAGAACAAAAAAAGGAAAGGGGCTTACCTGACCGAAGCCCAGCAGGTGCGGCCCAACAACCAACACAGCGGCCCTGTACCCCTTCGATCTTATCCTCCAGGGGAGGGGGCCGTCTTCTTCCCCTTCTCTTCTTCCATGCGCTCGACACCACGACGACGACAGACACGTCACCGACCGCCTTTGATGACCGCCGCCCAGTGAGGTTGACCACCACATCATCGTCTCTATCCGTCCGCATAGTCTGCTAGTCGAAGCGAGGAGATTCCCGCCCGAATCGAACACTTTCATCCCCGTCGCATCTTCACCATTGTCGATAGCGCGTAGAGATGATTGACCTTGCCGTGGACTATAAGAGCGATGAGGGAGACCCTCTTGAACCCCTGTTTCACCCGGCACCCTCAGACCCTCTCTCAATCTATCTCTCTCCCCTTCCCACTGTATCAGAGGTCTGTCGCCGGAGTTTTTGCAAGACATCGTAGACTGTGGCCATCCCTTGGAGAATGGAGCGGTCCAGCAGGCTCACCGTGCCTCTCAGAGTCTTCTGGCAGAGTTAATCGAACTGAGGCGTTCCAAGTCAAGCAAATCAAGTGATCCCTTCTGCTGCCGCTCGTCAGAGTAATTGACCTAGCACTCATCCCCGACCACCTCCGTCGGCATCAAGCATCTCAGAAGAATCGCGGTGAGCCAGCACGCCTCTCAGTACTCGTATCGTCTCGTCTAAGCCTCGGTAGGTCGTAGTCACCTTGTGACCGGAGTGCACCGCCGTGGAAGTGCTCGCCGGAGCAAACTCCGGTAACCAAAAAGAGGCAACGCGACCATCATGGAGTTCCCCATGGTCTCCTCATCCGAAATTCGTAACCTAATTGTCCTAAGAACCTCTACAGCGCCAATTCCGGCGATCACCGGCGGTGAGCTAGGCCTAGTCAACCGTTTGGACTAAGTCAATGCCTGCGTGGCAGCTAACTGGGCAAAGCCCCACCAGTCCGTAGCTAGGGTAGAGGTAGGTTCGGTAAGAAAAAATTCCTGGCTATTCAGAAACACTAGTCAAAGTTTGACTCGGTCAGTGACAGCTGACCTGGTCCAGGACCCCACATGTCAGCCTCTTTGGGTAGGTTAGCTGCGGGTATGAAAAGGTAGATCTCTGCGATTAAAGTTTCAGAAAAAGATTGAAACTTTGCAAAATTCATAACAATTTCATTTCTAGTCAGAAAGATGCAAATAATATATCAAAATGATCCTAAAAGTAATATCTATCTGTTTGTGCTGGAATATCAGATACTTGTGTAGTATAATTTTGAGTGAAATTTAAAAACATGTTTAAGTACTATTTTTGATTATGAATTTGAATCAAATTTAGGAATCAAATAATTTCTCTAATTATGTAGTAAATATTGTTACACTTAAACAACCCTATTGTAATTATTACTTTAGTATTTTAGGATCTTAAATTCAACTTTGCCATTAACACTTAAAACACTGGAACTATTTTTCATAGATAATTTTTAAATACTAAAATTATGAGCACATCAACAAATAAATAGTAACTTGTATTTAAGGTTATTTCTCAACTTTCATTCAGTAAATAGGTAGTTAGCTCTAAGTGCTCAATTGAACCATGAGGATTGATTAACTCAATTACCTTATCATTATAAGTCAAAACCTAGAAACTTTAATGAAAAGAATCATGTTCTATTAGTTAACCCAAATTGCTAAGAATAGTTGTGATCACTTAAAATGAGTTAAATACTAATTACCCTTTTTAAGAATGTGTTCTTCAAAAGTTATTCTTTTGAGATACCTTGAAAATAAGCATCAAACCATTTCCTTTTAGTTATAAATTCAAACCCTAAGTTATATTAAGATTGTTGTCAACCCTAGAACTACTTAGATATTGCCATGTGTATACTTTACTTTGACTTTGCATATCCATGATCAATCAAGTGATTGCTAATTATAATATGCAACTTAACAGTGTTACCTTCATGTCTTCACCATTAACCATCATTCCCTTGTAGCAAGGAATGATTATAAAACCCTAAAACAATAGCTCGTGTTAAAGTCTTATTCTTTTAATAGCACCTGATAGAGATCTAACCTAAAATGCTTAACAACCATGTTATGGAGTGATTTAAAAGTGCAACCCATCATAAATCAATCACCATAATTCAATGATAACAAATCATCGGGGTTAGGTTATGCTTCGAACGAGGCATATCATATCTTATGCATATCATGCTGCAGATTTCTAACATCATCCCTACCGGATGATGATTGCTATTTCAGAATTGGGATTTCTATCGTATCGAAGACCCTGACTTGCATAATCTTGCAGTCAGAAAGGCAAGTTCACTCTTGGTCATATCTCTTATTTATCTTTAACAAAGTACTTGCAAATATACCGGTGGTATTATTATTATGATTGCATCTAAAAGCAAAGGTTCTGCTTTTCTTGAATGAATATGACTAGTGGTTAGCAACCACGGTGGTTGTCAACCTAGGAAGGTGGGCAGTGGGACCATGGTAAGAGTATGGTGGAGGTCCCACTGTAACTAGAATGTTCACCTAGGATTAATAACCAATGTCGCCAGTGATTCTTGTGCCGTAAAGTATGGTCAACCATAGGGTCTGGAATGGGATGGAAGAGTCAACTGTATCTTTTCCCTCTTGCATATCACCGGACGTGCCGTTTCGGAGCAGTTGTCTCCCTGCGTGGAGCTTCAGGATGGGTGGAATCCCCCTAATGATTCCACGATTCTAGCGGTCCATGATGGATTGCGGCAACAACGGGGGTAGAGTGCCGAGGCCGGTGTTACCCAAAGTGCATAACCAAACCGGTGGGGGTAACTCATTGTCAGAAAGGACAAGTATGCCGAGGTCGGCAACTACCAAAGTGTAGACCGGCGAGGGTAGCGAACCGAAGTTGGAGCCGCAAAAGGGTGGGTATGCAAGGTCGCGGGAAGGAACAATGATTGGCTCAGATCATTGACTGGGCCCCACACCAAGGAAGTGTGGACGGGAACGATCGTCCGGTTGTGCAGCAAGGCGTTGATCTCCTATGGGTACAAGTGACCACCTCTGCAGAGTGTAAGAAAGTATCTGGATACTCCCTGTTCCGGGAAGGAGCTGCGAACACGGCAGGAAAGGAGCCCATCGAAGCTCTAATCAACCTGTGAAGGCTGACGGACATAGCTCTTCTGAATAAAAGCAACCTCTTGAAGAAATGTTTACGAAAACTTACATTGCCAAACGACTCTTGAGTCTAAGGCTGTAGCTAGTGCATAAAACACCTTATTCCTTATATGAACTTGCTGGGTAACGCTCGTTACTCACCCCACTCCCTCGTAACCCTTGCTTAGATCGGAGGCAACACAAGGAGACAACCTCGAGACACTGAAGACAAAGATAAAACCTTATACCAATGTCAGATCTATCCATGGAGCCAACGACTACGCCAAGCTTGGTGGAAAACTAGAATAGGAATAGAAGGGACCCAATTCTCTAACCCTAAAAACCTAAGTAGTTAGGGTAATTCTGTAGTCTCTGTAGCAAGCCAGCTGCATTAGTGTAGCTCTAGTTTAGTCTTCAGCTTAGTCTTCCTCGCTTGTAATCGCCAGAACTAAACCTCTACCTGTTGAGGAAGTTCTGAAGCTCTTCTGTATGATGAAATTGTAATCCTATGCACCTACCTTGGACCTGCGATGTTTCTGTTGTACCACTCTGATCGATGTAATACTAGTGAGACGGTGTTTCATTGGTGTTATGTCAACGACTTGCATACTACACATGCAGTGGTATGCTGGGTCACCACAGTTGGTATCAGAGCAAACACTTTGACCCTAGGATTAAAACCCTTTAATAGAAGACCTGTAGGTTTTGTAGTGACTATAGGAAGCCATCTTATCTAAACAAATTCTTCTTATGACTTGGGATGGATATTCAATAAAAGGATACTCCTGACACACTTGAGTCAAATTTCTTACCTGTTATTCCTAAGTGAAGTTAGATATCTTGTTCCATACCAAGTAGTTATGACATCATTAGGGCCTTATATAATGGATGGAAGTTGATCATAATTGGTATACAATACGTGGTAGTCCAAAGAGAGGATACAACCGAAATGGGAACTATCCAATTGGAAGAAGTATACCAAGGCCATCGTGTTAAACTTGAGTCATCTGAAACTGTAGTAGGATGATATTGAGTGATAAAGTGAAGCTATATGAGATAGTAGGACCCCATGTTAAGTCATGTATGTGGATACTCCAAAATTCCATATACAAGTAAGAAGTACCCATGGTATAAAAGCTTGGAGCGTGTGAGATTCACATGAGAATCTTTACATGATGGAGTGAAACCTTATAGTAAAACCAGCAATTCTCTGCTGAGGAAGAAGATGCTTAAGAAGAAGGGTGAATGAAGGGCTCCAAACCATGGTAACTAGGTCAAGTGTACCACAACCTTAGTCTTTAGTTCAAGGAGATTTATCAAAGCACAACAGAGAACCCCATAAACATCATGGAGTTGTGTGAACCATACTTAGCAAAGTAGGTGTTTAGAGCAGCTATACTAGAAGTTTTGAGGGATCATGTGAGAATAGTATTCATTAGAACGGAAGGTAAGCTATAGAATGATAGAAAGGCACGTATAGGTCAGCTATAAAGACTCCCAAAACCTCTTTGTACAAGTTTATTCGATTGCAATTGAGCAATTGGAGTAAATATTGAGACAAAGAGTAGTAGTCCACCAACATGTGCAATATAGCACGATATAAACCTATATTACTTGGTGCTATAAAGTACACATCTAAGCCTGAATTATAGAGATGTTTTACTCAACGGGCTTATGATGATGTATGTTGCTAGCACACATTTGGAGTTTTCTTGAACTTTTATTGATTGACTAGATCCATACATGAAGTTTAACTCTGATATGCAAATGCATGTTGCACTATCAAGTTCTTACTTCATGGAATTGATCTAGAGGGTTAAAGGATTCGTGTGAGGGAGAGACGAATTCCTAAGGCAGTCAAGAAAAATAGGAAGAGATCACAAGAAGGAAGTCAAACAAGAAGGAAAGGTATGAGAAGACACCTGTAGATGGTTTATTTCTTGCAAGACAAACCCTAGAAGAAGAAAATTTGATTAAGAGATACCACAGTTGGTAGCAAAAAGGTTAAGAAAAGTAGTAAGACCCATTCATGGAAGTATCATGAAGTGGTAGAAGAATGAGGTATTGGAATTTAGTGGAACTCTAAGTTCAAAAATACTAGATCCGAACACCAGATCATGGAATAGAACCACTAATTAGATTAGCTATAGTTGAGTTTGAGGTATTTGAGCTCGTTGTTATGCAGCCTTGGTTATGCTTAGTACATCACGGGTCGATTGAGGTGTTGTAGTACCGATGATCCATTCCGGTATTGCCTGCTGCTTTACTCAGCCTGGGAGTGGTAACCCCAGTAACCCTTGTTGCTAGCGTGACTAAGACACATAACATTTCTGTATAACTTTGATCCCTAGTCCCAAAATCTTGGATTGTAGATTGGTGGTTAAGACGTTAGCAACATCTTTTCTTATCTTTGAGTTGTAGTCTTTGTCTATGGACCAAGACTTGTGAGATTTTCGTAGGTTCTTGTGTTAGCAATGATACGTTGAAGCCATTTGTTCATTTATATCCCTGTTAGTTCATATCTTGTTCGATATACACAACTGCCTGTCGTGGATGTCCTCCGGTGCAGGAGAAACTCTGCCGGATTTCTCCCGTGGCTTTGTATATACCCTACCATTCAAATTTGGGTAGCGATGGGAAAACCCAATTCTCATCAACCTTTAGAACTTTTGGTATGTAGGTACATCCAAAGGTGGAATGGGACACCCTACTTACACACATAATCAAAGAATCCATATCGGATATCCATAATTGCGTGGGTACACCACAGATTTCTTAAAGAGACCATTAGAAAAGTCTAAGGGGGAGAGTGTAGCAACAAGTTGATGGAACTAGACCAAATTAGTTGGAATAAGAAGGAGGTCTAGACTAATAATGATATTAGCCTTATTTCCATAAGGTGATGTCGAGGTACTGTATTGATACTTGCCTCGGAAGTTCATCAGAATGGAAGTTGCGGTTTATACCCCATGAGAGCAACAACTAGACCTTAAACTTGACCAAAAGGAGTAATTGATACTTTTAAGAAGCAACAATTGGGGAGAAACCAAATATGTTGGTAGTTGGATGAAGTATATTTGAATGGCACTTCCCAAAGATTCATCGTAGCTCCATTAGGAAAGAAGTGAAGGAGTTAGACGATTGTGGACCATGAGCCACCGCTAGTATGAACCACAGTTGGTAACTTTTCGAGCAAAGAGGACCAAGATTAAACTTATGAAGGTAAACCAAAACCCTAGATTGGATAGGCTAAATGAGTCTAATCCATTCCTTGGAACTGAACCTTTAGGTAACGAATCTTTAGGAATAACTATGCCCTAACGGATCTCTTAAGTAGCATCATGAGCTCCGTGAAACCTTATTTTATAACCTATAACTAGATTCAAAGTAGAAGGTTGATACCCCACTACGGAGACCTCACCAAAACAGCTTGTAAAACTAAGTAAATTAAGGAGCCGAAGACTATTGGATTCCCCAAGAGTGTTGGAAGACAACATAGGACTCGTTCAAGTAACAATTGTTCAGAGACGGAGAAAGAGGATTTAAAAGATACTCTGAACAAAGGGATATCATCTATATCCAGTCAAATGGAGTAGGAGTTGCAAGCTAGATGTTATCGACGATAAGCTCAGCCCAAACGTAAGAGAGTTCGAACTTCGAGGACAAATTTGATTTCAAGGGGGAGAGTCTGTAACATCCCAGGATGTGAGGCTATAAATAGAAAGAACACAGAAGTGTGCATTGCATTCATGCATAGAAAATCTAGGAAATTTTCGTGCTTTTAAATAAAACTTGTCAAAGTGATTGAAGCTTCTCTTAAGTTGGTGGAACTGAAGTAGCTCATCAACTGAAGTGCGATAAACTCCAACATGACCTTTGTTAACAACCTTGTTTTGGGTAGAGATAATTACAACAATTAAAAGAGATAAATGTGAGGTAGAATTAATATGATAACACATCACATTAGGACCTTATATCCAATCCTACCATGATCACATGGTATTTCTTAAACCTAAATCATTGAAGCCATTCCTAGCTTAAAGGAATACAACACAAGTCTTACCTTGACTCTTTGTCTACTTTATTCTCATATCTTGATTATCATAATCTTTCACAAATAAGTCCATTCATCTTCTAAACAAGGAAGAGGGTTTATATCAAATCCAGTATCATTCTCATCTCTTAAGGTGAAACTTTAGGATATAATCCAGAAGCTCAGTAGTAGTAGAGACTAACCTAACTCTTAGTTGATTAGAGGAGTTATCTCAATTATAGGTGAAGTGTATATCTCAAGGGGGTATTACTAATGAAGATAACCATCGTGTAGTATCTTGGAGTTAAGAAGTGATATTAAATTCTCTTAGCTATATGGGTGTTCTAAGAGAATAGTTGAGCACTAGTGAATCATGGACCTTGATTAGCCAAATGGAAACCCAGCCATATGATCAAATGATTATAATGATCATCTTGATATCACATTGAGTGTGGAATACATGATTAACCAAGTAGAAACCTAAGCTATATGATCAATGGATCAAAATGATCATTACTATGTCACAAGAAGTGGGAGAGTGACATATGTTAAGTAAGTGGATCAAATGCAACCTAGTTAGGATCCATATATATAAAGGATGGATGCAAGAGAAGTAATATTTATGTGGTGGGAGATAGACCCTATATGGGAATACCACAATGGTGGAGATTATATTCTTAATCTCTGAAGGTAGATCCAACCAAGTATTGCTACTTAGAGAAGTAGGAGGTAAGACAAGGATTAACCACAAAGTGGAATTGGATTACAAGTAAGTATGGTATCCTATCCCTAGAAGTCAACATCTACGGTAATGCATTGGACTGGATTAACTAGATCTCAAGGGCAAGTATTGATGATGGTCTTGATCATAAACCTTGAGAAGGAGTATGAAGGAAGTTAAGATGAGCAAACCTCTAGACAATGTGATCATGGGGAATATATAGAGATATGAATGTTATCTCTAATAGTATTATGTAAGAGCTTTAGTGTCAAGCTCAAATCATGGATTTAGGAGGAGCAGTAGATGAAGGAAATAAGAAGATATATTATGAGACTTTATGAAAGAAATAGATGATCCTATCAAGCATGTGATTATACTTATTAAGGAGGATGATTATGCTATTTATGGATCCTAGTTTGATAAGCAGATATCATCCATCATCAGGAGAGGGTAGAGGAATTAAGAAAATCTACCCTTGCTAAGTGGGGAGCATTCTTATGAAGATTCAAATGGAAGCCTTATTACAAGTGCATGTTTTCCAATAGGTAAAGAAACTGATGTGGGTAGAGGAGATCCTAAAATTAAACCCTAAGTTCCTATTTAGGTAGATCCTATGTCACCCTAATTAGATTATAGGAGTGATCAGTGCCTTCTAAAAGTGATTGATGCAATCTTATCAAACTCCATTCCTTTTTGGTCTATCCATTTGGAAACTATTCTATTATTCTTATTCCATCTTGTGAATCGACTTGTGATCATGAGTAAAACCCTAGAATCACATACTATAGCTTAACCCTAGAATTATGTCCACACCATAATCATTTTATTATCAACCCAATTATTTATCTAGTGATCAACTGGTACATATTAATATATACCTAAATCTTAACATCAAATAAAGAGAATCATGTTCATAGGAACATATGCCTAATAAGAAATCCAATGGTAGCAGTAATTATAAATCATATTTTATTTTCAATCAACTACAAATAATAGTTTCTCTCTACTCTTAATAAAGTTATTCAAGTTCTTAGGAAAATAAGTGAACACTAAAAGGTGATCTTCAAAATCATCTCTATTAGGACTCTTAATCAAATCCTAACAATATCTAAAATGTTTGTTCTATAAAGGCACATAAAAATCTTCCAAATACTAGATAGTGATCCAATTAACATTTTATTATCCATCTAGAAATGATCACGTATTCAAAACCTGCAAAACCAAATTGAAATTCAAATTAGAATTTAACCTAGAAAATAGAAAACAAGTTAGAACAAAAAAAGGAAAGGGGCTTACCTGACCGAAGCCTACAGCTGCGGCCCAACAACCAGCATAGCGGCCCTGTACCCCTTTGATCTTATCCTCCAGGGGAGGGGTCGTCTTCTTCCCCTTCTCTTCTTCCACGCGCTTGACACCGCGATGACAACAGACATGTCGCCGGGCGCCTTCGATGACCGCCGCCCAATGAGGTTGACCACCACATCATCGTCTCTATCCGTCCGCGTAGTCTGCCAGTCGGAGCGAGGAGATTCCCACCCGAATCGAACACTTTCATCCCTGTCGCATCTTCACCATTGCCGACGGTGCGTAGAGATGATTGACCTCGCCGTGGACTATAAGAGCGATGAGGGAGACCCTCTTGAACCCATATTTCACCCGGCACTCTCAGACCCTCTCTCAATCTATCTCTCTCCCCTTTCCACTGTATCGGAGGTCTGTCGCTGGAGTTTTTGCAAGACGTCGTAGACTGTGGCCATCCCTTGGAGAATGGAGCGGTCCAGCAGGCTCACCGTGCCTCTCAGAGTCTTCTGGTGGAGTTAATCGAACCGAGGCGTTCCAAGTCATGCAAATCAAGTGATCCCTTCCGCCGCCGCTCGTCGGAGTAATTGACCGAGCACTCATCCCCGACCACCTCCGTCGGCATCAAGCATCCCATCAGAATCGCGGTGAGCCAGCACGCCTCTCAGTACTCGTATTGTCTCGTCTAAGCCTCGGTAGGTTGTAGTCACCTTGTGACCGGAGTGCACTGCCACGGAAGTGCTTGCCGGAACAAACTCCGGTAACCAAAAAGAGGCGCCGCGACCATCATGGAGTTCCCCATGGTCTCCTCATCCAAAATCCGTAACCTAATTGTCCTAAGAACCTCTGCAGCGCCGATTCCGGCGATCACCGGCGGTGAGCTAGGCCTAGTCAACCGTTTGGACTAAGTCAATGCCTACATGGCAGCTGACTGGGCAAAGCCCCACCAGTCAGTAGCTAGGGTAGAGGTAGGTTCGGTAAGAAAAATTTCCCGGCTATTCAGAAACACCAGTCAAAGTTTGACTCGGTCAGTGGCAGCTGACCTGGTCTAGGACCCCACATGTCAGCCTCTTCGGATAGGTTAGCTACGGGTATGAAAAGGTAGATCTCTGCGATTAAAGTTTCAGAAAAAGATTGAAACTTTGCAAAATTCATAACAATTTCATTTCTAGTCAGAAAGATGCAAATAATATATCAAAATGATCCTAAAAATAATATCTATCTGTTTGTGCTGGAATATCAGATACTTGTGTAGTATAATTTTGAGTGAAATTTAAAAACATGTTTAAGTACTATTTTTGATTATGAATTTGAATCAAATTTAGGAATCAAATAATTTCTCTAATTATGTAGTAAATATTGTTACACTTAAACAACCCTATTGTAATTATTACTTCAGTATTTTAGGATCTTAAATTCAACTTTGCCATTAACACTTAAAACACTGGAACTATTTTACATAGATAATTTTTAAGTACTAAAATTAGGAGCACATCAACAAATAAATAGTAACTTGTATTTAAGGTTATTTCTCAACTTTCATTCAGTAAATAGGTAGTTAGCTCTAAGTGCTCAATTGAACCATGAGGATTGATTAACTCAATTACCTTATCATTATAAGTCAAACCCTAAGTTATATTAAGATTGTTGTCAACCCTAGAACTACTTAGATATTGCTATGTGTATACTTTACTTTGACTTTGCATATCCATGATCAATCAAGTGATTGCTAATTATAATATGCAACTTAACAGTGTTACCTTCATGTCTTCACCATTAACCATCATTCCCTTGTAGCAAGGAATGATTATAAAACCCTAAAACAATAGCTCGTGCTAAAGTCTTATTTTTTTAATAGCACCTGATAGAGATCTAACCTAAAATGCTTAACAACCATGTTATGGAGTGATTTAAAAGTGCAACCCATCATAAATCAATCACCATAATTCAATGATAACAAATCATCGGGATTAGGTTATGCTTAGAACGATGCATATCATATCTTATGCATATCATGCTGCAGATTTCTAACATCATCCCTACCGGATGATGATTGCTATTTCAGAATTGGGATATCTATTGTATCGAAGACCCTGACTCACATAATCTTGCAGTCAGAAAGGCAAGTTCACTCTTGCTCATATCTCTTGTTTATCTTTAACAAAGTACTTGCAAATATACCGGTGGTATTATTATTATGATTGCATCTAAAAGCAAAGGTTCTGCTTTTCTTGAATGAATATGACTAGTGGTTAGCAACCACGGTGGTTGTCGACCTAGGAAGGTGGGCAGTGGGACCATGGTAAGAGTATGGTGGAGGTCCCACTTTAACTAGAATGTTCACCTAGGATTAATAACCAATGTCGCCAGTGATTCTTGTGCCATAAAGTACGGTCAACCATAGGGTCTGGAATGGGACCGAAGAGTCAGCTGTATCTTTTCCCTCTTGCATATCAACGGACGTGCCATTTCGGAGCAGTTGTCTCCCTGCGTGGAGCTTCGGGATGGGTGGAATCCCCCTAATGATTCCACAATTCTAGCGGTCCATGATGGATTGCGGCAACGACGGGGGTAGAGTGCCGAGGCCGGTGTTACCCAAAGTGCATAACCAAACCGGTGGGGGTAACTCATTGTCAGAAAGGACAAGTATGCCGAGGTCGGCAACTACCAAAGTGTAGACCGGCGAGGGTAGCAAACCGAAGTTGGAGCCACAAAAGGGTGGGTATGCAAGGTCGCGGGAAGGAACAGTGATTGGCTCGGATCATTGACTGGGCCCTGATACGTCTCCGACGTATCCATATTTTTTTATGCTCCATGCTTGTTTTTACACCATTTGCCTTGTGTTTCGTTACACTTCGTGGCGTTTTTATGCGATTTCCAAAACTAACCTATTGACAAGATGCCACAGTGCCAGTTCCCTGTTTTCTGCTGTTTTGTGTTTCAGAAGTGATACACAGGAAATATTCTCGGAATTGGACGAAACAAAAGCCAGAAGTCTTATTTTTCCCGGGAGCATCCAGACATCCGAAGAGAGGAAGGAGAGGGGCCACAGGCCGCCCTCACACAGGGCTGGCGCGGCCCAGGCCCTGGCCGTGCCGCCCCTGTGTGAGGAGCCCCTGGCCGCCCTCTGACATCGCCCCTTCGCCTATATAAAGCCTCGGGACGGAAAACCCTAAGGGAGTCGGCAATTTTCCAGAAATAGTTCCGCAGCTCCGCCGCCGCCGTCGACGAATTTCGGGGGACAGAAGTCTCTGTTCCGGCACCCTGCCGGGACGGGGAAGTGCCCCCGGAGCCATCTCCATCGACCTCCATCGCCGTCTCCGCCGTCTCCATCGACTTCACCGCCATCTCCATCAACCTTGCTGTCTCCTATGATGAGGAGGGAGTAGTTCATCCCCGGGGCTGAGGGCTCTACCGGTAGCTATGTGGTTCACCTCTCTCTCCCATGATGTGATCTTTATGTGATCGTGAGCTTTGTATCATGTTGAACAAGTAGATGTTATTATTCAGATATTATGTGTACTCTAGTGATGTTATTAAAGTAATCTATTCCTCCTGCCATGGTGTAACGGTGACAGTGCGTGCATCATGGTGGTACTTGGTTTAGGCTATGATTGTATTCTCTTGTGGATTATGAGAGTAATTATTACTATGATAGTATTGAAGTGATCTATTCCTCCTTTCATGGTGTAATGTTGACAGTGTGTGCACCGTGTTAGTACTTGGTCTAAGTTGCAATAATATCTATCTTGAGTTGTGCTTTGATTTGGATATCTCTATGAGTGGTGTTTGTCAAGTACTTGATGAACTTTAAGGGGTGCTTCTGTAGCCACTACACAATGATTAGTGTTGTTCAATAGGAGAGTAATTCAGAGTACCATAGTGGAGAGAAGTTATTTATTTGTTCATTCATGTTATATTGTTGGGAGTGTGTCCACTAGTGAAAGTATGATCCCTAGGCCTTGTTTCCAAGCTTTGCACACCGTTTACTTGCTATTTTGTTACTTGTTTGCTCGCAGCGATATTTATTTCACATCACGTTTGCTACTTATAATCATCTATACCACTTGTATTTCACTATCTCTTCGCCGAACTAGTGCACCTATACATCTGACAAGTGTATTGGGTGTGTTGGGGACACAAGAGACTTTCTGTATCGTAATTGCAGGGTTGCTTGAGAGGGATAGCTTTGACCTCTAACCTCCCTGAGTTCGATAAACCTTGGGTGATCCACTTAAGGGAAACTTGCTGCTGTTCTACAAACCTCTGCACTTGGAGGCCCAACAAGTGTCTACAAGAATAGAAGTGCGTAGACATCAAGCTCTTTTCTGGCGCCGTTGCCGGGGAGGTAAGGTAAAAGGTACTCGCATCCTCCTGTGTGAGTGCTCGGAGTTATTTACTTTAGATTCTGCAATTACATCTTTTTGTTTCTTGTTTTTATTTTCACTAGTTAGGCTTAATGGAAAACAATGAGTTCTTTAGTCTTTTTCCTGAGTTTAGATATGAAGTGTTTGAAGAGAAAATTGAAAAACCTTTGGAGCTTACTTTGCATGCTAATAGTGATGTTAGTATGATTGCTTTGAACACTGTTATTACTAATGCTATAGAAAAGTCTAAGCTTGGGGAAGCTGGTTTTGTTAAGCATGATATTTTTAGTTCCCCAGCTTTAGTGGAGAAAATTTGCTCTGATGATATTTTATCTCCCATATGTGATGTTCCTCTTATGATGATATGTTTGAAGAATATGCTTTGAGAAATAGCTGTTCTCTAGCTTGTGATGATACTAAACCTCTAGTTTATGATGGTTATGATGATGAGTATAACATTTTCAGTTCACCTACTATTGAGGATAAAATTAGTTATGATTACAATATGCCTCCTATTTATGATGATTATGGTGATGAGAATAATTATTCTGTTGAATCTGCTCCTACTACTATTGTTCCTGTGGTGAGTATTAATTCTTTTATGCATGTGGCTTATGATAGAGATGCTTTATGTGATAGTTATATTGTTAGTTCTATTCATGATGCTACTGAAAGTTATTATGAGAGATGGAAACATGGTTTGATGGATCTCAACAATATTAAGTTTCCCCTCTTTATGTTGCAAATCTTGAAGTGACACTTGTTTTATCTATCCATGCTTGCTACTATGTGCCTCGTTGATTTATTTTCTTACAAGATTCCTATGCATAGGAAGTGGTTCAGATATAAATGTCTTTCACATTTGCTTTTTGATGCTCTCTATTGCTTTAAGTTCCTATATGGCGCCTTTGCCTCAAGCTCTTATATGGCGCCCACATGAGCATCTTTGCAAATTACTGCGCCTAGCTCAAAGGCGTTAAAGAAAAGCACTCTTGGGAGATAACCCATTGTTTATTTTCAGTACTTTTTCTTTTATTTGAGTCTTGGAAGTTATTACTACTGTAATAACCGCTCCTTATCCTTTTTATTTCGTTGTTGTGCCAAGAGAAGCCTCTAATTTGAGTGAGGTAAGATTTGGGGATGTTGCTGTCCTGAAACAGTTTTCGGTGCTGCACCGTAAAAATTCGTGAAAATTCTCTGTTTATCTTTTGGACCTGCGATTTCTTGTGCATATGCCCCAGGTTATATCCAAACTTTTCTTAGTTGAACACTTTTTGATTTGAGCAACAGAAAATCCCTCAAAAATTCGACCTTTGTCAGCTGTTCAGTTTTGACAGATTTCTGCCAATATTTGTGTTTGCCACTTTATCGCTTTCTTTTGAGTTCTTTTGATCACGGAACTTTTGGGGAAGTTGCTACAGTAGTATATACTTTATATGTGGTGGTTTTGAGTTGAAACATGAAGCAAAAAGAGGTTGATTATATGTTATGCTTACACTAATGTTGCTAATAGAATTGTGTTTAGTTTTGTATGAAGGAAGTTTTCAAGTGTAGGGATCGGAGAGTGATGAGATGAGTTGAAGAATGGACAAAAGCTCAAACTTGGGGATTCCCATGCATCACCCCAAGAAATATCCAAGAAGTAGAAGCATCAAAGCTTGGGGATGCCCCTGAGGCACCCCTTCTTCATTGGCAAAAATCATGTCACCTTTCAAGACACTATATTTTTATTGCTTCATGCACTATGTGTTTTTCTTGGAGCGTCAGTTGTTTTAGTTTTCATTATTAGTTTTGCTTTGTTTGCTGCCATAAATGGTTAGATCACATCATGTTTCTTTTGGAGGAGATGAACTCACTTTTCATTTGCAAAGAACACTCTAGTTTTCACTCTTATCGTTCAACGAGTGTTCTTCTTTTTCTGCTACTGCTTTTGGTTTTCGTTTTTGCCTTGATTTGCGTTCAGATCTTTTCATATCTTTTCTTCAAGGTGTATTTTTGCCTCTGATCTTTATTGGTTTTTATCAAAAGAGGTGTTTATAAAAATTTCAAATGGTGTTGGAAAAGAGAAAAAGCTTTATGCAAAAAAAAGTGGTACAAGAAGGAGCTTGTGTAGACTGCGGCCTAGGCTTTTGCATGTCGTGCTTGATGTCTTTTTGATAGTATGCTTAGTGGTTTTGCTGTAGCACGACTTGTCTCAAATAACTGAGATTGCTTAATGAGCCTTTGAAAAAAATCATGCGTTGTTTTTATTATATGGAAGCATTTATTTGGTTTTCTCCTTGATGCTTTATTTGGGTTGACTTGGCGCATGCTCACACATGTTAGACTCTTACAAAGTCACCAATAGCCTCTATGATCATTTAGTTTTTGACTTTTGATGCCATCTTATGCTTCTTTTAATGTCGCTTTGTCGCTTTGCATGATTATGGCCGTTATTGCTCTCTTAGTTGGTCGCTCCCAGTCTTTTGCTAGCCCTTGCCTTGTACTGAGTATGAGCTCTACTCGTGCATCCAACTCCTAAAAACCAAGTTTGCCATTGTGTCCACTATAAACTCCTATGCATGGTATTTGTAAGCCATTCCAAGTAAATTTCCATGTGCTACCTTTCAAAAAAACCTTCAAAATACTTCTCAGTTTGTGACACTGTTTTTAGCTCATGGGGACGTAGTGGTCGGATTTGCTATCTTCCATATTGCTTATTCCAAAAAGAAAAAAAAAGAAAAAAAGAAAAAAAAGGCACTCCTCCATGGAATGTGAATGTTGGTGGGCACCCGATGGAATCGGTTAGCCATGGTTTGTGAAAGGAAAAAAGGTGGGGAGGAGTGCCAAGCTTTATAAAAGAGCCCAAAAGTGCCAATCTCTCTCTCAAAAACTTGCTTCATTTTTGTATGGAAGATAGTAAGAACCCCATTGCCAGTCGTTGACAAAGACAACCACCTCTCAAAACCAATTTTTATCTCTCTGTTTTACAAATGAAAAGCTCTAGCACATGTTTAATCCCTGCTTCCCTCTGCGAAGGGCCTTTCTTTTACTTTTATGTTGAGTCACCACCTTCTACCTTTATGCACCATTAAGAGAGCATAGTTGTCATTCTGACTATAATGTGCATTGTCCCAAAGTTTTCATTGATTGATTCATGATCATGGTTTCACTTGTTCTCAAATTATTTGTATCTAGTCACCCTCTTAAACTTGAAGGTGTCCTATGCATTTATGTTTTGCTCTCCATGAAGGACAAGCTGAAAACCATTTGCATGTTTTTCCTTATGATTTGAACACACGTTTGACTTTCATTGTTTCATTATTCATGATCTTTTGTTTGTGTTTATTTGCATGTTTACAACATGGTTGCTAAGTTCTTATTGTCAAGATTATATCTTTCATGCCCATGTTTTAAGTTCTTTGATCCCAGCTCACAATGCTTACATATATGATCAAGATTGTGTAGGTGCATGTCACCTCAAAAATTATTTCTTTTGTTATCACTTACCTACTCGAGGACGAGCAGGAGTTAAGCTTGGGGATGCTGATACGTCTCCGACGTATCCATAATTTTTGATGCTCCATGCTTGTTTTTACACCATTTGCCTTGTGTTTCGTTACACTTCGTGGCGTTTTTATGCGATTTCCAGAACTAACCTATTGACAAGATGCCACAGTGCCAGTTCCCTGTTTTCTGCTGTTTTGTGTTTCAGAAGTGATACACAGGAAATATTCTCGGAATTGGACGAAACAAAAGCCAGAAGTCTTATTTTTCCTGGGAGCATCCAGACATCTGAAGAGAGGAAGGAGAGGGGCCACATGCCGCCCTCACACAGGGCTGGTGCGGCCCAGGCCCTGGCCGCGCCGCCCCTGTGTGAGGAGCCCCTGGCCGCCCTCTGACATCGCCCCTTCGCCTATATAAAGCCTCGGGATGGAAAACCCTAAGGGAGTCGGCAATTTTCCAGAAACAGTTCCGCAGCTCCGCCGCCGCCATCGACGAATTTCGGGGGAGAGAAGTCTCTGTTCCGGCACCCTGCCGGGACGGGGAAGTGCCCCCGGAGCCATCTCCATCGACCTCCATCGCCGTCTCCGCCGTCTCCATCGACCTCACCGCTATCTCCATCAACCTTGCTGTCTCCTATGATGAGGAGGGAGTAGTTCATCCCCGGGGCTGAGGGCTCTACCGGTAGCTATGTGGTTCACCTCTCTCTCTCCCATGATGTGATCTTTATGTGATCGTGAGCTTTGTATCATGTTGAACAAGTAGATGTTATTATTCAGATATTATGTGTACTCTAGTGATGTTATTAAAGTAATCTATTCCTCCTGCCATGGTGTAACGGTGACAGTGCGTGCATCATGGTGGTACTTGGTTTAGGCTATGATTGTGATCTCTTGTGGATTATGAGAGTAATTATTACTATGATAGTATTGAAGTGATCTATTCCTCCTTTCATGGTGTAATGTTGACAGTGTGTGCACCGTGTTAGTACTTGGTCTAAGTTGCAATAATATCTATCTTGAGTTGTGCTTTGATTTGGATATCTCTATGAGTGGTGTTTGTCAAGTACTTGATGAACTTTAAGGGGTGCTTCTGTAGCCACTACACAATGATTAGTGTTGTTCAATAGGAGAGTAATTCAGAGTACCATAGTGGAGAGAAGTTATTTATTTGTTCATTCATGTTATATTGTTGGGAGTGTGTCCACTAGTGAAAGTATGATCCCTAGGCCTTGTTTCCAAGCTTTGCACACCGTTTACTTGCTATTTTGTTACTTGTTTGCTCGCAGCGATATTTATTTCACATCACGTTTGCTACTTATAATCATCTATACCACTTGTATTTCACTATCTCTTCGCCGAACTAGTGCACCTATACATCTGACAAGTGTATTGGGTGTGTTGGGGACACAAGAGACTTTCTGTATCGTAATTGCAGGGTTGCTTGAGAGGGATAGCTTTGACCTCTAACCTCCCTGAGTTCGATAAACCTTGGGTGATCCACTTAAGGGAAACTTGCTGCTGTTCTACAAACCTCTGCACTTGGAGGCCCAACAAGTGTCTACAAGAATAGAAGTGCGTAGACATCAGGCCCCACATCAAGGAAGTGTGGACGGGAACGATCGCCCGGTTGTGCAGCAAGGCGTTGATCTCCTATGGGTACAAGTGACCACCTCTGCAGAGTGTAAGAAAGTATCTGGATACTCCCTGTTCCGGGAAGGAGCTGCGAACACGGTAGGAAAGGAGCCCATCGAAGCTCTAATCAACCTGTGAAGGCTGACAGACATAGTTCTTCTGAATAAAAGCAACCTCTTGAAGAAATGTTTACGAAAACTTGCATTGCCAAACGACTCTTGAGTCTAAGGCTGTAGCTAGTGCATAAAACACCTTATTCCTTATATGAACTTGCTGGGTAACGCTCGTTACTCACCCCACTCCCTCGTAACCCTTGCTTAGATCGGAGGCAACACAAGGAGACAACCTCGAGACACTGAAGACAAAGATAAAACCTTATACCAATGTCAGATCTATCCATGGAGCCAACGACTACGCCAAGCTTGGTGGAAAACTAGAATAGGAATAGAAGGGACCCAATTCTCTAACCCTAAATACCTAAGTAGTTAGGGTAATTCTATAGTCTCTGTAGCAAGCCAGCTGCATTAGTGTAGCTCTAGTTTAGTCTTCAGCTTAGTCTTCCTCGCTTGTAATCGCCAGAACTAAACCTCTACCTATTGAGGAAGTTCTGAAGCTCTTCTGTATGATGAAATTGTAATTCTATGCAGCTACCTTGGACCTGTGATGTTTCTGTTGTACTACTCTGAATGATGTAATACTAGTGAGATGGTGTTTCATTGGTGTTATGTCAACGACTTGCATACTACACATGCAGTGGTATGCTGGGTCACCACAGTTTTGGGGGTCGGTCGGCCTTGCCCCACCCCAAGCCACCGCCGCCCTAGACCTCCCCTTGGGCGCCGCCCTTGGTGCCTTGGGGGAGGGACAAGGATGCACCTCTCCCCACTATATATAGGGAACCCCAGGGGAGGAGAGAAACACACACAACGAAACCCACGAGTTGGTGCTCTCCTCCCTCTAGCTGCCGCCCTCCACCTCCTTGGTCGCCGGCCACCTCCACCTTCCTCTCTCTCTCTCTCTCCCGCGTGGCCTCCCGAAGGGCTGCGTAGGTGGGATATCTCACCACCGTTGCACACCATAGTGTTGCGGAGTTTCCGGATCCCGTCCAACGCCATCTACTTCCGCAATCTTGGCTGGATTAGGGATTCTAGGAGTCATCGTGATCGCCGTACGTGTGCGAGTACGCGGAGGTGCCACTCGTGTGGCGCCAGAGTCATTGCTCCATGATCTTCACGACCTTGAGGTTGACTACATCGTCTTTATCGTCAATGCTTGTGCGGGAGCGTAATCCCCACGTTCGGTCTACGAGGGTACGTCTCCGAACTTCTATTTTTTATAGGTCCTTGGGCAATTCGGGGTTGCGTAGAAATAATTTTTTTGTTATTTTCACCGAACCCCAACAAAAAATATCGATAAGTCCTTCAAAGCTGATATGGATAAGGACTACAAATTATTGGACCCCATAATCATACAAGCTGCTAGAGGATTGAATATGTGTGTATCAGAGGCCAAACAGAGAGCGGACGGAATGGGTCTCTCTCTTTGTCAGATGTTTGACATGGAAGAAGTGCCAAGGGGTGAGATAGCACTGCAATATGTCCTACGGGGGCCTCTGATCATTCCTGAGGAGGAAGCCCATCTATCGACACAAATGCAAAATCTGCTCAGCTGGTACAAGAAGCACATAAAAAAGAAGAACATAAAACAATATTTTACGGCTGACGTTAGAGAGGAGCATCACTTCAAACCATACTTGATACATATTCAATTGGACGAATTGTTTCATTTATTAAATCAGCGCGCCCTCGACAAATCTATCATCGCTTGCTATTGTCTGTAAGTGATTTATTCCTGTAATTAAGTCTCTAGCTCAGTTCGTTCATTTCCTGTAATATATTATCCTAACTATATTCCTTTTGTACGCTATTATGCAGAATGAAGATGCTCGAATGCAAACAAAGGGGAATGTTTGATGTTGGGTTCATTGACCCATATATCGTTAATGAATTTACGTTACAAATCACTCCAAAGATGTGGAGAATGACTTGTACACATTTTTAACCGAGCAAAATCTCAGAAGTGAAATTCTATTTCCTTACAACTTCAAGTGAGTGTTCCTATCTTGTACACATTCTTTTTTGCTTACTCGATATTAAGTTTAATTGATGAGTTATGCATGTAAACGTGTCCACGGGTACCACTAAATTCTGCTAAGAATTCAATTTGACAAGTCCACAGTTGAAGTCTTCGACTCATTTAATAAGGACCAAGAGCTTTGGAAAGACATGAAAGCAATGTTGCAGAAGTAATTTCAATCATTGGCGCACTATATCGGCCACTTTTGTTCATTTCCTGATATCAGATATTTAATAACTCATTTCTTCATTTTATCTGCCCTGCAGGGTTTGGACGTGTTTCAAAACGCAAATAACAGGTCCATTCAAATATGAGCTAATTTTTAAAACGGAAACTCGTCTAAATTTAAAATGAACCCTAACTCTAAACTGTAAACCCATAATTTGAAATAGAAATGAAAAAAACCTTTAGTCCCGGTTCGTATTACGAACCGGGACTAAAAGTCCCTGAGCCCCCGCGCGCAGCCAATCCTACGTGGATGGCCTTTATTCCCGGTTCGCTAGCAACCAGGACTAAAGGGGGGCTTTAGTCCCGCTTTGCTAGTGTCGGTTGCACAACCGGACCTAATAACCCTTACCAACCAGGATAAATAGCCCTTTTTCCACCAGTAAACTATCTATCTCAGTTCTGATAGATAGAAATTAATGGCAACTGTTTAATCTGAAGCTACTATAACATGCATCAGGGGCCATTACACCCTTCCCTTTTCAGTTTTTTCCACTCTCATGTCATGTGCTTATCAGGTTCAGATGGAGCGCTCTAAGAAGTTCATCAGTCTGAACAGTGTCTACGCTCCACCTGCCACCGATCTACGCTCCATGGATGCGCCACCAGGAGCCCCCAACCTCAGCCGCTCTACGCTCCACCCACCACCAGGAGCCCCCAACCATCGCGCACCCAAACATAGGGTTTGCTCTGCCAGACGGGAGTGGAGACGACTGGGACGGGGATTTGCATGGTCTGGCTAAGAGTAAGGATGAGGGAGGACGCCGTACAAGAGAGGAGGTTATAGGGAGAAGAGCAGGCGGAGCCTCACCTCTGTCGTCCGCCACCGTGGAGCTGTCGCCCGACTCGCGACCAGAGGAATGAAAGAGGATGAAGCGTTTCACTCGTTTCTCGTTTCCAGGTGATTTTGGACCCTTCGGGGTAGGAAACGAGCCTAGCATTGGATGGAATTTGGCAGATAATCCAAGAAATTTGAGCCGAATTTTAGGCCTGATTTTCATGTCACTCCAAACACCAAAATTTGGGTCTGAATTCCAGAATTTCTATTTTCAGGCCCAATTCCGTACATCCAAACAAGGTGTAAGACTCATTCCCGCAGATTCCAGCCACATTTTCTTCATTCCCAAATAGAAGTCATATATCTTTTTAAGAGCATCTCAGCACCTCCCAAAAAAAGCTAAAACTTAAAAATAATTGTTATTTGCAGTTTTCGAGAAAAAACATCAGAAATAGATTTTGTAAATGGGAAAAATCCAAATCCCCCAAAATTCACCACGTGAATCCCATATGCATAGTTTATGGGCCCAATATCCATCGCCCCGATAGCAAATAACAGTTGGCGGGAGGGAATTTTTGCTTAAAAAACTTCCATCCTTGCCTCTTGCTGCAACCGCCTGAGGTCGATTTTGACCATTCCACTGCTAGCGTCGACAAATACTCAAATGGAATCAGTTGGCACGTGCCGACACAGAGCAAATCGGTCAAGAACAAGCCGATGGCGGCCCTCCAGCTCCTCCTCGCCCTGCGTTGACAATCGAGAGCATGGTGTCGATTGATGGACCCATGGCGGCGCACACCCCTCATGTGCTCCCTGAAAGAAGAGGAGCACCGACGATGGCAGGATCATGCGGGCATGGGCCAATGGAGCAAGGACCTCGGAGCACCAACAACCGTGATTGGACTGGAGCTGCACATCGAGGATGTCTAAGTCAGAGGTGGAACATGCGACGGAGCGGTCGTGGCTGCTTGCGAGTGACAAAGGAGGTCGCGGTCTATACGCAAGGCATGCTAGGTCGAGGGAGAGGGTCGGTGGCACGGATACGGTATGGCCATCGGAGTTCTACGGCTAGGATTGGGTGGGAGTTGGCCTCGCACTAGATTTGGGGAGGAGAAGAAGGTTATTTTTTTTGTACTCCCTCCATCCCAGATTCATGGGTACATTTGATAATCTCTGGATCCCATCCCAGGTTATTTTTTATTGGCGCTGGTTTGTGTCGCCTGCTCATGCAAAATTTGGTTTCACACCAAAGCCATTCATGGCAATTAGGCTAGGAAGAGGAAATTGGGGGAGAGGAGGGATCACGCCATAGTAATTAAAAAATATTACTAAATGCTAACACGTCTAGGATGTGGGGGTTTAGGATTGCATGATTTTACAAATATGTCTTTTAAAACTGAAATAGAGGGAGTAGTATAATCTTGCAGCACCTATTCTGGCGGAGTCGCTTTCCTACCGCAAATTGTTTCCAGTTTACCCTATCTACAATTGGGTTTTTGGGGTCTACTAGAGACGCTCTAATGCATGGATGTCAAACTTCAAATATCATGTTGTATGAAAGTTTTCTTAACCACTAAGTTTTACAAAGTGCATGTGTCTCAGCTCCTCCATCGGCATCTGACGTGCACGATGCGTATCGTACATGAAATGCTGCTTTGGAGCCTTTATGCAGTACAAAAGCTTGTGACTAGATCGATCAAAAGGAGATTCCTTCACCACCTTCTGGATAACTAAATCTGTGAATGCTTTTATCTACTTTACATTATTCGTGGCGTGTCCGGCCGGCGACAATCATATCGAAGATGATAGTACCTGCGTAGCACGGCATGATATACAACACATGAATATCAGACATTGAAACTAGCTAGCAGTTGGAAAATGGAACAGGGGTTTGCGGTTGTCTGTTCCCCGCATCACTCAAGAACATTATAAACTGGAAAATGGAAGGTGAACACCTCTCTTTTAGACTGCACTCCCGGTCTCGGTAGTGCGTAATTTGAGATGACTGAGATTCTTAAATTTCAAGCAAAAAGACAGTAATCATATCTAAGCAAGCACTTTGCAGTTTGCACCACTGCATGTCCACAATCCGTATGTGCATTGTGCACGCCATGTCATACTTGAAATTTCATCAGAGTCGATGTTTGTGCTATGGATAATCTGATATATACGGAATGAATATATCTTTAACAAATCAAATTTCCTATATTTTTTGCAGCTTAACCCTTAGGCTATTCATTGGATCTATATATGGTCCTATCTCCCGCAGCAGAGCAGTGTCTGGACATAGATATTGGATGCAACCATTTGAAAATGGGTTGCACGGGATATATACAGCCACATGACGGTTTGATAGAAGACTGGCATGTTGAGGACAAGCCCGGATCTGTCATGTTGTATTTTTAGATGGCTGATACATGTATCCACCCGCCGTGATCCTTGAATTGTAACAATGTGATCTATGAGTAATTTTAATAAAGAGCTGTATGCATCGATTGATGCAGAGGCTAGAATTGCTCCCCATTTTGAAAAAAAAATCTTAAAATTTCATGTTATATGAAACCTATATATTCTTAACCACTAAGTTTACATAAGCGCGTCTGTCTCATACTCTCATCTCCACCATCCGAATCTGACATGCATTATGCATATCGTACTTCATGTTTTGCATTGGAGTCTTTACGCTTTCCAAAAGCCTGTGACTAGATTGAATGAAACTAAATCCAAGAATGCTTTGATCTACTTTAGTAGGGTGCTGCCGTGTCACTCTTGGCGAAAATTATACTCTCTCCTTTTCACTATTCTTGGATAGACTTAATTTAAATTTTAACTACAGTCACGTCAATAAATATGGTACAGAGAAAATATCAAAGATGGACGAGATAGGACGGTAGTACCTACGTAGCCCAGCATGATATGCACAACATCACAAGCAGCTGGAAAATGAAACAGGGGTCGGCGTCTGTCTGTTCCCAGCTATGGCGGCAGCATCTCACAAGAACATGATTAGATGGAAAATGGAACGAGATTTTCTTAGTCCCTATAATATCATCCCTTTAGACTGCACTGTCAGTCTCGGTAGTGGCCTAGTCCGCAATTTGAGATCACCGAGATTCTTAAAACATTATACTATCTCTGTCCTGAAATAAGTGATATGAATTCATTTAAATTTGTATGTATTTAAACATGTTTTAATACATAGACACGCACATACAAATCTAGACAAATTCACATCATTTATTTTTAAACGGAGGGTGTACTATATATTGCAAAAAGATAGTAGTAGTGATATGTAAGCAAGCACTTGATTTGCAGCAAAACAAATATAGGAGAACAATTCAAACTACGAGCACTAGCTAGGCAGCGCTTATTTGCACACCATGCGTATAGGAGAGATCAGTCCCTGGTATAGATGACAGGTCCTCATTGCATGCCCTCACGCCTAAATGCTAGTACTACTACTAGACGGTACATCGACACCTCACGTACGCAACGCAAACGGAACACACGCGCGTGCACATGCCGGCGTACGTCGCTTCCATCACTACACGAGAACGGCGAGTGCAGCGGCAGGCCCGGCAGTGCGGAGGACTTGGAAGTAGAGCTGCTTGTGGGCCAGGAACGCCACGCGGGAGATCATGACGCCGGCGGCGCCGGGCGCCTTCATCATAGCGCCGGCGGCGACGGGGGCGGCGGCCGCGGGCCAGAGGAAGTAGATGCTCATGGCGCTCCCGATGACCAGCGCCGAGGCTTTCACGGCGCCTTCGCGCGTGGAGACCGCGGCCGCCGCCTGGTCCCTGACGTGGCTGAGCCCCGCCACGATGTCGGCCCTGCTCATCTCGGCCAGCTTCTGGCGGAGATCCGCTGGGCTAGCTGAGGAGACGGTGGAGGCCATGGCCTTCACCTGGTTCTTCACGCTGTCGAGGCTTCCGGAGATGAGGTTCATGCTCATCGCCATCAGTTTTGGGCGCAGATCCTTCTTGGCCAACGAGATTGATATGAACGGAGGAAAGAGTTTATGAGGAGCTATATAGGAAGGTGATACCTTTGGGGAAAACAGCATCAAAGTGATTGGAAGGTGACGTAGTCGGTAGGACGTCACAAACTATCATGATGTGGAAGAATCGCATGCAAAGGACACCTAGTTGCATTAACAAAGTTCTTCATTAAGCCCCCCACTTCAAAAGGTGAGGTTGCGCGTCCCCCATCATCTGTCCTTCACCGGACTATAAGGGAACCTTCGTACTACTGATAATGACTTCTTAGCAACACTAATCTATGGCTAGACCCGCGGCAAAAACCTTGACTAGTAATAGTAGTGAACATCTTTTTTCTCCTTTAAAAAGTAAAACTAATCATGTCACAAAATGAGAAATAACCAAGAGATTCAGAAAGAGACAACAACATCATCAACATCACACGTTAGTGGCCCAAGTGGCAACAAGCGGCCCTACCCACAACCTTGACGCCGAAGGACCCAATTAACATGTCATGAATCGATGGCAGTTTATTACAAACAAAAACGCAATGGAGACTAGGGCTTTTTTAAAACAACATGGATTTTTCAAACAACGGGAATTTTTTCATATATGACCACAGGTCGTGCATAATGGTTTTTGAAAAACATTGATCGACCAAAGTTCACATTGAATAATAATGTTTCTATCTTGTGGACCACATTATTAGACCAGCGTGGTCTCGAATTTTTGACAAATAAGACCACCTGCGCCACTGAAATGCTAGAAAAGACCACCTCTGAAAATTTTTGTCAAAAAGGACCACCTGCGAATGGCGGCACCCTTGCCGACGCGACACATGGCACGTGCCGCCAATGCCAAAGCCGGCACCATCCTGCCGCCAATGTTGCCGTGCCAACACCCCTGCCGCCAATGGCAAGCCCGGCATGTCCACGTGGCACATGCCGGCAACGGTGGTGGCGGCACCCTGGTTTTTAATGGTTTATTTTCTGTATCAAACAGTGTTTTAAAGTTGTCTATCTATCATCGCACCCAGGGTGCCGGCGATCACACTGGCGGCACGTTGCCACTGCGTGGAACGGCAACATGCCGGCGTGGGCATTGGCGGCAGGCCCCTGCCGGCACCGGCCCAGGCGGCACGTGCCACGTGTCGCCTGGCCAGGGGTGCCGCCACTCCGAGGGGGTCTTTTTTGACAAATATTTTCAGAGGTGGTCTCTTTTGACATTTCATTGGTGCAGGTGGTCTCTTCTGTCAAAAATTCCGTGGTCTCACGGTAATGGTCAAGTGAGACATATCTTATGTGGGTGCTTGTTCTAGGGTTTCGTAAAATTTTCCAAGAGACTTGCTCTCTCTCACACAAATCCAGTGTAAGTCTCACGCCTACCCAATGTCAGGCGCACCATCAGTAGGGACGAGGGATGTTTCCCTCCGCCCCAAGTAAATGGGAGTAGCAAGAAACTTGTCAGATTTGAGAAGCAGCAGCTGAGTTAGGGAGCATCGACGGCTTATCAACATGATCTTTGACCGTTCTTCACCACCCTAGCTTCGATTCCTTGGTGTGTAGCCTAAGGTCACACCAGTACTAAGCATACTCCTTTCAAAAGCAACACATATCATGTAACCAAATGGAAACAAACCAAAAGGTTAATAAAGAGGCAACAACATGATCAACATTAGACTAAATACTGTCAAGTGGTAGCAGGCAGCCTACCCACCAGCACAAGGTTCCAACTTTGGAGTGCATCCACTGACGGTCATGATGTGGAAGGCGAATCCGACACAATTACCATGTCCTGAATTCCCATAACTAGGGTAATATATAAGTGCATTATTTTATGTTTAGCATGAAGAATATACTTAATTTTGTTGCAAACTTTTGAATCCATATACTCTATCTTTTTTATTTACCATGCGTTTTGGGTTTAGTTAAAGTTACATTTTGTAATGCTTGTTCAAATATATAATTAAAACATCAACATGTATGATAGCAACCATTATTTTTCACGAAACAGGCTTTCGTCCTGCTATATTAATATAGCAATGACACGATACAACAAGCTTGTCAGGGCCGCAACACAGTCTAGCCCAAAAGAAAAAAAAAGAGAAACAAATGCCGACATCGGCAGATCAACAAAACAAAGATGACCTGCCACCGGCTCGCCCTTTGGAGAATTCCCACCACGCTCCTAGCACATCGAAGCGTCGTGTACCAAGCAACACCTTCAAGAACGAAAGCGACGATGACGCCGCTGATGCCCGGACTAGTCCTAGGGTTTCCCCCGTACATAGAGGGGAGTGGGTAAGGGGTACACCGAGGCCCTTTGGGAAGGAAGGCGGCACACCCATAGGCGTCACCGCGTAGATGTCGGACAAGCCGATAGGGATTTATCCCAACCCCCAATGAAAACCACCACCCCGATGATTCGAAGTGCTCCATCCAACTTGTCACCCACCAGCATGCGCGACCACGGTCTTACGCCATCCTTATCGCTCTCACCGTGTTCATTGACACGAGTCCTAGAAGACAAAAAACGGGACATCAAAACCGCGAAAAGCAGCATCACAGCCGAGCCGGAGGGAACTACCTCCACTGCCATCTCGGTAGCTGACCGGATGCGGCAACATGGTCACACCAAGCCCCTACTGGCCCGACCAGGCCCAAAAGATCCCACCATCACGCTGCAGCAAGCCAGCTGAGATGCCACCACCACCAGTTCGCCATGGCACCTTTAGGGAGCCTCGTGGCCTCCTATCGCGCAGAGAAAGGCAGTTTGCCGCTGCTGGCATGGCGGCTCATGCCGGCGGTGGCGAATCATCCAAAAATACTCATGATGAAGATAAAATGGCTTTTTGGCTGGGATTCATTTCCACAAGATTTCATAGGAAAAGCAACCTCTTGTGTGAAATCCGCCCATATACATGCCCTAAACAATACGTATACTGGTATACAATAATACAAACCATACGACAGAATAATACGCGTACACATGCAAATTGGTAGTACATGGCATGAATATACGCGCGGAAGTAGCGGCGGTTGTCTTCCTCAAACGCGACGTATCCTGCGACGGCGCCGTGGTCTAGTGCACGAACACGAGGGGCTTGTTTGCACGGAGATCCAGAAAGTAGCTGCGGGGATTAGCCTCGAACACCCCTCGCGGTATGCGCGCCCCTCGGCGGCCGGGGGCGGCCATCATGCGCCTGCCGCGCCCGCGGGCGCAGCAGCAGCCCCAGCAGCAGCGGGCGAGGTAGAATAGCACTAGGGCCGGAAGCACCACGGTGAGCCCGAGGCGCAGCCACTGCCCGAGCGTCTCCGGCCGAGATTCCGGCGGGAAGAGCTCGTCCGCCTTCTTGGCGAGCGCGGCGAAGAGGCCGGCAATGAAGGCCAAGAGCGCGGCGGCCTTCGCCTTTATGAGCTCCCACAGGGGCGAGAGGAATTGCCCGGCGTCGTCCAGGTCGAAGCCGAGGCCGGCGTCGCCCAGGGCTCGCGTCATGGTTGCGCCGCTCGGTAGTAGAAGCTTTCTGGCTGTCGCAGGTGCCTCCGTGAGGAAAGCCATGGCTTAGCTATTGCTGAGTAAACGTAATGTCCTTTGGTCTCTGGTGTAGTGAGAAGGAATTGCCGGGGCGTCGCGTGGGGTTAAGAGTCGAGCGTTTTGAAGTGAAATCTTTGGGCTCGGAATCTGTCCAAAGGGCGCAGCAGCAAGCACTAGCAAGCAAAGCAAGTCCTTTTTACCCGGTTAATAGGGTGCATACATATCCTGCGTCTTTGTAGCAGATTGACGAGACAACACCACACTGGCTGCACATCATCACGAGCTCCCCACTCGATGTGACGATGGCTGTACTATACAACAGCCCAGTGTCTAGTCAAAATATTTATATTTTTGCAGTTTTTCAATTTTTTATAACGTATAGTTTGTATTTTTTTTCCCTTTGGTGAAACTAATACTTCATCTGCCCAAAACAAACCTATTTCGGAATCAAACCACTAGGTTCGGTGCCAAAAGAGGATGGACAGATTTTCTTTCCGCAGTTTCTAATAATCCTCAGGACCCACGATTTGTTTGATTAGGGCATGGTCGCCTTTTTACAAATATAACCCTCTGCGTTTAGTATTTGTCAAAAATAACATAGTCTCAACGCAATTACCAAAAATAGACATCACGGAAGGAGGGAGACAAAGCAACACGTGCCCCTACGCGGCTAGGCCTTAGCCCTTAGCCCTTGAGGACTACTCACACATGATTACATCAACAATTATAAATATTATATAGAAATTTATAAGAATAATATCAAATATTCGTACAATGCCACCAATTGTGATGAGATCAAGGTTACAAGTAAAATCTATGGAGGAGGGGTACGGGATAAAGATGATGGAGATGTAGCGGTTCCCACTCTTCTCGGACGAAATTGATCTCTTTCTGCTCTAGCAATCTGTTTGTGGCGGCTGTATTGTGATTTTGACCTTCGTCCATTCACGAAAGTTGCTTGTTTTGACTTGACTAAGGCGGTGAAAGGTGGTACGATCGCACGGCATGGGCGGGCTTTACCCGTACTAGTGGTCGCTAGACCTTCTAATACTTGGTTCCGGGGTCATGCAGCGGTACATTCGTCACCCACATCGGCTCATCGGCGTCTTCTTCTTTGGGTGTCGGATAGAAAGCTATCGACGGTGACCGTGGCACTATCTTCTTCTTTGGGACGAATGACTGTGTGTGGGTTGACAATGTCGCTGGCGTGCGAAAGATGATCCCGGTGTAGTACGGCTGACATGGTAGCAACAGCGACTCCATCTTCGAGACCGATGGCGAGCGCGACTCACATATCTTCAATCAAGTTCTTATATGACCTTCGTTCCTAAATTTAGGTTTTTAAAACATACTACTCCCTCTAATTCTAAATATAAGATATTTTAGGTGATTCAATAAAGATTGCATGCAGATTAAAGTGAGTAAAATAGATACACTAAAATGCATGTTATTTTTAAAAATCTAGAACATCTAAAAGCCTAGAACATCCTATAATTAGAAACACTTGAGCACAGAGGTATTTTCCGAAAAAGAATATTGTGTGTTAGAGATATGTCACATTATGTGACATGATTGTCAGAGATATGTCACATTATGTGACATAACTCCCTGATCCTCTAAATCGTGAAGAGTCCTTATTGTTGTGATCTCCCATTTATGATTAGGATTGTAACTCTTGTATAAATACATATGTAATCGAAAGTTCCTAGTGTGGTCAATTCTCTCACATGGTATCAGCCTAAACAATCCTAAACAGCTTCCGCTCCTTCCTCTCTTCACCATAGCCGTTGTCGGCCCCTCTCTACCCCAGCCGGCCGCCGCCTAACCGCCTCCATCTCACCTCCCCTACCCCTACCCACCATGGCTACTCTTCCTATGCAGCCATCCTTCTTCCTCGGCCACGTCGCCCCCTACGTCGCGTTTTCATGCAGCGCTCCTCCTGGCGTTATCCTCTACACGGCTCTTCCTCACGCCGGCCACGGCGCCGCCCCCTACGGCATGTACTCGTATGGCGCCGCTCCCTACGCGGCTCTTCCCCACGCCGGCTACGCCGCCCCCAACGCGGCTCCTACCCATGCTGGTCGTGCTGTCCCCTACGGTGCGTCTTTGTACGGCGCCCCTTCTGGCGTCGACACGGCTGTTCCCCCATGCCAGCTATGCCGCCCCCTACGTGGCTCTTCTCCATGCCGGCTACGCTGCTCGCAATGCTTCTCCTACCCACGCCGGCTACGCCGCCCCCAACGCGGCTCCTACTCACGCCGGCTGTGCCGCTCCCTATGGCGCGTCTTCGTACGACGCTCCTTCTGGTGCCACCGTGGCGGTTCCCCACGCCGGCTACGCCGCCCCCTCCGCGGCTCTTCTCCACGCCAGCTACGCCGCCCGCAACGCATCTCCTACCTATGCCGGCTACGTCGCCCCCAACGCGGCTTTTCCTCACGCCGGCCACACTGCCTTCTACATTGCGCCGCCGGCATCAGCGCAAATATGGGCTCCCTCATCCCCCATGGAGTGGGTCTTCGATAGCGGCGCCACCGCCCACCTCTCCAAGTACGCTGGTATCCTTCACTCTCTTTCTCCACACCCTATTTATCGTCATGTTACCGTTGGAGACGGCTCCTCCGTTCCCATCTCCTCCTCCGGTCATGCCTCTCTTCCTTCTTTTTTATCTAACCGTCATCTTTATCTTTGCGATGTTCTTGTTACACCTCGCATTATTAAAACTCTTGTTTTTCTTTGTCAGTTCACTACTGATAATAATTGCTCCGTCGATTTTCATCCTTTTGGTTTTTCTATGAGGGACCTTTTTTCTCGGTGTGAACTTCTTCTATGCAATAGTACGTGGGAGCTTTATTCTTTCCAGCACCCCTCGCCCCGTGCTCTCACCACAACCACCACCCCTCACGATATTTGGCATCATCGCGTCGGTCACCCCGGTCATGATGCATATCGTTGTCTTTGCAGCATATTTCTTTGCCTTCTCATAAACAAGTCTCTCATAGTACTCTTTGTCATGCATGTTAATTTGGACGCCATGTACATTTGCCTTTTTCTTCTTCCATCACTAGAACCACTCGTTCTTTTGAGTTAATTCACTATGATTTTTGGACATCTCCGGTCTTGAGTACTTCTTGCTTTAAATATTTCTTAGTCATTCTTGATAATTTTACTCATTTTTTGTGGACTATCCCTCTTCGCCTAAAATCCAATGCCTACGCCGCGCTTGCCTCTTTTCGCGCATTTGCTCATACACAGTTTAATTTGCCTCTTGCATCCATACAGTGTGACAATGGTCGTGAGTTTGATAATGCCAAACTCTACTCCCTCGCCGCCGCACACGGCATACACATTCGTTTCTCGTGCCCATACACCTCCCAATAAAACGGTAAAGTTGAGCGTGTTATACGTACAGTCAATGACATCGTGCATCCTCTCTTATTTCAGGCTAGTTAACCGCCTCATTTTTGGGTCGAAGCTCTTCATCACGCCACTCACCTCCTTAATCGCCTCCCCACCAAAACTATTAGCGCGCCCTCCCCATACTTCGCTCTTTATCACACGCACCCCGAATACTTGTCTTTTCGTGTTTTTGGTTGTCTCTGCTACCCCAACACCGCATCCACTATGTCTCACAAACTCGCGCCCCGGTCTAGTGCTTGTGTTTTTTTTAGTTATTCACCTCATCATAAAGGTTATCGCTGTATGGACCTTGCAACTCAGCGTGTCCTCATTTCTCGCCATGTTGTTTTTGACGAGTCTAATTTTCCTTTTGCCTCACCGCAGCCTCCCTCTGCTGCCACTTACAAGTTTCTTGATGACGTTCCTTCTATCATCATTCCTCCGGTTGCCCCGCACACCCCTACGGCACCGCCCTCGTCGGCGCCCTCCTCGCCGTCTTCGCCGGTGCATGCGCCCTCGCCAGCGCCCTTGCCCGTGCATTACACGCGTAGCATATTCGGCATACATGTCCCTCCCTGTGAGCAGCTTAACCTGCATGCTTCTGTCAACAGGTACTCGCCGGTTCCCTCCTCGCACGTGCGGCGCTCAAGGATCCCAACTAGCTCGAGGCTATGACCGAGGAGTATCGTGCTCTCCTCGGCAATGACACTTGGGATCTGGTGCCTCCTCCTCGCAATGCCAACATCGTCTCTGGCAAGTGGGTCTTTCGCCACAAGGTGAAGGCCGATGGCTCCCTTGACCACTACAAAGCACGCTGGGTGCTTCATGGATTCTCTCAGGAGCAAGTCGTTGACTTCAACGAGATATTCAGTCCGGTTGTCAAACCGGCCATGGTCCGCATCGCGCTCTCCCTTAAATGGGAGACTCGCCAGCTCGACGTCAAGAACGCCTTCCTCCACGGCAAGCTCGCCGAGGTCGTCTACAGTCGCCAACCCACCAGCTTCATTGACTCTACTTGCCCCGAGCACGTTTGTCGGCTGAACCGTTCTCTATACGGTTCTAAGGAGGCTCCTCGCGCATGGTACCAGCGCTTCGCGACCTTCACCACCTCGATCGGCTTCACGTGCTCACACTCCGACACGTCACTGTTCGTTCTTCAGTGCACGGAGGGTACGGCTTTTCTCTTGATGTATGTCGACGACATCATCCTCACCGCCTCCTCGACTCAGCTTCTCGACCGGATCATCGCGTTCCTTCGCTCCGAGTTCTCCATGACGGACATGGGCAGACTCCACTACTTTCTCGGCATCGCGGTAACCCGCGACTCCTCCGGCATGCACCTCTCGCAGGCTAAGTATGCGGCGGAGATTCTGGACAACGCCGGCATGACTGCCTGCAAGTCCACCACGACACCAGTCAACACGTCACCCAAGCTCTTCGCCTCCGCCGGCCCTCCCGTGGTCGACCCGACTGAGTATCGGAGTCTGACCGAGGCTCTCCAGTACCTCACCTTCACACGCCCTGACATCGTCTACGACGTTCAGTAGGTGTGCCTTCACATGCACGATCCGCACGAGCAGCACTTGGCGGCCATTAAGCGCATCTTGCGCTACGTCAAGGGCACGCTATCTCATGGACTCCATGTTTATTCGTCTTCACCGGCTTCCATGGTCACCTACACCGACGCCGACTGGGTCGGCTGCCCCGACACTCGACGCTCCACGTCGGGTTTCTGCGTCTACCTCGGTGACAACCTCATCTCATGGTCTTCGAAGCGACAATACACGGTCTCTCACTCCAGCGCCGAGGCTTAGTACCGTGTTGTGGCTAACGCCGTTGCCGAGGCTACTTGGATTCGCCAACTCCTCCACGAGTTTCATCAACCATCTCCTTCAGCTATGGTTGTGTTCTGCGACAATGTCAGCGCCATCTACATGTCAACGAACCCCGTATCAAGCACATCGAGATCGATCTTCACGTTGTTCGCGGTCGTGTTGCTATGGGTCAGATTCGCGTGTTGCATATTCTCTCGTCTCGCCAGTTCGTCGACATATTGACAAAGGGTCTTCCATTACCGTTATTTCTCCCGTTACAACTGCGAGAAAGTGTTAGAGATATGTCACATTATGTTATATGATTACTAGAGATATGTCACAGTATGTGATCTCATCAAGATATGTCACAGTATGTGATCATCTAAATCGTGGAGAGTCCTTATTGTTATAATCTCCCATTTATAATCAGTAGTCCCATTGATATAATTAGAATTGTAATTATTATATAAATATAAAAAGGACCAAATGCGGTTAATTCTCTCACGGTGTGGAATCTGCCGAAAACACTCGGCGACTCCCTGTTCATAGCCTGCAACACACTGCTGGCTGACGAGACCTCGCATCACTTGACTGCACTGGACAGAGAGCCACGAGCTGCCCACTTGCTCAGTTGACGTGACGATACCACGATACGGTTCAAGCTTTAGTAGTAGCTGCACGGGAGCACCTCTATCACTGACATGTTTTCAAGTGTATGCCTGTACTGTGTGTATGCACGTCAGATCGAGGTTTTCGGAGGCATCCAACACCCCGCGACGGGAAACAACCAGGGCGATTTTAGAAGTGATATGAGATTATCATGCTTCATGCAACCACGCTTGGACTTCTACACCCATGTTCTAGGACCGGATCGCGCATCAAATGATCAGTAGGACAACGCTGAGAAGATGAGAACACAAAAGCATTGAATATATTATCGGTCACTACTTTACAGATAGCAGCTTCAAAGTTCAAACCCTCATCGCACGATCACAAGCTACTAACTGGGGGCACGGCCCAAGTACAAAAGGTCATCTTGAACAGAGATTATCTAGCTTGGGTCATTCTACATGCCCAAGTAGAAGGGATCAGTCCCTAACTACATAACTCCCTAGTACGAACTCCAAACAAGTACTAGTAGTACCACCCTAGCTAATCATACTACTACTACATCTACCGGGACAAGACTCAAGAGAGCCTGCTCTACGCGGCGAAGGCGGCAGCTGCCGCCGCAGCGCCTGCGTTGCGGAGCAGCTCAAAGTAAAGCTGCGGATTGGCGACGAAGGCGGCGCGGGAGATGAGGAAGCCCGCCGCGCCGGGCGCCTTCATCATCGCCCCAGCCGTGACGGCCGCCGGCCAGAAGAAGTAGGCGCCCACGGCGCCCGCGCCGACGATGACCGCCGCAGCAACGATGTTGAAGGCCATCTCGTCTGCTTGAGATTATGTGTAGATGTTCTTGGTGGTTCTGTCTGTGTATCAGCGTGTGGAAGCGAGTAGGCTCGTTAAGGCAGTCGTACGTGCTATCGGCGACGAGGGTGACTTATATAAGGGTGGAGTGCGGGCGCTCGCCGCTTCTCGTCCCATCGAGCCTCTGCTCACTTGGACGCGTGGACTCCGGCCGGCGATGTGGGCAGATCGACGGGTAGACGTGTGTCCGGCGAGGCGGCGAGCAAGCCACGTAGTCGACTGGTACATCTCTTCGGCGGTAATTCCTCAACGGACCAGTGCTGTCTCGTTAGATCTACGCATATCCAGCGATCTCAATGATGTACCAGGTGATCGAATCGTTGCCTCGTTTCTTTCTCACTACTCATCTTGCTGTATAAAAAAACTAACTCGAGAATGATAGTACAAGATAATGAGACACACAAAAAAACCTAGATAACAGGACAAAAGAAGTCACACTAAAAACATCCTCCCCCTCGCCCTCGCGTCGCTCCCTCAGGGGCGGCTCGGGGGAAAACCCTAGCCGCCACCCTCACCGACCGTCCCTCCTCCTCCACCTTCCCTCTCCGCCGCCGGAGGATGCGGCCGGGCTAAGCCCGCGTCGCGGACGGCGGCAGCGGGGCAAGCCCTCGGGCGATGCGGCGGTTGCTCCAAAGATTCATGGCGGCGGCGGTGGTGGTGTTTCCCGCGACGCCGGCGTCCTCTCCTCCGGCGGCTTGGTGGCCCAGGCGGCGCGGCGGTGTGGCTGCGACTCCTCTCCCCGGTGGTGCAGCTGCATGGTTTCGCGTCCGGCGTGGCGTCTGGTGGCAGCGGCGCCTCTTTGCGGCTCTGGCTTCGGCCGGCGGCAACCCTCGCGGGTCCGGCTCTGGTCGGTGGCGCGACTGTTGAGGCTGGCTGCTGCCCTCTCGGTGGTCGCCTCGGTTAACCTGAGCGTCCTCGCAGCAAGGTGCAGGGCTCCAGATCTGGTGCCCTTGCCGATAGGCCTGGGTCGCTCCTCATGTCTGGGTGCCCGACGGTGGTGGTGGACAGGGTCTGGTCGGCCAGGACTTGGGAGCGAGGTAGTAGGCGAAGGCCAGACCCAGATTCATCGGCGCCGACGTCGGCGGCGTCTGTGGACGTCATAACCTTGCTGGAGGCGGCGTTGCTGCACTCTCATATCCGCATCCAAGCTCTTCGGGGGAAACCCTAGATCCAGGTTCTCCGGATTGGACGATGTCGGCTTTATGCCATTCTTCCCTCTTGAGGGCTTCGTTTGAAGGGCCGGCCAGCGGGTTTGTGGTTGGTGTTGGTGGTCGACGGCAGGTGGTGTAGCAGCGACTATGAGGATGCGCGAAGATGGAGTCATGGCAAGGTTGCGGTAGTCGCTCTGCGGCGTGTCCGTGGGTTTGCCGTGGTTTGTTTGTGGCTTGAAGTCAGAGCTGCGGTGGAGAGGTCCGTGCAGTGATGAGGTCTGTGTGTGGGGATGAGGTCCCTGCGGCAACGATGACAAGTGGCGGACAGTCCGGCTCGGTGATCCTTCGCGGCGCCAACTTTGCATAGTTCTCCTTTGTAGCTCGCCTCGGATCCGAGGCTGCAGTGTCGTCGGCGTGTGTGGCCGGTTGTTTGGTGGTTCTTATAGCTTCACACTCCTGTTGCGGTGAGCGCCTCCCGTGGAAGTCGATGGTGAAGTCGGGTTCGCTTGCTCAAGGAGGAGCGACGATGATGACACTTGTGTGCTTTTCGGTGATGTGTTTCCCCTCGATGTTGTGGGTCGCATCGTTATTATGTGCCTTTGGCCGGCCTTGTTGTACCGGTTTTCGCCCGGTTTTCCGAAAATTAACTGGGCAAACTCTCTTCTTCTTAATCAATGAAAATGGCAAGTCTTTTGCCTTGTTTCAAAAAAAAAACACTAAAAACATCGCACGGGCGAAACAACAACGTGACTAGAAAGACGAGCATGTAGTCGGACGGCTGAATACATCACACCACACCATGCCCTATGGTATCTGAGCTCCACGACAGCGTCTTAAGAGGGCAATGGCGCAAAGCGTCGCTGTCGCCAAATTTAAAATGATACGGGATTTTATCCAAATTGTTGCACAAAAAAGAACATCTTGATAATGTCCTCACGGTGAAAAAGGGCCGCTACAACCGTTGGAATAGACCGGGCCTGAGCCACCCGTCGATATGCATCCATTAGGGCATCTACAATGCTAGGTGCTTAGAGGAGGTGCTTAGGTAAATAAATCGATTTTTAGTTAAGCACTAGTGTCTATATAGATTAGACAGATGTCTAACTAAGCACCTCTCCTATATAAATAAGCACCAATGCTTAACAAAATGCTTGATTTATTTTTGTAAGCCCCCTCTTTAAGCACTCTTACTGTACATGGCCTTACAGCCTACACGACAAATTGAGGCAGCCACCACCGCTGCCATGGTGTTCGCCGAAGAGCCACCAATGCCACCTAAGACCATCTCCAGACGCGTTTGAGACAAACGGCGTTCGACAAACATGCCAAATATGCTGATTTGAGGCGCTGGCTTGCGCTGCCGGTTTTAGAGCATGGCACTGCCTACCAATGTTGTCCAAATGGCGTCGGGCAAATAGATTTTAAAGCCAAAAAAGCAATACAAAAATAGCATTTTTGGCGTGACAAGAAAAAAAAGATGAATGAACGTCAAATCTCCTCGAGATCTATTCTCAGGACTCAATCATGGAGCAAATACGTAATCAATATAACTTAAATATTTTACTAAGAATTCAATCTAAGTTAATATATATATATATAGTGTATGAAATGTATAATAGAAAAAATAAGTTGTGCTGGTGTATTTGTATACAATATTGACTTGTACATGCTTCATGAATCTGCTGATGATGATTGTTGCATATTGCAAAAAATTGTATAAAACCATAAATTAAGCACATGGCAAACATAACGAACAAACATATGCAATGTGAGCTAACACAGTTATACTCGTTTGCGATCTCCTAACTATGCCTACGATTAAGCATAATAAATTGTTTATAAATGCCCTCACATTTAGGTGAAGCTTTCCCTATCGCAGACGGTTGTTTCAGAAACTATCTGCTTTAGTGCACACCAATCACACATCCGGCATGAAAATAGTTTTTTAAACGTGTGTGTCAATTCAGCTGTATATAAAGGTCTATTATATAGTACTCCCTCCGTCCCGAAATGTAAGCATTTTTAGAGAGCTAACTTAGCTCTCTAAAAAGGCTTACATTTTGGGACAGAGGTAATAGTAATTAGATTTGAGAAAATACGATGTCAAGTGGATGAGAAAATACGATGACAAGTGGACTTGATGCGTGTGTACAGCCCAACAAATCACTTCCAATATAAGGAAGGGGCAAAACCGTGCACAAGTTAAAACTTTTTTTTCAAGGCTACACCCTGGGAGGTGTATCAGATTCATAGAAGAAGAGGCTCAGACGGCCGATACAACGTCAATGAAGGCAACCCGATACAAATGCAACGCTACCCGGATAACAATGCAACCCACAACCACCGAAAGGCAACAACTCGCCTTGTACGGCTTCCTGCCAAGAATGGCGAGGAGGCAACACACTAGGACACTAGACCGCATCACAACCGAAGAAACTCTAAAGAGTCAACTCCAACTCCAAATTGGCACAAGTCGACGCACCGCCCGCCCTTAAGCGCCTAAGAGTCGGCAGATAAACGGCAGGACCGAACCAAACCGGAGGAGACGCTGACCAACAAGTGTCGCCAAAGGTGTACATTGCGCCCTGAGAGGCCACGCTCTAAGTGTTGGCGACGCCGGCTCCAACTGAAGCACCGGATACCACGCACAACCAAGGCAACGCCTCCAAAGATGGAACAACACCGCTGCACCACCTCTGCCCGATCCAAAGATGGATCTAGGGTTTCCCCCGGTGCTCGAGGCGGGGAAGCTCGGACAAGGCTATAACGATGCCTTCAAGAAGGTTACGGTGCCCACAGGCGTCGCCGTCGTTAGCATGAAGCATGGATTTTGCCCCAGCCTTGCCGTCAATCCCCAAGACCATCGGATACGCAGAGAAAGCCGCCTTTATCCTACCGCCATCGAGAGGCGAGTCGGAACTTGCCATCTGCGGAGAAGGAAGTGTTGCCCACCGGTCCACCAAGGCCAACTCAAAGTAACTGGACGGCGGAGATCCAGGCCGCCACCACGCCGTCGGGAATCAGGGATCCCGACATGCTCCACCGTCTACCAGCCTGGGATCGAAGGGGCCCCCAAGCTGGTCGATCACCGCAACTACTGCGCCACCATGGCGTGCTCCCTCCAATCGGCAAAGAGTATCGGTAACTTTGCATAGAGTTTGTGATGGGTTCGTAGCATGAAAAAAAAAATCCTACGCATGAACACAAACTATCCAAGAAAACTCTACGAGATGGTAGCAACGGAGAACTAACCCTTGAAGACCGTAAGCGGGGATTACGTTCCCACACAAACGTTGCTGATGGAGACTCGACGAAGACGCACGTAGTCGACGTAGTCGTTCACTTGACGTAGTCGACATAGTTGTTCACTTGACGATCTCAAGATCGTGTACAAGGCGCCACAACCAGCGGCACCTCCGTACTCGGTCACACGTACGTCTTGTCGTCGTCTCCTCCACGCCCACGGTCCAGCGGGGCAGCGGAAGAGGGGATCCGCCGGACACTCCACACACACTTCTCTAAGTGTATGAACTACGAACTAACAATCCGGCAGAGCTTCGCTAAGCTATGACGGATTTTGGGCAGCAACTTTGCGGGAGAGAGGAAGGGATCAAGCTAGCATGAACATGGAGGAGTGGAGGGCCTTTTATAGGAGAGGAGGGGGCAGCCCCAAGAGGGGTGTGCGCAGCCCCTAAGAGAAAATCTCCTCCTCTTCATGGTGGTAACCCCCTCTTCATGGTGGTAACCCCCTCATCAACATGAGGTAACCCCCCATTTAATTTTGCATAACATTCATGCTAATTAAATTCATACTAATTGATTTAATAAAACATTTTTATTTCTTTAATATTTGTTAATTTATTCAATTAATAAACATTAACAAATACACCCTTGAGTTATTTTGATATCCCGAAACAGTTTCGGTGCTTTTTTGAAACAACCCTCATGCTGTCCTGTAATTCGATCGGAGTATCGTATCCACTCAAAAACAACGGCGAACCTTAAGTGTGTCACCCTACGGTTCGTGAATAACGTGGACATGATCGAGACTCCTCTCCGATCAATAATCATCAGCGGGATCTAGAAATCCATGACGACTCCCACTTACTCGACGATGAACTAGTGATCGTGCGAACCAATAACGAACATAGTCAATTCCTTTTGTCTCGCGATATTATTACTTGTCTGAGATCCGATCATTTGGTATCAACCATACCTAGTTCGATCTCGTTCCCGACAAGTCTCTTTACTCGTTCCGTGATAATGCATTCCCGTGACCTAGTCACATGCTTGCAAGCGATTTCAATGCAATATCACCGAGAAGGGCCCAGAGAATATCTTTCCATCATCGGGTTGGACAAATTCCACTCTTGATCCATGAGCCTCAACTAATACTTTCAGAATACTTAAATCAACCTTTATAATCACCCTATTACGGTGTGACGTTTGATATCATCAAAACACTCTTCCGGTACCAGTGATTAACATGATCTCATGGTCTGAGGATTAGAACTATTTCGTATGAGTTTGATATAGCAATGAAACTTAATGACTTGATCGTATTGCTATTCATACTATGGGTGTGAGTGTTCATCACATCATTCTTCTAATGATATGACCTCGTTATTAACAACATCCAATGTTCATGATCAGGAAACCTTGATCATCGGTTAAGCAACAAGCTAGTATAAAAGAGAGGCTTTACTAGGAACCTTTTAGTTTATTAATCATACAAGTATTAATGTTTCCGATTAATACAATTCTAGCATGAGAAATAAACATCTATTATGAACACGGAATAATATAATAACAACTTTATTATTCCCTCTCGGGCATATTCCTTTCAGTCTCCCACTTGTACTAGAGTCAATAATCTAGATTACATAGTGATGAATCTAACACCCATTGAGTTCTGGTGCTGATCATGTTTTGCCTTGGGGAGAGCTTTAGTCAACGGGTCTGCCACATTTAGATCCGTGTGTACTTTGCAAATCTTTATATCACCATCCTTGACATGTTCACGGATAGAGTGAAATTGGCGCTTTATATGCTTGGAATTCTTGTGAGACCTTGGCTCCTTAGCATTGGCTACGGCACCATTGTTGTCACAATAGATAACCATTGGATCCAACGCACTCGGAACCACACCTAGTTCGGATATGAATTCCTTCATCCAAATTGCTTCCTGCGCTGCTTCTGAAGCAGCAACATATTCCGCTTCTGTAGATGATCTCGCTACCACGCTTTGCTTGGAACTCCTCCAGCTCACTGCTCCTCCATTCATAACAAATACGTATCCGGATTGAGACTTGGAGTCATCCGGATCAGTGTCAAAGCTAGCATCGACGTAACAACTTGCGACGAGCTCTTCTTCACCGCCATATACGAGAAACATATCCTTAGTCCTTTGTAAGTACTTAAAGATATTCTTGACCGCCGTCCAGTGTTCCAAACCTGGATCAGATTGATACCTACTAGTCAAACTAATAGCATGTGCCACATCCGGTCTTGTACATAACATGGCATACATGATAGAGCCTATGGCAGAGGCATAGGGAATCTTATTCATTTCTTCTCTATCTTCAGTTGTAGCCGGACTTTGAGTCTTACTCAATGTCTTTCCTTGCAACATAGGTAAGAACCCTTTCTTACTTTCGTCCATTCTAAACTTCTTTAGAATCTTGTCAAGGTATGTACTTTGTGATAGCCCAATTAAGCATCTCGATCTATCTCTATAGATTTTGATGCCTAAAATATATGCCGCTTCACCAAGGTCCTTCATTGAAAACTTACTATTTAAGTAATCTTTTACGCTCTTCAAAAGTTCCGTATCATTTCCAATCAGCAATATGTCATCCACATATAATATTAGAAATGCTACAGAGCTCCCACTCACTTTCTTGTAAATACAAGCTTCTCCATAAGTTTGGACAAATCCAAACCCTTTGATGACTTCATCAAATCGGAGATTCCAACTTCGGGACGCTTGCTTCAGTCCATAAATGGATCGCTGAAGTTTGCATACCTTGTTAGCATCCTTAGGATCAACAAAACCTTTCGGATGTACCATGTATAACTCTTCCTCAATGTTACCATTAAGGAACACCGTTTTTACATTCATCTGCCAAATTTCATAATCAAAAAATGCAGCAATTGCTAACATAATCCTAACAGACTTTAGCATCGCTACGGGTGAGAAAGTCTCATCGTAGTCAACTCCTTGAATTTGTTGGAAACCTTTTGCGACAAGTCGTGCTTTATAGACGGTCACATTACCATCAGCGTCTGTTTTCTTCTTGAAAATCCATTTATTCTCAACGGCATTTCGGTCATTGGGAAGTTCCCCAAAGTCCATACTTAGTTTTCATACATGGATTCCATTTTGGATTTCATGGCTTCATGCCATTTGTTGGAATCTGGGCTCATCATCGCTTCATCATACGTCGCAGGGTCATCGTTCTCAACAATGGCATTTACGATAAGATAACCGTACCGTTCAGGAGCGGCGCGTGTTCTTGTTGACCTGCGAGGTTCGGTAACATCCTCTTTTGGAGTTTCATGATCTTCATCATTATCTCCCACTTCATTTGGTGAAGTCACCACCGGAATGGTTTCAGGCACTGCGCCACTCGCCAATTCATGAAGAGGAGGTTCAATAACCTCATCGAGTTCTACCTTCCTACTATTCACACCTTTCGAGAGAAACTCTTTCTCCAAAAAGGATCTGTTCTTAGCAACAAACACTTTGCCTTCGGATCTGTGATAGAAGGTGTACCAAATTGTTTCTTTAGGGTATCCTATGAAGACACATTTTTCCGCTTTGGGTTTCGAGTTTATCAAACTGAAGTTTCTTCACATAAACATCGCATCTGTAAACTTTTAGAAATGACAGCTTAGGTTTGTTTCCAAACTACAATTCATACGGTGTCGTTTCAACGGATTTAGGTGGAGCCCTATTTAAAGTGAAAGCGGCTGTTTCTAACGCATAACCCCAAAAAGATAGTGGCAGATCTGTAAGAGACATCATAGACCGAACCATATCCAATAAAGTACGGTTACGACGTTCGGATACACCATTTCGTTGTGGCGTTCCAGCGGGAGTGAGTTGTGAAACTATTCCACATTCTCTCATATGTGTGCCAAACTCGTAACTAAGATATTCTCCTCCACGATCAGATCGTAGAAATTTAATCTTTCTGTTACGATGATTTTCTACTTCACTCTGAAATTCTTTGAACTTTTCAAACGTTTCAGACTTGTGTTTCATTAAGTAAATATACCCATATCTACTTAAGTCATCAGTGAAAGTAACAAAATAACGATATCCACCACGCGCCGGCACACTCATTGGTCCACACACATCAGTATGTATGATTTCTAATAATTCTGTCGCCCGTTCCATTGAACGGAAAAACGGCGTTCTAGTCATCTTGCCCATAAGGCATGGCTCGCATGTCTCAAATGATTCATAATCAAGTGATTCCAGAAGTCCATCCGAATGAAGCTTCTTCATGCGTTTAACACCAATATGACCTAAATGGCAGTGCCACATGTATGCGGCTATATCATCATTCAACTTAATTCTTTTGGCATTCACGTTATGAATATGTGTTTCATTACTATCAAGATTCAAAAGAAATAAACCATTCTTCTCAGGTGCATGTCCATAAAAGATATTATTCATATAAATCGAACAACCTTTGTTCTCAGACTAGAATGAATAATTGTCTCGCACTAAATAAGATCCGGAAATAATGTTTATGCTCAACGCAGGCACCAAATAACATTTATTCAGGTTTAAAACTAATCCAGATGGTAAATGTAGAGGCAGCGTCCCGACGATGATCACATCAACTTTTGATCCATTGCCGACGCACATCATGACCTCATCCTTCGCAAGTTGTCGCTTATTCCTTAGCCCCTGTTTCGAGTTACATATGTGAGCAACCGAACCAGTATCAAATACCCAGGCGCTATTGCGACTACTAGTAAGGTACACATCAATAACATGTATATCATATATACCTTTGTTAATCTTCCCGTTCTTCTTATCCGCCAGATACTTTGAGTAGTTACGCTTCCAGTGCCCCGTGCCCTTGCAGTAAAAGCACTCAGTTTCAGGTTTAGGACCAGCATTGGGTTTCTTCTTAGAACCGGCAACAGATTTGCCGTCCTTCTTGTTTCTACCCTTGGACTTATTATCCTTTCTACCTTTCTTAAAATTAGTGCTCTTATTGACCATCAACACTTGATGTTCCTTTTTGATCTCCACTTCTGCAGTCTTAAGTATTGAGAGAAGCTCGGGGAGAGTCTTCCTCATGCCCTGCATATTGTAGTTCATCACAAAGCTTTTGTAGCTAGGTGGGAGAGATTGGAGAACCCGATGTATTCCCAACTCATTGGGAATTGTTATTCCCAGAGAGATGAGCTTATCGGCGTACCCAGACATTTTGAGTACGTGCTCGCTAACGGAGCTGTTCTCTTCCATCATGCAGCTAAAGAACTTTTTTGAAGCATCATAACTCTCTACGGCAGTACGGGAGTCGAAAATCAGTTTCAACTCTCCCATTGTATCATAAGCGTTGCTGTTCTCGAAACGTTTTCGCAGCTCCGGCTCAAGTCTATACAGTATGCCGCAATTAACTAAACTGTGGTCCTCCTTACGAGTCAGAAAAACATTTTTCTCTTCATCGGGAGCATCTTCTGTAGGCGGGTTACCTAGCAGTGCAAGCACATAGCCCTTTTGAGAGGCATTGAGGAGGATCCTCAAGTTAAGTGCCCAGTTGGTGAAGTTGCTACCGTTGGTGGCTAGTTTTTCTTTCTCCATGAACATATTGAAATTCAGAGCAGGTGGTGCCATGATCTACAAATTATTTGCAAAGTTAATTTAGACTAAGTTCAAAATAGAATGAGTTCAGGTTAATTCAAAATTCTACGTGAACTCCCACTTAAAAACAACATCCCTCCTAGTTTTCTTAAGTGATTACACGAACCAAATCCACTATACCGCAACCGATCATCACGTGCAACGGCATAGTTTCAAAGGCGAACATCACCATGTTCATCATATCAACCATATTGTCGGTGTTCTGGATACCGGGGTATCCCGGTCCACCTGCTCCTGGGCCCCGTCATCGGCCCATCTTCAGCCCAGGAGATAATCAATGGTACAAGTCACGGAGAAGACCCTCACGAGGAGGCGCCTCGTGAGGAGAACGACGACGGAAACTGCTAAGGACCAGAAGACCTCCTCACGAGCCCCTGCTGGTGAGGAGAGAAGGTACGCCCACGCCAGCTCAGCACGTTTTCGTGCGGAGCAAGAAGCTAACGGGCAGAAGACCGCGTACCGCCCACGCTACCCCCGACAGGGAGGAGACCAACTTTCGCTGTGCCTGCCCAAAGCGGCACAGTGGTTGTTGGCCACCCCCCTAAATATAGCGTGGACGGTGCAGGGCGCCAGAGGAAGACGTCAGCTTCCTCCATCCACTCCTGTGGACCGGCGCCGCTACCCTGCGAAGACCGAGTCTACAGAAGAGTGTAATCTACAGCTGTCCTCCCTCCTTGGCCGTGTGTGGCAACCCCTTCCCCAAGAAGATAAGGGGAAGGAGGACCTTGGCGCTATAAAAGGGGGGGGGGGGGAAGCCCTCCCTTAGAGGGGATCGGATCTTCATCTTCTTCAAGCGGCTAGCTGGGCACGCAGGTTCTTCAACCTCTGGCCAGCTAGAGCTTTGTAACAAGGCCTTGTACTCCTCGCGAGGTGTCGCGTTGCAATACAAGAAGGCAGGAAGTAGGGGTTTTACCTCACCACGAGGGCCCTGAACCTGGGTAAAGCTCGGTCTCCCTCTCTGCAGTGCGTTGCGCGTTCGACAATCGAGGCTTCCGTCACCGTGTTTCGTTGCGATCCGAGATCTCACACGTTCAGCCCCCTGCGTTCGAATCTTTGGGTCCATCGCATGGTACCCCGTGTTCTTGCGACACGAAATCCATCGACATTTGGCGCGCCAGGTAGGGGGCTGTGGTGTTTTTTCTTCTAGATCTGCTTCGACATGGCCGACGCCAACGCACGGCTCGAGCGTCTTCGCCGTCGCAACGCTGTTCGGGGGCAAACCGAGCCAATCTTCCGTCGTCATGAAGCTTCGGCCGGGGAGGAAGAGGAAGAAGATCTAGAGTCCTCCTATCTCCCGACCGGGCGTACAGAGCCTTCGCTCTCCTTCACCGCCACCGCCACTTCTCGCGCTCGTTCTGGGAGTCAGCTGTCTCCTGCGCAGGCTCTCGCCATGGCGCAGGAGCTGCTGCGCTATCAACCCATCGACGACGGGCGTGAGGGGTGGCGCGCTCGAATCGCCGAGCTCGTCGCCATCGCCAACGAAGACCCGGCCCTGGGAGGAGCCCAGGGCGCGGGGAACCCAGATCCGGCGGTGGGGCATCACGCCCCGGGTGCCGGAGATGGGGCAGCCAACAAGGCCAAGAAGGTGGTTTCCCGCGCCGCATCTTCGCCGCGCGGGGAGCCCAGCTGCCAAATCGTCCAACGCGCTCCGGAAGACGCACGCGTCTCCCTCGAGCGCCGCCGCGAAAATCATGACCGCGCCATCGATGACATCGGCGAAGCTGGCAAGAACGTCAGGACCCCCGGCGTCCCAATCTACAACCCCGGGTGTCTCGCCCTCACTCGCCAGTAGCGCTACGTCGTCTGGCCTGACAAGTTCAAGCCGGACATCAGCGCGCGTTATGACGGGACCACAAATCCTGTCGAATTCCTCCAACTCTACGTCGTCGCCGTCCAGGCTGCGCGTGGAGATCAGCGCGCCATGGCCAACTGGTTCCCCATGGCCCTCAAGGATGCTCCGCGAACTTGGCTCATGAATCTTCCTCACGAATCCGTGACTTCGTGGAAGGATTTGTGTCGTCAGTTCGTTTCCAACTTCATGCCCACGTACGAGCGCCCCGCTACCAAGAACGATCTTAAGGCGGTGCGTCAGTACAAGGGCGAAATGCTTCGTCAGTACATCCAGCGCTTCAGTCAGATGAGGAACAAGATCCCCAGGATCTCCAACGAGGAGGTCATCTCCGCGTTCTCCGCGGGCGTCTCCGACGTCAAGATGCGGGAGAAGCTGTCTGTGAATGATGAGCTGACTTCCGTCGTCAGGCTCTTCGAGATCGCTGACCGCTGCGCCAAGGCTGAGGAGGGGAGACTCTTCGTGCACAATCTGCCGGAGGCGCCTCCCCCAAAGCCGAAGTCCAAGGACCCCAAGCGAAAGGAGGCTGCTGCCCTCGCGGCGGAGCCAGATCACAAGCAACGCCGCGGGGACCGCTCCGACCGCGAAAAAGGTCGGCGTCGCCGCTACTGCATTATCCACAAGAAGGACACCCACAATACAGAGGATTGTTGGATTGTCCGGAAGTTTCACGAGGAAAACGGTGTCGCTAAGCGTCGCGGGGGCGGCCGCAGCAACGGCAAGAGTGGATCCCGGGGCGATCGCCGCGATGACGACCGCGAGGAAGGTCGCCGCCGTGGGGGTCTGTCTCGAGACGATCCCAAGCCGCTGCCGCTGCCCCCACCAGCAAACGATCGTCGGGAGGAGGACCAGGGGGGCTATCAAGAGCCGCGAGACTTTGCCGCTTGCCTCCTGGGTGGAGCTCAGGCTCCTCTGTCAAATCGACACTTCAAGCAGCTGTCGCGAGAAATCGCGGCGGCACAGCCCAGCGTCGGCAATCGTCTAATGAAGTGGTCGACGTGCAAGATTGGCTTCGACGAGGAGGATCATCCGGCTTCCACAAGGGGTGTGGGCACACTCCCCCTCTTGTGCACGCCAACCATCAACAACGTCGCCGTCAATCGCACTCTCATCGACGGGGGGGCGGGCCTCAACATCATCTCGGTCGAGATCTTCGAGAAGATGCAGGTGCCGTACCACCGGCTCATGCCGACTCGGCCGTTCTTCGGGGTAACCGAGGGATCTACAACGCCAATTGGGCAGGTAAGCCTGCCCGTCACCTTCGGCACCCGGGACAACTACAGGACGAAAAGCCTCGACTTCGACGTCGCCTACATCGCCCTACCATACAATGCCATCCTCGGCTACCCAGCCTTGGCTAGGTTCATGGCAGCAACGCACCATGGCTTTAACGTCCTCAAGATTCCGGGCGCCAACGGCACGATCACCGTGCGCTGCAATGAGAAGGACGCTCTCCGATCAGTTGAGCATGTCTACCGTGAGGCCGCCACCATGTTCCCCGCCGACGAAGATCTACTGGAACACTCCGGCGACCTCACAAGGAAGAAGCAGCTCGTATCCCAAGAGCGGGCTGCTGCGAAGAAGGCCTCTCTCGAGCCCCACATTTTGGGTTCGACAGGGAAGAAGTTCGCCGCCTCTGCATCGCCTACTCCAAGCGAGGACCAGGTACATCCAATGCTGGACATGAGCATTGGGGAAGCTGCGGTACCCTCAGGCCGGAGGCCCCAGTTTACCCAAGAGCGCTCGGCAACCAAGAAGGTCCCGCTACAGGCTGGGGGCTGCGAAAACTTCATCACCATCGGGGCAGGGCTTTCCCCCAAATAGGAAAGCGCGCTCGTCACCTTCCTGCGGGCAAATTCTGACATGTTCGCTTGGACTCCGTCAGATATGCCCGGCGTTCCCAGGGAGGTGATTGAGCACCACTTAGCCGTGTGCCCTCAAGCACACCCCGTGAAGTAGAAGACTAGGAAGCAAGCGCAAGAGAAGCAGGACTTCATCGTCAAGGAGATAGAGAAGCTGAAGAAGGCCAAGTTGATACGCGAGGTGGCCCACCCTACCTGGATTGCTAATCCGGTGGTCGTCCCAAAGGCTAACGGCAGTGGGCGCCTCTGCGTGGACTTCACAAGTCTCAACAAGGCCTGTCCCAAGGATCCATATCCTCTCCCGAGGATAGATCAAATCGTCGACTCCACCGCCGGCTGCGACCTCCTTTGCTTCTTGGATGCTTTCTCCGGCTATCATCAGATCAAGATGGCAAAGGAGGACGAGGAGAAGACCGCATTCATCACGCCCTGTGGGGTGTACTGCTACGTCTGCATGCCCTTCGGCCTGAAGAACGCAGGAGCCACCTTCCAGAGGCTCATGCGCAAGGCCTTGGGGGCTCAGATGGGAAGGAACGCGGAGGCCTACGTCGACGACATCGTCGTCAAGACTCACGAGGGTCGTACCTTCATCGAGGACCTGGAGGAAACATTCGTCAACCTGAGAAAGGTAAACATCAAGCTCAACCCCGCCAAGTGCGCCTTCGGTGTACCGTCGGGAAAACTGTTGGGGTTCCTCGTGTCTCATCGCGGGATAGAGGCGAACCCTGACAAGGTCAAGGCCATCGAAGAAATGCGTCCACCGCGCAATCTCAAGGAGATGCAACGCCTCGCGGGGTGCATGGCAGCCCTGGGGCGCTTCATCGCGAGGAGTGGGGAGAAAGCTTTGCCCTTCTTCAAGCTCATGAAGCACACCGGGAAGTTCGAGTGGACTCCGGAAGCTGACAAGGCCTTCACCGAGTTGAAAAGGTACCTCACGAGCCCACCGATCATGGTCGCCCCAACGCCTCGCGAGCCTTTGCTACTCTACATCGCGGCAACTCCAAGGACTGCAAGTGCCGTCCTCGTCGCGGAGCGAGACGCTAAGGTGATCGACAAGGTCAATCCTCCCGGCCAGGGGGCTCCTCGCGAGGAAGAGGCCGCTTCGCCTCCTGTCCCTCAAGAGGAGCCGCACGCGGCATCTTCGCCGACCAAGCCGCTCTCTCAGAGTGACGCTCAAAAGCCTCCTGAGGAGGAGCCTTCCGAGGGTGTTGTCAAGGTGCAAAAGCCTGTGTACTTCGTCAGCACGGTACTGCGCGATGCGCGGGAACGCTACACCATGCAGCAAAAGCTGCTCTACACCTTGCTCGTCGCCTCGCGGAAGCTACGCCACTACTTCCAGGGCCACCCGATCAAGGTGATAACCGATCGTCCCCTGGAGACCATCCTACGCAATCCCAACGTCACCGGGCGGGTGGCGGAATGGGCCGTGGAGCTTCAGCCCTTCGAGATCTCCTTCGAAACTACAAAGGTAATCAAGAGCAAGGCTTTGGCCGAGTTCACTGCGGAATGGACTGATCCATTCGTCGACGAGCCTCCAGAGGTGGAGTCAACACTCCCTGGAGAGGAGGCCCCAGGCCTCTGGATCATGCACTTCGACGGCGCCTTCAACCTCCCCGGCGCGGGAGCAGGTGCTGTCCTAACCTCTCCCTCTGGAGACAAGCTCTTCTACGCTGTGCAGCTCTGCTTTGGGCCTGAGCACAAGGTCTCCAACAACATCGCGGAGTACGAAGGACTACTTGCGGGCCTAAGGGCAGAAAACGCTTTGGGCATCAAGTGCCTCATCGTCAAGGGAGATTCACAGCTGGTTGTGAACTTCTCGAACAAGAGCTACACTCCAAAGGATGAGCACATGGCGGCTTATCTCGAGGAGCATCGGAAGATGGAAAAACGCTTCCAAGGCTTGGAGCTGAAGCACATCCCGAGAGGAGAAAATGTGGAAGCCGACGAGATCGCCAAGCGCGCCTCTCATCGCCTGGCGCAGCCCGCCGGCGTCTTTGAGGAGCGTCTCTTCAAACCGTCCGCTTCCCCCTCGACATCCGAATCATCTCCTCCTTCTGCTTTGCCGCCACCACCGGGGCAGGGGGCTCCGGACTGCGGGCCTCCTTCGGGTGACCGCGTCCTTCTTGCATTAGCACGGCAGGAGGGAGTGGATTGGATCATCGAGCTCAAGGCCTACCTCACCAGCAGCAGGCTTCCCGAGGATGAAGAGGAGGCCGAGAGGATCGTGCGGCAAGCTTCGGGCTACTGCGTCAAGGACGGTGATTTGTACCGGCGTCGCCTGAACGGCGTCGCTCTGAAGTGCATATCTACTCACCAAGGCCAAGAGCTTCTCAGGGACATCCACGCCGGCGAGTGTGGCCATCATGCTTCTGCCGCAACTCTAGCCGCGAAGGCATACCGAAGCGGGTTCTACTGGCCTTCGGCGCTCGGAGATGCGGCGGAGATGGTCAAGAGGTGCGAGGCGTGCCAATTCCACGCCAAGCAGATCCATCAGCCGGCGCAAGAGCTGCAAACCATCCCACTCACTTGGCCCTTTGCAGTCTGGGGGCTGGACATCCTTGGTCCGTTTCCCAGAGCGCAAGGGGGCTACCGCTACCTCTACGTTGCTATCGACAAGTTCACCAAGTGGGTGGAGGTGGAGCCGGTGTGCACCATTCCGGCCAGATCCGCAGTCAAGTTCATCCGTGGGCTGGTCTGTCGCTTTGGTGTGCCTAACCGCATCATCACCGACAACGGCAGCCAGTTCACCAGCGGAGTGTTCCGAGAATACTGCGCATCGACCGGCGTCAAGATCTGTTTCGCCTCCGTCGCCCACCCCAGGAGCAATGGTCAAGCCGAGCGCGCCAACGCTGAAGTGCTCAAAGGGCTCAAGACAAAAAGCTTCAACGCCAAGCTCGAAGCCTGCGGCAAAAAATGGTTAGACAACCTCCAATCCATCTTGTGGTCCATCAGGACTACCGCCACCAAACCCACTAGAGAGACCCCTTTCTTCTTGGTCTATGGGGCGGAGGCTGTTCTTCCCACCGACGTCAAGTTCGGGTCGCCAAGGGTGCTCGCCTTCGACGAAACTCGCCAAGAGGACCTCATCAAGGACCGCCTCCTCCTGCTCGAAGAAGCTCGGTGCCAAGCCGCGTTACGCGCCGCGAGGTACCAGCAAGGACTACGCCGCTACCATAGCCGCCATGTTCGAGCAAGAACTCTGGAGGTCGGCGACCTGGTGCTGAGGAGAATACTCTCTCGCGAGGGCCTGCACAAGCTGTCTCCAATGTGGGAAGGACCCTTCAAGGTGACGCACATCGCCAGGCCTGGCTCGGCGCGGCTGGAAACCGCAGAAGGCATGCCTGTGGGGAACCCGTGGAACATAGCTCATCTGCGAAAGTTCTACCCTTAGGTTCCTCATGAGGAGAAAAAGACCATTTTCACGGCACTTATATCAGCTCAATCTGCTCTTAAGCACTGATACTAAGTCATCACGCAATGTAGCGCCTCTGCTTCGGCATGACATCAAAATGGCATGAAGTCCATTTATTTTCTGTTGTACTCCACGCGGAAGGGGGCTAGGCACGATGTCTATGCTGGGGCCTTCGCCCGGAAAACAGCAAGCCCGAAAAACCCGAAGGGAGCGAGCTCTGGTCGGGGGCGACGGCCCCGTTAACGATCACCTCTGGATGCCCATGGTGCTTAGTTCCTCGCGAAGTACGCCAGAAAATAAAAAATCTTTGAGGAAAAGTCCAAGGTGTGCCCGAGGCACCCGTTAAGGACCTACCCCTCGTGAGCAACCCTCACGAGGGAGCAAGGACGTGTCGATGCATTAGCATCCGCAGGAAGATTCCCTCTACCGAGGAAGGCCTAACGTGGCAGGATCATTGAAGACCAAGGCCGCTCCGATCATCTTGCGAAGGAGACGCAGATCCGGAGGTCCGCGCCAGGACCTTCACCTCATGAGCAATCCTTGTGAGGTGTCGACGGTCTCTGGGCTCTCTTAAGCGTCGACGTTTTCACGTCCGTGAGGGTCCAGCTTCCCTCAACGACGAGGAAGGCCCCGTGAATCGCCACGCGCGGCAATTTGCTCTTAGCTGCTGGCACAGATAGTGCCGCGCTCCTCCACGACGGAGAAGGTCCCTGTGCCGGTCACAGGGGCATCTTATTCGCCTTCTTTTTTCGTTTGTTTTATCGATTTGTTTTTCCGTTTTCGGGGATTTGGGGTTTTTTCTTTTCCAACTCTTTCTTCAACTTCTTGTCTCAGGAATCATCCAATGTGCCGTCGACGCCGACCCCGTCTCGAGCTCTGAGGCAAAGGGAGGCTTCCCGTCAATGCCAACAGCTCACTAGGGCTCTCGAGCGAGCAAACGACCAGGACGATGAAGAGCGACAAGGCGATCGACAAGCGGATTTCATTAAAAATCCCCCATTGGGGGAAGGAGCAAAGCACAACGGGGCATACCCCGCCGGCAAGGACTACAAGGCAAAAGAGGGGAGGAGACTAGCTCCCCTCCCCAGAAGACTATCGCACCAGGACCTCCTCTTCACTGCGCCGTGAGCTGGGGGTAGGTGCGGCGGACGCCGTCGGCGGTGAAGATCCGCACCGTAGCCTCCAGGGTCCCCAGCTTGAAGCGGAAGACGAGGCGGTCGCCGACGCGGAGGCGACAGCCGAGGGCGAAGGGCCTCCAGCGGCCGGAGAGGACGACGTTGCCGTTCGCCCCGAAGAGGATGTCCACAGGCCAGAAGAGATCTGGCCTGCTTTGCTCCCCCAGGGCGATCTCCCCGGCGGCCGGGCCGTGGGCGTGAATCGCCCTCCGGATGGCGTCGGGCAGCCGGAGGGAGTTGAAGCCCGGGGCGTCGACGACGACGAGGAGCTCCAGGAAGCGGGACCCCGGGGTGATGAGGGGTCCCAGAAGCGCCGCCGCCAGGTGGCGCGGAGTGGCAACCACTCCATTCACCGGCGGGGCCGGAGGATCTGCAGCAGCGGGAGGAGGGCCCAGGGCGGCCTCCACCTCCCGGAGAGCCCGATCGACGCTCCCCGAGGCGCGGGGAGCAGGCGCCGCCGCCAGCGGCGACGGCGAGTTCAGGGCGCCGCCACGCGCGGGGCCCTTGAGGGCCAGAGCGCCGGAGGTCCCCGAGGCGGCGCGAATCGCCTCGCCCTGCCTCGGCGCGCTGATGCGGAGGGGACCCCCGGCGCCGGGCGTCCACTGGGCTAGGATTTTCGCCCTGCTCCCACTGCCCGGGGGGCGCCCACGGCGCTTCGCCCCAGAGCTTGGACCGGCGGCGGCGGCGGAGTTGGAGGGGTCCATGCTCTCAGGGGAGAAGAAGCAGAAGTGGCACTGGAGGAAGGAGGTGAAGTGCCGAAGGTCTCAAGGAGGACCTATTTAAGGGGAGCGTCCAGCGTCGATGCGTCAAATCCCAGCGCGGGAATCGAAGCGTTGGCGCAGCGCTCTGCAGTCAAGCGACGCATCATTATGATGGTTGACGCCTCGGAGACTGTAGCGTCGCCGCCGTTTCGTCTCACCAGCTGCGGCCACGACACGTGTCCGCAGTCTCTGCCTCTTCACATGGTCCTCTGACCGCGCAGTTGACGCGTGCCGTTGGAGGGCCCAGCAGCTTCGGGGGCCCCCGACCCTTCGCTTCCTCAAGAGGGTGCGTTCATGGGCCGGGCTCCCGGGGGCTACTGTCGGTGTTCTGGATACCGGGGTATCCCGGTCCACCTGCTCCTGGGCCCCGTCATCGGCCCATCTTCAGCCCAGGAGATAATCAACGGTACAAGTCACGGAGAAGACCCTCACGAGGAGGCGCCTCGTGAGGAGAACGACGACGGAAACTGCTAAGGACCAGAAGACCTCCTCACGAGCCCCTGCTAGTGAGGAGAGAAGGTACGCCCACGCCAGCTCAGCACGTTTTCGTGCGGAGCAAGAAGCTAACGGGCAGAAGACCGCGTACCGCCCACGCTACCCCGGATAGGGAGGAGACCAACTTTCGCTGTGCCTGCCCAAAGCGGCACAGTGGTTGTTGGCCACCCCCCTAAATATAGCGTGGACGGTGCAGGGCGCCAGAGGAAGACGTCAGCTTACTCCACCCACTCCTGTGGACCGGCGCCGCTACCCTGCGAAGACCGAGTCTACAGAAGAGTGTAATCTACAGCTGTCCTCCCTCCTTGGCCGTGTGTGGCAACCCCTTCCCCAAGAAGATAAGGGGAAGGAGGACCTTGGCGCTATAAAAGGGGGGGAAGCCCTCCCTTAGAGGGGATCGGATCTTCTTCTTCTTCAAGCGGCTAGCTGGGCACGCAGGTTCTTCAACCTCTGGCCAGCTAGAGCTTTGTAACAAGGCCTTGTACTCCTCGCGAGGTGTCGTGTTGCAATACAAGAAGGCAGGAAGTAGGGGTTTTACCTCACCACGAGGGCCCTGAACCTGGGTAAAGCTCGGTCTCCCTCTCTCCAGTGCGTTGCGCGTTCGACAATCGAGGCTTCTGTCATCGTGTTTCGTTGCGATCCGAGATCTCACACGTTCAGCCCCCTGCGTTCGAATCTTTGGGTCCGTCGCATGGTACCCCGTGTTCTTGCGACACGAAATCCATCGACACATATGACTCATGCTTAACCTTTCAGTTCGTGTTCCAAGGCCATGTCTGTACATGCTAGGCTCGCCAAGTAGAACTATAACATTTGCATGTGTAAAACTGTCTTACACCCGTCGTATGTGAACGTAGAGTCTATCACACCCGATCATCATGAGGTGTCTCAAAACGATGAAATTTCTTGACGGTGCATCTTATGGGAGAACACATTTTATCTTGATATTTATGTGAGAGGGATCATCTTATAATGCTACCGTGCGATCAAATCTAAGCAAAATAAGATGCATAAAAAGATAAACATCATATGCATATATAATGTGATATGATATGGTCCTTCACGCATTCGATCTCCATCTTGTGCGTCATGGCATGATCTCCATCATTCAACCGGTGTAGCACCAAGGTCCATGGCACGCCACCTTGGTTGTCTTCCTCCATTACAATATATCACTTGGATATATATATTCGGCACGCAGGCCATAAAATGAAAAGACAACCACATGGCTCCTACCGGTTGTTTATAACTTACAAAAAGGATCATAGCATATAATTTGTAACATAAACAATTTAACCATATCACATCACATGCCCTGCAAAAACAAGTTAGACGTTTCTAATTTGTCTTGCATATTTTACGTGGTTTGGGGCTTTCTAGGAAGAACCGTTCTTACCTACGAACATGTAACCACAACGGTGATAAAAATATTATTAACAACTCTTTGTAAAATAGATCATAACTATAGTGGGAGAAACATGCACCCGCAAAGCCACATATGCCGAAGCATGTCAAGTGTGGGATAAGTCTCGTGAACGCGGTCACGTAAGGTTAGTCTCGGGCAGCTTCAATCCCACTATGCCACTATGATCCAAAATACAAAAAATTGCAATAACATGATCATCAACGCCCACATCCCCATGTGTTCTAACCGTGCATACCAACTACGCATAGAGATGGCTCTGATACCACTGATGGGTTCGTAGCATGAAAAACAAAAAAATTCCTACGCATGAACACAAACTAGCCAAGAAAACTCTACGAGATGGTAGCAACGGAGAACTAACCCTCGAAGACCGTAAGCGGGGATTACGTTCCCGCACAAACATTGCCGATGGAGACTCGACGAAGACGCACGTAGTCGATGTAGTCGTTCACTTGACGTAGTCGACGTAGTTGTTCACTTGACGATCTCAAGATCGTGTACAAGGCGCCACAACCGGCGGCACCTCCGTACTCGGTCACACGTACGGCTTGTCGTTGTCTCCTCCACGCCCATGGTCCAGCGGGGCAGCGGAAGAGGGGATCCGCCGGGCACTCCACACACACTTCTCTAAGTGTATGAACTACGAACTAACAATCCGGCAGAGCTTCGCTAAGCTATGACGGATTTTGGGCAGCAACTTTGCGGGAGAGAGGAAGGGATCAAGCTAGCATGAACATGGAGAAGAGGAGGGCCTTTTATAGGAGAGGAGGGGGCAGCCCCAAGAGGGGTGTGCGCAGCCCCTAGGAGAAAATCTCCTCCTCTTCATGGTGGTAACCCCCTCTTCATGGTGGTAACCCCCTCATCAACATGAGGTAACCCCCCATTTAATTTTGCATGACATTCATGCTAATTAAATTCATACTAAATGATTTAATAAAACATTTTTATTTCTTTAATATTTGTTAATTCATTCAATTAACAAACATTAATAAATACACCCTTGAGTTATTTCGATATCCCAAAATAGTTTCGGTGCTTTTCTGAAACAACCCTCATGGTGTCCTGTAATTCGATCGGAGTATCGTATCCACTCAAAAATGATGGCGAATCTTAAGTGTGTCACCCTACGGTTCGTGAATAACGTGGACATGATTGAGACTCCTCTCCGATCAATAATCATCAGCGGGATCTGGAAATCCATGACGACTCCCACTTACTCGACGATGAACTAGTGATCGTGTGAACCAATAACGAACATAGTCAATTCCTTTTGTCTTGCGATATTATTACTTGTCCGAGATCCGATCATTTGTTATCAACCATACCTAGTTCGATCTCGTTCCTGACAAGTCTCTTTACTCGTTCCATGATAATGCATTCCCGTGACCTAGTCACATGCTTGCAAGCGATTTCAATGCAATATCACCGAGAAGGGCCCAGAGAATATCTTCCCGTCATCGGGTTGGACAAATTCCACTCTTGATCCATGAGCCTCAACTAATACTTTTAGAATACCCAAATCAACCTTTATAATCACCCTGTTACGGTGTGACGTTTGATATCATCAAAGCACTCTTCCGGTATCAGTGATTAACATGATCTCATGGTCTGAGGATTAGAACTATTTTGTATGAGTTTGATATAGCAATGAAACTTGATGACTTGATCGTATTGCTATTCATACTATGGGTGTGAGTGTTCATCACATCATTCTTCTAATGATATGACCTCGTTATTAACAACATCCAATGTTCATGATCAGGAAACCTTGATCATCAGTTAATCAACGAGCTAGTATAAAAGAGAGGCTTTACTAGGAACCTTTTAGTTTATTAATCACACAAGTATTAATGTTTCCGATTAATACAATTCTAGCATGAGAAATAAACATCTATTATGAACACGGAATAATATAATAACAACTTTATTATTGCCTCTCGGGCATATTCCTTTCAGTTTGTAGAAGCATTGAGTATCACATAAGAGAATGTGTTGTCAGTTTCGAAATGTTGGTTCTATTTGGGCTTATTTTATGATGTTTAGAATCTTCTCATGTTACTTAATCGCTACTTGGTGATTTATCCGTGTGGGATTGCATACTTTCTACAACAATTTCTGAAACTAAGGTGCACCAGATTAAAAATGTAATATTGTACCTTACATTTAAATCATGGTTATGTTTTCAATTAAACTATTTTGACATCCTTAAGGAAGAATTTGTTTCCTAGCTAAATTTTCTACCATCTAATATGGGACATCATTTCAACAAACTAAATAGCAAGTCTGGATCGAAATGTAATTCACATGTGAAAGAACATTTCCCGTCTATTCGATTTTGGCGTTTGTTAACAATACATTATCTATTAACGTGTGATTATTCTTTGCAGAATTTTATTATACTCTTGCACAAGATATTGGGTTTTCTACTTTATAATTCCTATTTATCATTGCTTAAAGGAAATCTGTGAGGTGGTGGTATTATTGTGCTCGGGAAGATGATCATATGGCATTTTGGTGGAGGAGGCCGGCTATAGCCGGACCCCTGGCTGGCTTTAGCCGGACTGCACAGATTTTGGGGTGAAAACCCCTCCGTCGCAAACCGGCTATTTGTCCGGCTTTTGTCTGCCCTATCCGGATATTTCAGGCCGGCTATAGCCGGTGTGGCGGCCGACTTTAGCCGGTGTGGCCGGCTATAGCCGAACTTATCTCCGGCTTTAGCCGGACTTTCCTGGCAGCCAACGGTCAGATTTTTCCGGGGGGGGGGGGGGTATAAATACCCCCCCTCCTTCTTCCCCAATGATCTGCTCGTCCCAAGCTTGAAGAACACCATTTTGGAGCCACAAAATTCACAAGATCTCCCCCCTCAACCCACCAAAGCTCTTGATCTTTGGAGAATCAAAGGAGGAGGCCTTGATCTACATCCTCACCGAAGCGATTTACTTTCCCCTCTCATTTGCTTGAGGGCCCTTGTGTCTTGGGTTCCCTTGTGTCCCTAGACCTTGATTTGTGTATTTGATATCTTGCTACTTGTTGTTTGACAACATTGTGTTGTCCTTAGGAGCCTCCAATTCGGTTGTGGATGCGTGCCCCAAGATTGTAAAGGCCGGTTCCGCCTTGAGGAATCCCTTAGTGGAAAGTGAGCTAGGCCTTTGTGGCGGAACCTTGCACCGGAGATTAGGGTGAGCCTTTGTGGCAACCACACCTCTCCAACGTAGACGTACTTCCCCTAAAAAGGAAGGAACTACGGGAATTACATCCGTGTCTCCGTGTGCTCCACTCTCGGTTACCTCTATCCTTTATTGCCTTTATATATTGTATCTTGCTTAGCTTGCTAGTTGTCATATAGGTAAATTCACCCTAGTTGCATATCTAGAGAATTTACCTTTCGTGTCAAGCCTAAATTGAAAAAGAATTAAAATTTCAGTAGCACCTATTCACCCCCCCCCCTCTAGGTGCCCTTATGATCTGTTCAATTGGTATCAGAGCCTCGACTCTTTATTCGGGCTTAACCGCCTAAGAGTATGGGCACCCAACCGAGTGAGGGCTCGAGTCAAGTTTCCGTGGATGATTCAAAACCTTGGAATCATCCATGACAACTCAAATAAGCGAGTTGCGTGAAATGATAGCACAACTCATGCAAGCTAAAACTCATATAGCTCCTCCTCCTCCGGAAAAACCCACTACTCCACAAGTGGAGGATGTGGGGTTGGAAGAAGAGGATGCCGACAAAGGTACCGATGCTAAGTCTTGCACTAAGGGTGACGGGAAAGGTGAATTCCCTCATTGGTATTCACCCGACCCGCCGATCCCTCATCCTCATATTAATAATAGAGGTGATCCACCTAAGCTAGATGCATTAAACTTTGGTCAATGGCAATATCAAATGATCTCTCATATGCGCAGTTCTTGCATCGAGCTTTGGAGGATTGTTGAAGAAGGATTCAAGGCCATGGATCCCAACAACTTGACAAGAAGAGAGGTGGTCGATAGCCAACTCAATGCAACCGCTCTTCACATGATTCAAATTGCCGTTGGGTCCAAGGACTTGCCTCACATCCAACACTTCTCCACCGCCAAAGAAGCTTGGCAAGGCCTCTCCGATGTATTTGTTGGCAATGAGAGCATGAAGAGAACAAGATATGTGGACTTCTCAAATCAAGCGGAGGGATTCTTCATGATGGATGGTGAGGACCATCAAGAGATGTATAGAAGACTCAAGGCCATTGCTACCACCTTCAAGAACCTAGGTGCTCACCATATTGATGATGAGTGGATCAAGATGAAGTACATTCTTGCTCTCACCCCATATGAGCCCGCGGATGTCAAGAGTGTTCAAGGAAAGCACAACTTTCATGAGATGACCTCCAATCAAGTGATGCAAGAGATTCAAGCCTACAAGGTTGCTGCACAAAATGCGGAAGATGCTCGTGCTCGTGCCTTGGGAATGCAAAGGAGCTCTAACCTTGCATTAAAGGCAAGTGTGATTGAGAAATAAGTTCATCTTCAAGCAAGTATCGAGGCAAGACTAGAGATGTGCTCCGAAGATATGAGACATGAGTACCATGAGCACATGGCTTTCTATGGAAAAACCTATTGGGTTGATCCCCACAAGGCTAAAGAAGACAATCAAAGAAGAAGCAAGTCAAGTGGCTTTCAAAGGAGTGACAACAATGGTCAAAGGGTGATGACATGCTACAATTGCAATGATAGATTTCATTTTGTTGCCGAGTGTCCTTACGAGAAGAGAGAAGATCATGGTGGGAAGCTCATTTTCAAGAGAAAGACCAAGTCACCATCAAAGAAGCCATTTGTGAAGAAGGGTGGACCCAAGAAGAAGCAACCAAAGTTTGTATTCTTGACTCAAGAAGAGTACTCCGGGAGTGAGAGTGGTGAAGAAGAAACCTCGACTAGTGAGATGGCCGCAATTGCAACCACCTCCACTTCTTCCGCTTCACTCTTTGAATCCCCCAATGAGGACTCTCTCGTCAAGAACGTCAAGTGCCTTATGGCCAAGTCTTCCGAGGTATTACCCACACCCTCTTCCTCCTCCTCTAAGACAAATGATGCTCCTTTGAATGATCTTGCTAGTCTTAGAGTAAAGGAAGAAATCATTACTTTTGATGATTATGTGTCTAGTGTAGATGGTGTACACAAGTTACACTTTGAAAGCCTATTGAGTCAATATGGTAAGACACTTGAAAAACTAGATGAACAAATGAGGCTTGAAAGAGAGTATGCTCAAGACATTGCCTCACTAAAAGACTCTCTTGAAGGAGAGGAAGAGGAACGAGCAACTCTTGAAGAGAAGCTCGATTCCATTGAGAAATCTAATAATGAAGTTATCTCTAAACTCATTAAAGAGCGTGACCATGCTCGTGCCAAAGTAAAATTGCTTAAAAAGGAAAAGATTGAATTTGGTGTTGGTCATGATAAACTTGTTAAGGATTTAGAAGATCTTGACAAGGCTCACAAGGCCTTGAAAAGTGAACACTCTATTCTTACCAAGTCACATGAACAACTTCAAATTCAATTGAATAAGAATGTTATGCCTAGTTCTTCTACTTCTACTTGTGATCATGCAAATATTATTGAAGAAAATGCTAGGTTGAAAGATGAGCTTGCCAACTCCTCCATTCCCATAGGTGAGAAGAACTTGAATGACCTTTTGAGTAAGCAAAAGACATTTAATGATAAAACGGGGATTGGCTTTGTCTCAAAGAAGAAGAAGAAGAAGAAGAAGAAGAAGAACAAGAAAAAGAAGGCCAAGCCAGCCCAAGCAAAGAAGGATCCCATTGTGGGTGGCAAAGCCACTCATGATGATCATGCGGGAATTGCCAACCCTCATAATGACCCACAAGTATAGGGGATCGCAATAGTCTTCGAGGGAAGTAAAACCCAAATTTATTGATTCGACACAAGGGGAGCCAAAGAATATTTATAAGCCTTAACAGATGAGTTGTCAATTCAGCTGCACCTAGAAATAGACTTGCTCGCAGCGGTTTATCAGTAGCAACAGTTTTATAGTGGTGATAGTAGCAAAATAGTAACAGCAATAGTAAAATAAAAGCGGTAATAGTGGCAATAGTAAACAGTAGGATTAAAGACTGTAGGCATAGGGATGGATGTACGGGCGTTGCATGGATAAGATAATTCATGAAATCAGTGAGACATGGGCATTGCAGATAAATAATGATAAAGCATCCTAGTACTAAACAATCATAGGCATGTGTTCCGTATATAGTCGTACATGCTCGCAATGAGAAACTTGCACGACATCTTTTGTCCTACCAGCCTGTTGCAGCAGGGCCTCAAGGGAAACTACTGGTAATTAAGGTACTCCTTTTAATAAAGTATCAGAGCAAAGCATTAACACTAGGTGAACACATGTGATCCTCACATCATAGCCATCCCCTCCGGTTATCCCAATTTTTGTCACTTTTGGGGCCTCGGGTTCTGGACAACAATATGTGTAAATAACTTGCAGGTAAGATCGTAAAATACAAGTATCATCATAAAACAATAACAAGTTCAGATCTGAGATCATGGCACTCGGGCCCAAAGTGACAAGCATTAAGCACAACAAGTTGCAACAATGTCATAAGAAATAACAGTAGATACTAGGCACTATGCCCTAACAATCTCATAGCAAATTACATGAATGATCTCATCCAATCCCTACCATCCCCTTCGCCTACAGCGAGAATTACTCACACATGGATGGGGGAGTCATGGATGGTTGATGGAGAAACGTCGGTGATGATGGTGATGAAGATCTCCTCCAAATCCCCGTCCCAACAGGGTGCCAGAACGGAGTTTCTGGTTCTGAATCGCGGTTTCTGGTGGTGGCGGAGCAGCAGAAGTCTATCTAGGAAAAACTCCGAACCCCCGCTCCTTTCAGGTCAGAGGGTATATGTAGGCGGAAGGAGGGGTCGAGGCGATGGCCGAGGTGGTCACACAACAGGTGGGCACGGCCAGGCCTAGGCCGCGCCCCCTGGTTGTGTGGTGGCCTCCCAGCTCCTCTCCGTCTCGTCTTCTGGCTCCATGGGTCTTCTGGTGAAATAGGATTTTTGCAATATTTTCCCAGATTTTTACTGAAAGTTGGATTCCTGCACAAAAACGAGACACCAGAGCAATTCTGCTGAAATTAGCGTTAGTTCATGTTAGTTGCATTCAAAACACACAAATTAGAGGAGAAACAACAGCAAAAGTGTTCAGGAAAGTAGATATGTTTTGGACGTATCAACTCCCCCAAGCTTAGCTATTTGCTTGTCCTCAAGCAATTCAGTTAACAACTGAGAGCGATAAAAGAAACTTTCACGAACACATTTGCTTCATAAGATGTATATATACTCACTATATGATCAAGTACTCAGGCAATTCATAATAAGAAATATGCAACTAATGTTACCTCATAGTCAAGCAAGATATGAAAGAGTGCCAATGCACTAATAACAAGTAACATGAACATAAGAAGCTACAAGATTGTAATGTTCATAATTGATATGGAAGAGTGGTATCCCGCTTGCCTTTATTTGTGGAGCAAAACATAAATGCTGAGGCACCTCTGAAGTCCAAGGGAAGACTAGAAGTAAAAATATCAAAGATACAAGCATCAAAGTTATACCACAATTAACCGTGTTCTGGGACAAGCACATTACACTAAGAATAACAGCTATGCTCTAAAGAAGGTGCTTAAAGTTAGAAGATGAAGACTCAACATAAAAGTAAAAGAAAGGCCCTTCGCCGAGGGAAGCAGTGATTTAACATGTGCTAGAGCTTTTCATTTATAAAATAGAGATAAAATTTTATTTTGAGAGGTGGTTGTTTCATGTCAACGACTGGCAATGGGGACTTGCTATCTTCCATAATAAACAAGTGAGAGTGGTTCCGAGTTCTTTGAAAATTTGGCACATTGGTGCTCTTTTATAAAGCTTTGGCACTCCTCCCCACCTTTTTCCTTTCTCAAACCATGGCTAACCGATTCCATCGGGTGCCCACCAACTTTCACATACCATGGTGGAGTGCTTTTTTTTCTTTTTTATATTAGATTACAGTGGTCTGACCAGCTCCCTTGCAAAATTAATGATGAGCAGATGAAGCTGCCTAGTCAAGGGGTACTCAATTTAATATGGAAGATAGCAATTCCGACCACTACGTCCTCATGAGCTAAAAACAGTGGCACAAAATGAGAAGTAGTTGAAAGTTTTGAAAGGTAGCACATGAAAATTTACTTGGAATGGCTTGCAAATACCATGCATAGGAATTTATAGTGGACTCTTTGGGGTTACTTGGTTTTCAGGAGTTGGATGCACGAGAAGTATTCCCTCTCAGTACAAGTGATGGCTAGCAAAAGACTGGGAAGCGACAATCGAGAGAGCAATAACTGTCATAATCATGCTTGCGACAAAACAAAATTAACATAGGCATAAAAATGATACAAGAACTCTGAGGCAAAGTAAATCATCGAGGCTTAATTGACTTTTTGTTCAGTCATATGTATGCTTGAGCATGTGCCAAGTCGATTCAATTGAAACTTTCAGAGGTGGATACCACAATAACATACCATATTATGAATAAAACAATGCAAGCAGGCGTCTACATGACATGCTACAAACTATTAGTAAATTGGAACTAATCATATGAGAGCAAAAACTACAAAGCATCCATTAGATAACATATACCTTACATGAACCGACTAAGCATGTCCACATAGATGAGTATATGTACAAAAATGAAAACAAATAGAGTTCATACCAGCCTCTTACCACATCTCGGATTGTCATATGTCGTCATTATTGCCTTTCACTTGTGTGGCTTGAATAATATGAAATGAATATCAAGCTCCAATGGAGTCACGGAGACTGAACTCTGTAGCAAACTTTACAAAACCGAAGAAGAACAACAAATATTTTTGGGTTTTCGATTTTTGAAACAAGAACAGAAGGAAATAGCAAACAAAGCAAAATATTTTTGGATTTTTCAAATATCAAACCGAAAATAGCAAGTAAAGCAAACTAAAGCTAGCAACTGAAAAGGAAAACAAAGAGAAATAACGGAAATATTTTTTGGTCTTTTTGTGTTTTGGAATGTAGAAATAAGAACGAGAACAATAAAGAAAAGAAAGCGAAACATGGATATACAAAGTACCGACAAAATATGATATGTAGATGAGTGAACCATCGGCGTACCTCCCCCCAAGCTTAGGCTTTTGGCCTAAGTGGAGATCAATCTCGTCTCCAATACATGCCCCATGCTGGTGGATCATCATTGGCATAGTCATAGCCTGGCCCTTGTGAAGATGAAGCAGATGGTGTATATTCATAATAAGGCTGCTGGTATGGAAACTCCGTAATGTTAGAAGGCTGGACCGACTCCTCGGTCGCCTCTTCATCGTGCATGGGCTGTGGGTGCTCCTCCATGTATGCGTCGAGCTCACCCTCTGTGAGTGACCATCCATTCCTGTGATCAAGGTTAAACAAAAGAGGTGCATGCAAATGGACTGATCGATCAGTCTTCACTGCCTTCCAGGTAGATTTCTTGAAGAAGTTATCTCAAACGTCAAGTTATTCAAACATGAATGAGGAGAAACAAACTTATGATGTATCATAGAATTAAAATCAAGTTTCTCTACGGGGAACTGCAGATCTAAAATATGAGGCACTACACCATGCAAAGCTAATAAGCGCGAGGCAACAAGACCTCCACAGATCCCCCCTTTCTCACGGTTAGCATCAAGACGGAAAGCTATCAAAGCACCCAAATTATAACTCCTATCACCTCTCAAAGTAGCAGCAATAAAAGCTAGATCACAGCAGGATAACTTACTTGCAGCTTTCCTAGCAAGAACACACTTGGTAATAAAGTAGGCAAAATATCGAATGGATGGGAAATGAATATTTCGAATTTTACCACCCTCTCCTGTGAAGCTTCTTCCTTGACAAATCTCCCCATATGGGTCCATCAATGGCCTAGGCCGTTCCTTCATCTTTTTGTGCGATCCCCACAGTGGTACTCTAATGGCTGCACAGAAAACATCAAAGGGCAAGTCCACGGATTTATTGTAATTTTTATAATGAACCATGGGGTTAGATGTGGACCAATTGAATTTGAAATCCTGCACCACAGACATTGTTAGTTTAGCATACTGGGGTGGTTCACCATCAACAAAATGTTCCAATCCTGCATTAGAGACTAAAGTTTGGAAGTCCTACAGGATTCTGGCAGCATTCATGAACTCTGAGCATGGCTAGATTGAGGGAAAGACCCTCTGTTCATGGTGAACTCTCATGACTTCATGCACTTCTAGTTCATGTTGAAAGAGTTGGTATGCATTCTCCTCCATTTCTGAAATTTTTAACAAACCTCATAAAAAGTGATTTTGAGACAAATAAATGTAGGGAACTACTATAGGGAGTTACTAGAGGGCTAACATGCATCAAAATAACATATTTTAGCAATAGAACAAGCATGCAAACTCATTTCACCTGTAACCTGTAGAGCTAAAATACTCAAGAAATACTCCACTAAACAAAATTCTACTTGGACAATCGGAGGAGTCACATACCGGAGAACAAATGCTTCAAATCTCAGCAACAATGATGGGCTGAGCAAGGAGATCGAAAAATCGAGATGGAGAGCAGCAAGAACACGAGTTTGAGCTAGGGTGTTGTGATTTTTTGGGAGAGAGAAAGAGCTGGGGAGGAAGAGATAAGTGAGAGGCTATGGGGCCCCCTCACAATAGGTGGGCGCGGCCAGGCTTGGGCCGCACCCCTGGTTGTGAGGTGGCATGGTGGGTCCCCTGAGGTCTCCCAGGTGCCTCTCTGCCCTATTTTTGACATAAAAATTTAAAATGATTTTTCTGGAATTTTTCGAGAAACTTTATTTTCGAGGATTTTTTAGAAAAACAATAAGAGAATAAAACTCAGGAAAACGAAAATGGAATGATTGCAAGCAAATAAAAACCAACCTTACAGCAGCTCTAGGATACTATAATATGAAACTAAATAGCGGAAACAAAAATGAACAAGTAAATATGAGTGAGGTAAAGTAAATGCGGTGAAAACGAAGTTTCATTCATATAAAATCACTTTGTTAACAAGGTTGATCAAGTCTTGTTACCAAACTAACTTTATATGAGGCAAAACTTTGCATTTCACTATATGCTTATGTTACCTCGACCTTGATGGGCATAGTCCCAATCATGACAATTTTATATTCTTCCTTGGGCTTTCGCTCTGAACAAATAATTTGACCAACTCGAATGGTCTCAACATTCTTGATTGAATTTAGAGCATTCTTTCTATCAATCTTCTTGGTAAAATAGACCGTGTACTCTTTGTCATTGACATTAAAAGTTACTTTTCCTTGATTGCAATTAATAACCGCACATGCAGTGTTTAGAAAAGGTCTCCCAAGAATAATAGACATATTATCATCTTCAGGCATTTCTAACACAACAAAGTCAGTTAATATTAAACAACTGTTAGCAACTTGAACAGGAACATTTTCACATATACCAATAGGAATAGTAGTAGACTTATCAGCCATTTGCAAAGATATATCAGTTGATACCAATTTTTCTAGATCAAGTCTCTTATAAAGAGAAAAAGGCATGACACTAACTCTAGCTCCCAAATCACATAAAGCAGTTCTAACATAGTTATTTTTAATGGAGCAAGGAATAGTTGGTATACCTGGATCTCCAAGCTTCTCTGGAACTTTATCATCAAAAGAATAATTAGCAAGTAAGGTGGAAATTTCCTCATTAGGAATCTTCCTTTTGTTAGTAACAATATCTTTCATATACTTTGCATAAGGAGGCATTCTAATAGCATCAGTCAAATGAATTTGCAAAAATAAAGGTCTCATCCATTCACAAAACCTGTTGTAGTGTTCATCTTCTTTGGAATTATGTTTCTTACCAGGAAAAGGCATTGGTTTCTGCACCCAAGGTTCTCTCTCATTACCATGCTTGTTGGCAATGAAGTCTTCTTTGGTGTACTTTGCATTCTTGGCAAGCTTTTCTGGTTCCTCTTCAACTTCTTCTTTATCGGAAGCATGACCTGGTTCAGTTTCAGCATCAGAAATAGAAACACTATTAGGATCTTTACCCGTTTCAGAAGATTCTGCAACTATTTTATGCTTCTTCTTCTTCTTCTTGGAAGGAATATCATCTCTTGAAGTGTGTTGAGAATCTTGCTCGATCCTCTTAGGATGTCCTTCAGGATATAAGGGGTCTTGGGTAGTAGCACCTCCTCTTGTGCGTATTTCACACGCTTGTTTTTCTCTTGCGACATTAACTAGCAAGTCTTTTTGCACCTTGGTAAGCTGATCAATTTGAGTCTGAACCATTTGAAAATGTTTGACAAGTATCTTCACATCATTGGAGGTTCTTTCCACAATATCCTGCAACTTGTTAATAGCTCTAGAATTTTCTAACAAATGATTTTGCACCATTCTATTAAAATTATCTTGCTTAACAACAAAATTATCAAACTCATCTAAGCATTGATCAGGAGGTTCAGAGTAAGGAATATCTCTATCATCAAAGCGTTGGAGAGAGTGTACCTCAATAGTATATGAGTGAGGGATTGGCTTACATAATTCTTCTATAGGAGGTAAATTCTTCACATCTTCGGATTTAATACCTTTCTCCTTAAGAGATTTCTTGGCTTCCCTCATAACTTCATCACTTAATTCAATCATTCCTCTCTTCTTTGGTGTTGGCTCTGGAGTTGGCGCTGGTGTTGGCTCAGCCATAGTCCAATCATCATGATTCCGGCTTATTTTAACCATTAGTTCTTCAGCTTCAGCCGGAGTTCTTTCCCTGAAAACACAACCAGCACAACTATCCAGATATGTCTTAGATTCATCAGTTAGTCCATTATAAAATATATCAAGGAGTTCATTTTTAGGCAATGGCTCCTTAGGCAATGCTCTAATTAAAGAACAAAACCTTGCCCAACATTCAGGCAATATCTCACCTTTTCCCTGTTCAAAGTCAAAGATTTTCTGCACAACAGCATGTTGAGCACTAGCAGGAAAATATTTCTGAAAGAAAGCATTAACCAAAGCAATAGGACTATTAAGAGATCCAGGAGACAAATTATTAAACCAAGTTTTAGCTGCACCTTTCAATGAAAAAGGGAAAATCTTAGCAACAAAGTAAGTGCGTAGCTTAATATCATCAGAAAACAAATTACTCAAAGTAGAAAGCTCATTCATATGTGCCATAGCACTTTCACCTTCAGTACCACAAAAAGGGTCTTTCTCAACAATAGATATGAAAGATAAATCTAAAGAGAAATCATAATCCTTATCTCTAATATTTATGGGAGAAGCAGCAAACTTAGCATCAGGAGATAAGTTATATCTAACAGCACGTCTTGCTAGAAGTTCCTTAACAGCATTAGCATCATGAGTAGCATGAGCTTCAGCAATAAAATCATCGTCAAGCTCAATATAAGTGTCATCAAGATCATCACTAGGGCATTCCCTAGACTCAGGTGAACTAACAGGTGTAACAATAGTGTTCCCCAATTGCTTAGTTCTAGCAATTGTAGCATCTAAAAAGGAACCTAACGAACCACTCTCATGAAGCACAGTAGAAGCATCCTCTAAATTATCAGTGGCATTTTCAAACTCAGCAGAAGAAGTAGCAGTAGCATGTGCATGTGGTGGTGTAAGCAACTTACTCATAACAGATGGCGAATCAAGAGCAACAGAAGTGTTCAGAGTCGTACCTCTTCTTGTAGTGGATGGCAATATAGGAACTTTTCCATCATGAGGTTTACCCATGATGAATGGATTGCAGCGGACAATTTGAATTCCAAGTGAACTTACAAATAAAGTTATGCTCCCCGGCAACGGCGCCAAAAAATAGTCTTGATGACCCACAAGTATAGGGGATCGCAACAGTCTTTGAGGGAAGTAAAACCCAAATTTATTGATTCGACACAAGGGGAGCCAAAGAATATTTGTAAGCCTTAACAGATGAGTTGTCAATTCAGCTGCACCTGGAAACAGACTTGCTCGCAGCGGTTTATCAGTAGCAACAGTTTTATAGTGGTGATAGTAGCAAAACAGTAACAGCAATAGTAAAATAAAAGCGGTAAAAGTGGCAATAGTAAATAGTAGGATTAAAGACTGTAGGCATAGGGATGGATGTACGGGCGTTGCATGGATAAGTGTGACGACCTCCAATTTGATAACAAATTCGAAGTGCCCGTTATGTAATCCATCACAATCCCAGAATCATTGTTGTGATTTACATAACGTAGTGGATATCACAGTCATAGCTACTAATAGTAAATAAAAGGGATTACATAGGTGGTCGTGCAGACCAAACCTTACAATACATCAATATGCAGCGGAATAACACTTTGGGTCCATATTGTCAAGCTTCAACCGCACAGGCAGAGCCGACAGTAGGAAACGAGCCTAATTCGCAAAGTCGTCAATGATTCCTTCCTCCTTGATTTTTCTCCTTCAAGTCTGGCCAAGTTAATAGCCAGGGACAGAGCCGTGAGTACATTGCATGCACTCGCAAACCATCTTATAAATAAAAGAATAGAGAATGCATAGTTCATATAGTGGTCTAAGCTCTAGGTTCATTTGCATAAAGCAGAATTTCCTTTCAAAGATCCTTTTATCTAGAATGGTAAGAAAACATTTAGCTCTTTATAAATCTCTAGATGGAATCCCCCAAATGTCAATTCTGTTGTTCACCAAGTCACCTTCATGGCCATCACAATTCATTGTCAAGTCACCTTTCTCAAGCATTTTCAAAGTAAAACTTGATAACGGCCAAGCAGCTCCAAACCAACCGTCCATGACCGCGGACGCGGCTATTCGAATAGTTTTACACTCTGCAGAGGTTGTACACTTTACCCACACCATCCGACTACTCATCGTGTGGGCAACTTCCCCGCATAACAACATATGCCACGACAAGCAGTCGACCATTAATGTTTCACCTGCCCGCCTTAGCATAAACACTACCGCCTAGAGATGTACCCCTCAACACCGGAGTCCAAGAAGCTGTCCAGAGTGTGCAAAGTTCCCAGCCGCTTGACCCACCGGAATGCCACTAACCGAGGTAGGGTCCTACACCCGGCAGTCCATTTTCAATGAGGGCTCTTCGGCTTGTACCCCAACCACCTAAAAAGGAGGACAAGGCGAACCTAGGCCGTAGCCATAGGGTGCCCTGGAAGAGGAGTCCCTGGTCGGACTTCCATTTACATTTTATAGGGTCTACACTAAGGAGACACAAGTACTCCACTAAGCCCTGTCCCATACCAGGATAATGTGGTCGCACTGTATGATTGGTCCAGTGGTACTTCACTCATTTATCATTTTTGTCAAACCTTCATGTCACCTTCACCATGTCACCATTTTGTAAATAGTTTTCAAAGTCTCCCTTGGGAAGGTTGCCCATCTCCAAGGTTTGTATTTCAAAATCATCCTTGGGCAAGGTTGCCCCTTTCCAAGGTTTTCATTTCAAAATCTTCATGATCTCCATTGGGGTTCCCACCTAGTCATTTTCCATGAATGCCTTCAGCTCAAGCATAATCCTCATGAGGGTACAAGGATCTAGGTAGGTATATTGGATAGGCTTAGCTTGATGCTCTACTTAGCATCCACTAAGGAAAGGGTTTCTCAAAGGTAGGCTAAGTTTGATGCCCTTGATGTCATCCACAAAAAGGGTTGGATGCACTTGTCAAGAAAGACATCACTACTTATTTGCAACTTGGTAACAATCATTTTAGCATGTATTTTTATTTAAAAGCAAGTAAACATGCATTATAAAACTGGGTAATGGTATGATCAAAAGATGGCTTGCCTGGCTTGGCAATGTCATAGGCTTCTTCATCTTCATCTCGGGTTGTGTAGTCTCCATCACCATTGCTTGGTTGACTTCGGGATCCATTCTCCTTACTCTCGTTGTCGTCTAATCGTTGGAAAGCAGATAAGCATACAATCACCACACAATTCACAAACAACATCTATTTACTCAAATACACATACTTGGGTAAGGGAAGTGATCTAGGAAGTCTATGGAGAGTGGTTTCGATGATAATTGAGTTCCGATGGATGAGATGATTGAGTTGTTGTACCTAAGTAGGGTTTATTTATTTTGGATTATAAAAATATCTCCTGCAAGTTCTTATTGACCAAAGTTCATATACTACTAGTATATATTCAAGATTATGGTTCAACTAAAGAGGCTCCATAGGATTTGGAGTATGTTTCTTTTATTGAAGCCATTTCTAGTTTGCAAAGATTTAGTGATCAAGTTTGAATCTTACAAGTAGAGTTTATGGATCCTAGTTGAATGGGATCAAAGATCAATATTTAGAAATGTGGTTGATTCGAATTGGTTTCATATCATTTCCATATTTTGAGATAGGTGTGCAAGTTTGAGTCTCTAATTACTACTATGTAGTATTAATTCTCCAAATACCTTCTACCAGATCACATGGACTAAGATCAACCTACAGATAGATAATTGGAAAGGTGGTATAACAATATATAAGAGCTCCATCAAAATTCCAATTATAGGTTTGAGTTTAATAAAATCCTATATGGCAAATGCCTATTTAACCATATGGGTAAATAGCATTTGATTTAAAAGGTTTAAAAATGAGATCTAATGGTATAGACAGATGGGTATCACTAATTGTGAATTTTCAAAGTTGGATTTATATTTTTAGGAATTTTATTCGAATTGATATGAATTTTCTAAGGTGAAAAAGCTCCTGTTTTGTTATTTTTACTGCAACCAATCTGTAGATCTAATTGTGTTGAAACCACTTTTATTGGATAGCTTATGTTCTAAGGTTTCCAGAACATTTTTATTTGCTAGATTTGGATCGGTAGATCTCCGGGAAAACTAAATATACTAAAGCATCTGAAAACAATTTCGGAAATTCGCAAAATCGGAATAACCCTTTTTTTTATATCCGGGCCGAACACACAGACCACGCTGGGCCGGCCCGTTCGGCTGCAAGTGGCGGGTGACAGGGAAAAAAAAAGAGGACCGGTCCGGCCTGCCAAGGGGCCCCACCGGTCAGAACTTAAACCGAACAGGTATCGGGCTTCTTCTTCCTCGTGCTACAGGAACGTAAACGAGAGCGAGCTACTGGGAGCAGGGCTGCGCACGGGGATCTCACCTGCGGCGATGGGGAGCGGCGGCGAGGTTGTCTAGGCGGCGGAGGAGCTTCTCCTCTTCCACCTTGTCCAGCCGGAAGCTCGAGGGAGCTGCTGGAACACTGGGAACGGCTGCACGCTCCGGAGCTCGGCCTACTCCGGCGAGCTCAAACCGGCGAGCAACTAGCGAGGAGATTATGTCTAGGAGGTTCCTGGTGATGGCGGGGTTCTTTTCAGGGAAGAATGGCGGCCTTTTATAGACGGGAGAGGGAGCACGAGGCGAGTGGATCTGGGGAGAGAGCGCGGCCGGTGTCGGCTAACGGAGGGACGCGGCGGTCGGTGCTTTCGGCGGAGGGCTGCAGGGTGCTGTGGGGTGCTGCTGGCGCACTCACGGGCTGCGGGGTGGTCTGGTTCAGAGGGGGCAAGTGAGGGGTCCGGGCGGTGGTTCTCCTCTGTTCTTCCATGTCTCACGGCTTGGGTCGGGGCTGGGGAGGCTGGGGCTCGACAGAGGGAGTGTCCACGGCATGGCTACAGGGCCTGGGCGAACGTGAACAGCGATGCTCACAGTAGAACCGATTTTCTAGATTTTTGCCCACCACGTGTTCGATCAAATGCCCGCAAGAAATTTAAATTCAAATTTTTGAAAACGGCCACCGTGGGTCTTCATCATATTGGACAAGGGTTCCAGGGATATTTTTGTTTCGAAGAAATAACAAGTTTTGCAAAAATTTATATTTCAAACTTGGGCATTGTCACTGTTTCAGATTCAAAGTTTGGCTGATGTTTGAGTTAGGTTCTGATTTGAATTTTGGTTTGAAACTTCTTGGTCAAGTTAGTATGCAGCCTGGTCAAGCTCAACTAACTGACCACACCCTTACTTGAGTTACAGATTTCTTAATATAAGTGTCCAAAGTAGGGTAGTGGTTAACTTTTTCTAGATCATCTTTTCTTCTCTTTTTCTTTATTTCTCTTGCTTCTGGTTCCTTTGATCTTTGTGGTTCTTCTCTAATGCTTCTATTGGTTAAGTTTGAATTAACTAATCATTGCACCATAAATTAAAACCCACATGAAATCATAAAAGACCTATATTAAAACTCTATGCATACATGAAATATGAAGTGCAGAAGGTTTAAATCTTGGTCCAAAGGTGTTAGTTTTCTTGTAGATGTCATGGAGTTGGGAAATGACCTCTTATTTGAATTCAAACTTTGGTAGAATATTAAATAGAGTTCCAAGTTGATTTTTGTTTCACACTTTATAGTATTTGATTCTTTTCTATTTGTTTGTGATTGCTTGACTTAATTTTGGTTTGGCAAATGACCCAAATGGGTTTAGCACGCAACCATGCACAAACTTTAATAGTTAGAAAACTCTTTCTATTTCACAAAAACATTTTACATGTATAATTATTTGTTTTAAAAACCCTTCCCATTCTCTTTTTATTTGAAGCATGGGAGCAAATGCTCAAATTCAGAAGTTTCGAAAAGGCAAGAAATTAATCTTATATGCACAATAAAAGTTTTTGTTGGCTCCAAAATTTGGGATTTTAATAAATCCATTTATTTCTATTTCCCAAAAATTTGGGTTGTTACAATCTTCCCCCCCTTAAAAAGAATCTCGTCCCGAGATTCACAAGTTAAGATCGAGATAGATTGGGAGATGAGATTAACAGATAAGAGATGTAGGGTATATTGATTCCTATAAAGATTGGGTACACCCAAAATGTGATAAGGCCATACGGGCCAAAAACACATCTTCACCAATCACACAGCAATGTCAACACACAATCACACTTTCAAAAACAAAAATCTTCTCGGTTTAAACCATAGGATTTCATTAACAAGGGTCTTGCAGATTACACTTCTCGCTCTTGATTCTCAAAGAAATAAACAAGCTGACTAGTCCCAACTAAGGTGACTAAGGCTTCTTCTCGGCTTGGATCCTCCCACTTGATTCAACTTGTTCTTACTAACTTTATGGCTACGAGCAACTTCGGGGTATTCCATGGCTGATTCATGATGTTTGATCTTTTTCTTCTCTTCGGGTCTTAAGGTTGCCAAAGTTACTTCCCGGTGGTTTGTAAGGCTGCTTCCTTCCCCTGCGGGGGTCGAGGCTATAGAGTCCTTTGACACTATCTTCAATAATGATGCGGTTGTGAACTCTGCCCAGGTTGATGTCGATAGGGTTGCCTCCTGAAGATGAAAGATCATTTGCAGGATCTTCCGAGCAACTGGGTTTGACACTCTCTTTAGTTATGACCTGATCTTGAGCGACCGGAGGTTCTGGTGCAGCGTTCAACTTTGCTGGGCAGTCGTTGGAGTAGTGCCCCTGGGTTCCGCACTCATAGCAGGTGATGTTGGTCTTGTCACTAGCATTGGGAAAAGTATTCTTTGGTAGAGCTCTTCCAGATCGTAGGGTAAGGTCATAGCATAGGCTAGAGGGTGCCGGAGGCCTACTTTCTTGACGTCTTATCCTCCTTTCTCTCTTCTTTTTGTTACGAGCTTTCTATTGTTTTCTAGGACTGTCATGCTCCTTGCTAGTCTTGACAACTTGAGCTGCTAGCTGAAAATGCTTTTGCTTGATCTTGGATATAGCTGTCACCAGGTGATTCATGGAGCAGTTTGCTGGAACATGAGTACTACTCTCACATAAGAAGCATGTGATGTTTCTTGAGGGGCATTCTCCAGTTGGATGCTTGATGTCGCAATTGGGACAGTTGCTCGTACATTGGCTAGATTGATGACCTTCTTCTCCACAACGGCTACAAGCCTTCATACGGAGGTGATCTAGGTTGGGAATACTTTTATTGGGACAGGGACGTTTTGCATGGAGTGCTTCTCCACAGTCATAACATAAGGGTTGAGTGCACAAATCTCCTTGCTTCTTCTTTGGAATTAGGTTCAAGTGGGACCTCTTTTGGTATTCTCGAGCAATTCTATTGAGGTGAAACTCAAACTCCGAGTTGGCCTGACCTCCTTTCGTACATAACTGAAATGGTGGATTGGAGAGCATGGGGTGCATCAGAGGGGTCAAGTCCTGCAGTAGATGAGAGGGAACATCTTTCAAAAGGTTTCTTATGCGGGGTGGGTATGGTTTAGAGTTTAGCTTGGGCCTGAAAGACCAAAACATTTTTGAGTAAACCCGTTGTTGGGGTGGATACTACCTGTTGCCGAATGGCATATGAGCAACCTATCATAAATCAATCATTCAAACAATCAAGGTACTACGCGCACTTAGTAATCGTGAGGTAAGGGTAGCTCAATGAAATCAACTGAGCATTCCCTATAAATCCTATGGGTCAAAAGGTTGATGGGTCTTCATCATTTCTGATCACTCTATTTGCTCTTGAAGTCTTTGTCTCACAGGGTTGACTCTGGTTGGAAGATTTCGAGATCAGATGAAGAGTCTCTCTTTCGATGGTAGCGGTTGTAGTTGACATCCCAGGTTGAAGTCTTGAAAAATATTGAGTCCCTCATCTTTTCATCCAAAAGTCCTTCGGTCTTAGGTCGGTATATCATCCATAGTATATATTTGAAGTAGATGAGGAATAGAGTAAATCAAATCTTTGAAAAGACTTTGTAATCAAAGAGGTAAATAAATTCTTTGTCAAAATCTCTTGAGAGTATAAGTTGAGAGTGTAAGATATTTGAAGTGAATAAGATGAGAGTATAAGTTGGCTTTGGATACCAAAGCAAATAAATTTCTTTTGTAGAAATAAGGTTTTGTCAACATATCACTTTCTTAGCTAACGACCATGCTAACTAAGGTCTCCGAAGGTCATGATAGTCCTGATACCAAACTTGTGATATCAGAGATATCATTTTCTAACGACCATACTAACTAGGGTTTCCTAGAGTCAACCTAGGCTCTGATACCAACTTGTGACGACCTCCAATTTGATAACAAATTCGAAGTGCCCGTTATGTAATCCATCACAATCCCAGAATCATTGTTGTGATTTACATAACGTAGTGGATATCACAGTCATAGCTACTAATAGTAAATAAAAGGGATTACATAGGTGGTCGTGCAGACCAAACCTTACAATACATCAATATGCAGCGGAATAACACTTTGGGTCCATATTGTCAAGCTTCAACCGCACAGGCAGAGCCGACAGTAGGAAACGAGCCTAATTCGCAAAGTCGTCAATGATTCCTTCCTCCTTGATTTTTCTCCTTCAAGTCTGGCCAAGTTAATAGCCAGGGACAGAGCCGTGAGTACATTGCATGCACTCGCAAACCATCTTATAAATAAAAGAATAGAGAATGCATAGTTCATATAGTGGTCTAAGCTCTAGGTTCATTTGCATAAAGCAGAATTTCCTTTCAAAGATCCTTTTATCTAGAATGGTAAGAAAACATTTAGCTCTTTATAAATCTCTAGATGGAATCCCCCAAATGTCAATTCTGTTGTTCACCAAGTCACCTTCATGGCCATCACAATTCATTGTCAAGTCACCTTTCTCAAGCATTTTCAAAGTAAAACTTGATAACGGCCAAGCAGCTCCAAACCAACCGTCCATGACCGCGGACGCGGCTATTCGAATAGTTTTACACTCTGCAGAGGTTGTACACTTTACCCACACCATCCGACTACTCATCGTATGGGCAACTTCCCCGCATAACAACATATGCCACGACAAGCAGTCGACCATTAATGTTTCACCTGCCCGCCTTAGCATAAACACTACCGCCTAGAGATGTACCCCTCAACACCGGAGTCCAAGAAGCTGTCCAGAGTGTGCAAAGTTCCCAGCCGCTTGACCCACCGGAATGCCACTAACCGAGGTAGGGTCCTACACCCGGCAGTCCATTTTCAATGAGGGCTCTTCGGCTTGTACCCCAACCACCTAAAAAGGAGGACAAGGCGAACCTAGGCCGTAGCCATAGGGTGCCCTGGAAGAGGAGTCCCTGGTCGGACTTCCATTTACATTTTATAGGGTCTACACTAAGGAGACACAAGTACTCCACTAAGCCCTGTCCCATACCAGGATAATGTGGTCGCACTGTATGATTGGTCCAGTGGTACTTCACTCATTTATCATTTTTGTCAAACCTTCATGTCACCTTCACCATGTCACCATTTTGTAAATAGTTTTCAAAGTCTCCCTTGGGAAGGTTGCCCATCTCCAAGGTTTGTATTTCAAAATCATCCTTGGGCAAGGTTGCCCCTTTCCAAGGTTTTCATTTCAAAATCTTCATGATCTCCATTGGGGTTCCCACCTAGTCATTTTCCATGAATGCCTTCAGCTCAAGCATAATCCTCATGAGGGTACAAGGATCTAGGTAGGTATATTGGATAGGCTTAGCTTGATGCTCTACTTAGCATCCACTAAGGAAAGGGTTTCTCAAAGGTAGGCTAAGTTTGATGCCCTTGATGTCATCCACAAAAAGGGTTGGATGCACTTGTCAAGAAAGACATCACTACTTATTTGCAACTTGGTAACAATCATTTTAGCATGTATTTTTATTTAAAAGCAAGTAAACATGCATTATAAAACTGGGTAATGGTATGATCAAAAGATGGCTTGCCTGGCTTGGCAATGTCATAGGCTTCTTCATCTTCATCTCGGGTTGTGTAGTCTCCATCACCATTGCTTGGTTGACTTCGGGATCCATTCTCCTTACTCTCGTTGTCGTCTAATCGTTGGAAAGCAGATAAGCATACAATCACCACACAATTCACAAACAACATCTATTTACTCAAATACACATACTTGGGTAAGGGAAGTGATCTAGGAAGTCTATGGAGAGTGGTTTCGATGATAATTGAGTTCCGATGGATGAGATGATTGAGTTGTTGTACCTAAGTAGGGTTTATTTATTTTGGATTATAAAAATATCTCCTGCAAGTTCTTATTGACCAAAGTTCATATACTACTAGTATATATTCAAGATTATGGTTCAACTAAAGAGGCTCCATAGGATTTGGAGTATGTTTCTTTTATTGAAGCCATTTCTAGTTTGCAAAGATTTAGTGATCAAGTTTGAATCTTACAAGTAGAGTTTATGGATCCTAGTTGAATGGGATCAAAGATCAATATTTAGAAATGTGGTTGATTCGAATTGGTTTCATATCATTTCCATATTTTGAGATAGGTGTGCAAGTTTGAGTCTCTAATTACTACTATGTAGTATTAATTCTCCAAATACCTTCTACCAGATCACATGGACTAAGATCAACCTACAGATAGATAATTGGAAAGGTGGTATAACAATATATAAGAGCTCCATCAAAATTCCAATTATAGGTTTGAGTTTAATAAAATCCTATATGGCAAATGCCTATTTAACCATATGGGTAAATAGCATTTGATTTAAAAGGTTTAAAAATGAGATCTAATGGTATAGACAGATGGGTATCACTAATTGTGAATTTTCAAAGTTGGATTTATATTTTTAGGAATTTTATTCGAATTGATATGAATTTTCTAAGGTGAAAAAGCTCCTGTTTTGTTATTTTTACTGCAACCAATCTGTAGATCTAATTGTGTTGAAACCACTTTTATTGGATAGCTTATGTTCTAAGGTTTCCAGAACATTTTTATTTGCTAGATTTGGATCGGTAGATCTCCGGGAAAACTAAATATACTAAAGCATCTGAAAACAATTTCGGAAATTCGCAAAATCGGAATAACCCTTTTTTTTATATCCGGGCCGAACACACAGACCACGCTGGGCCGGCCCGTTCGGCTGCAAGTGGCGGGTGACAGGGAAAAAAAAAGAGGACCGGTCCGGCCTGCCAAGGGGCCCCACCGGTCAGAACTTAAACCGAACAGGTATCGGGCTTCTTCTTCCTCGTGCTACAGGAACGTAAACGAGAGCGAGCTACTGGGAGCAGGGCTGCGCACGGGGATCTCACCTGCGGCGATGGGGAGCGGCGGCGAGGTTGTCTAGGCGGCGGAGGAGCTTCTCCTCTTCCACCTTGTCCAGCCGGAAGCTCGAGGGAGCTGCTGGAACACTGGGAACGGCTGCACGCTCCGGAGCTCGGCCTACTCCGGCGAGCTCAAACCGGCGAGCAACTAGCGAGGAGATTATGTCTAGGAGGTTCCTGGTGATGGCGGGGTTCTTTTCAGGGAAGAATGGCGGCCTTTTATAGACGGGAGAGGGAGCACGAGGCGAGTGGATCTGGGGAGAGAGCGCGGCCGGTGTCGGCTAACGGAGGGACGCGGCGGTCGGTGCTTTCGGCGGAGGGCTGCAGGGTGCTGTGGGGTGCTGCTGGCGCACTCACGGGCTGCGGGGTGGTCTGGTTCAGAGGGGGCAAGTGAGGGGTCCGGGCGGTGGTTCTCCTCTGTTCTTCCATGTCTCACGGCTTGGGTCGGGGCTGGGGAGGCTGGGGCTCGACAGAGGGAGTGTCCACGGCATGGCTACAGGGCCTGGGCGAACGTGAACAGCGATGCTCACAGTAGAACCGATTTTCTAGATTTTTGCCCACCACGTGTTCGATCAAATGCCCGCAAGAAATTTAAATTCAAATTTTTGAAAACGGCCACCGTGGGTCTTCATCATATTGGACAAGGGTTCCAGGGATATTTTTGTTTCGAAGAAATAACAAGTTTTGCAAAAATTTATATTTCAAACTTGGGCATTGTCACTGTTTCAGATTCAAAGTTTGGCTGATGTTTGAGTTAGGTTCTGATTTGAATTTTGGTTTGAAACTTCTTGGTCAAGTTAGTATGCAGCCTGGTCAAGCTCAACTAACTGACCACACCCTTACTTGAGTTACAGATTTCTTAATATAAGTGTCCAAAGTAGGGTAGTGGTTAACTTTTTCTAGATCATCTTTTCTTCTCTTTTTCTTTATTTCTCTTGCTTCTGGTTCCTTTGATCTTTGTGGTTCTTCTCTAATGCTTCTATTGGTTAAGTTTGAATTAACTAATCATTGCACCATAAATTAAAACCCACATGAAATCATAAAAGACCTATATTAAAACTCTATGCATACATGAAATATGAAGTGCAGAAGGTTTAAATCTTGGTCCAAAGGTGTTAGTTTTCTTGTAGATGTCATGGAGTTGGGAAATGACCTCTTATTTGAATTCAAACTTTGGTAGAATATTAAATAGAGTTCCAAGTTGATTTTTGTTTCACACTTTATAGTATTTGATTCTTTTCTATTTGTTTGTGATTGCTTGACTTAATTTTGGTTTGGCAAATGACCCAAATGGGTTTAGCACGCAACCATGCACAAACTTTAATAGTTAGAAAACTCTTTCTATTTCACAAAAACATTTTACATGTATAATTATTTGTTTTAAAAACCCTTCCCATTCTCTTTTTATTTGAAGCATGGGAGCAAATGCTCAAATTCAGAAGTTTCGAAAAGGCAAGAAATTAATCTTATATGCACAATAAAAGTTTTTGTTGGCTCCAAAATTTGGGATTTTAATAAATCCATTTATTTCTATTTCCCAAAAATTTGGGTTGTTACAATAAGATAATTCATGAAATCAGTGAGACATGGGCATTGCAGATAAATAATGATAAAGCATCCTAGTACTAAACAATCATAGGCATGTGTTCCGTATATAGTCGTACGTGCTCGCAATGAGAACCTTGCACGACATCTTTTGTCCTACCAGCCTGTTGCAGCAGGGCCTCAAGGGAAACTACTGGTAATTAAGGTACTCCTTTTAATAAAGTACCAGAACAAAGCATTAACACTCGGTGAACACATGTGATCCTCACATCATAGCCATCCCCTCCGGTTATCCCAATTTCTGTCACTTTGGGGCCTCGGGTTCCGGACAACAATATGTGTAAACAACTTGCAGGTAAGATCATAAACAACAAGTATCATCATAAAACAATAACAAGTTCAGATCTGAGATCATGACACTCGGGCACAAAGTGACAAGCATTAAGAACAACAAGTTGCAACAATGTCATAAGCACTAACAGTAGATACTAGGCACTATGCCCTAACAATCTCATAGCAAATTACATGAATGATCTCATCCAATCCCTACCATCCCCTTCGCCTACAGCGGGAATTACTCACACATGGATGGGGGAGTCATGGATGGTTGATGGAGAGACGTCGATGATGATGGTGATGAAGATCTCCTCCAAATCCCCGTCCCAACAGGGTGCCAGAACAGAGTTTCTGGTTCTGAATTGCGGTTTCTGGTGGTGGCGGCGCAACGGAAGTCTATCTGGGAAAAATGCCGAACCCCTGCTCCTTTCAGGTCAGAGGGTATATGTAGGCAGAAGGAGGGATCGAGGCGATGGCCGAGGCGGTCACACAATAGGTGGGCGCGGCCAGGCCTGGGCCGCGCCCCCTGGTTGTGTGGTGGCCTCCCAGCCCCTCTCCGTCTCATCTTCTGGCTCCGTGGGTCTTCTGGTGAAATAGGATTTTTGCAATATTTTCTCGGATTTTTACTGAAAGTTGGATTTCTGCACAAAAACGAGACACCAGAGCAATTCTGCTGAAAACAGCGTTAGTTCGTGTTAGTTGCATTCAAAACACACAAAATAGAGGAGAAACAACAGCAAAAGTGTTCAGGAAAGTAGATACGTTTTGGACGTATCACCTCACTATGTTTTATTTCATGATTATTATGGTGATGTGTATGCAAAATATGTTGGTCCAAATGATGGTCATGTTGCTTGGTCTATTTGGGTTCCAAAGACCCTTGTTGCTAACAAAAGAGGACCCATTGAGAAATGGGGACCTAAAACCAAGCAATGATCTCTTGTAGGACTATGCTTCCGTTGGATCAAAATGGGTGCTTGATAGTGGATGCACAAGTCATATGACCGGAAGTAAGAAGATCATGACGGAGATGAGACCTAACGTCAACAATATAACCATCACTGATGGAGACATGTCACAATCCGAGGTATTGGGTCTTGGCAAGGTGGTGGTCGCACCGGATATTTCCCTTGTGGACGTCATGCTTGTTGAGACCCTTGGTTACAATTTACTTTCAGTTCGTGCACTTGGTAAGATGGGCTTTGCCGTCTTCATTGATAATGAAATTGTGGTACTCTTGTGGAGCAAGTCTCTAAAGGTCGCTTTCGTTGGGCACATTGAAAACAACTTGCATGTGGTGGACTTCTCAGGGAAAACCACTACAAGTGCAATGTGTTTATTTGGAAAGGCCGATGTGGGTTGGCTTTGGCATCGCCGACTAGCCCATGTCAATATGAGAACTTTGCAAAGCCTTCACAAGGGTGGCCACATCCTCGGACTAAAAGAGAATGTTTCTTTTGCCAAAGATCGTGTTTGCAGGGCTTGCGTTCTAGGAAAAATGCATGACTCTCCCCATTCAAGTAAGACTATCATTTCTTCGAAGAGGATTTTGGAGCTCCTTCATGTGGATCTTCTTGGTCCTCCCTCTCATGCAAGTCTTGGTGGGAAGAAATATTGTTTGGTGATTATTGATGACTATTCAAGATATACTTGGGTCTATTTCTTTAAACACAAGAGTGAGACTCAACAAACCATCATCGACTTTGCCAAAGAAGTTGAACATCAACATGGGCAAAATATATTGGCAATAAGAAGTGACAATGGCTCCGAATTCAAGAACTACACCTTAAATGGCTTTCTCAGTGATGAGGGGATACGACATCAATATTCCGCTGCATACACCCCTCAACAAAATGGTGTAGCCAAGAGGAAGAACCAGACTCTTATGGATATGGCTAGGTCCATGTTGGCGGAGTTTAAGTCTCCATACAACTTTTGGGCCGAAGCTATCTCTATGGCTTGTCACTCATTGAACCGGCTCTTCCTCCGCAAAGGCTTAAACATGACTCCATATGAAATACTCACCGGAAGCAAGCCCAACATCAAGTACTTCCGGGTTTTCGGTTGTAAGTGTTTCTTTCAAAGAAAAGGAGTTCGTTTAGGTAAATTTGATCCGAAAGCTTTAGAAGGTATTTTTGTTGGTTATGGTGTCGAATCCCACACTTATAGAGTCTTCAACAAGTCCACCGGACGTGTTGAAGAATCTTGTAGTGTGGTATTCGAAGAAAATGATAGCTCCCAAGGGGGGCGAGATGTTGTTGCTTGTGATGTAGATGATGAAATACCTCAAGATGCCATAAGAAGAATGGGCGTGGGATTTTTCCGCCCCATTGAGGGACACCTTGTGGCGGACCGAGAAGGACTATGCTCTACTCAAGTGGAGCCCTAATCTACACAAGCTCAACAAGCCTCTCCCGAAGAAGCAACTAAGATACCAACCGAAGAACAAGTCAAGGACCTTCATGAAGAAGAAGGGGCACCACCATCCTCTCCGGTTATTTCAACCGCCCCTAACTCTTCACAAGACCGAAGAGTAATGATGTGCATAATGATGATCAAGGTCAAGTTGATGGTCAAGACGGGGACCAAAATGATCAAGATGATCAAGTGATCCCTCAAAGTTCAAATGAGGAGATCGAAGCCCGTCGCAAGAGAAGAGTTGAAAGAAACTTGGAGCTTAGAGGTCATACCCTTGAGAGGGTTATTGGAGATTTAAGAGGCAAAGTGTCAACCCGGAGTCAATTGGCAAAATTTAGCAATCATCATGCCTATATCTCCATGGTTGAACCCAAGAAAGTATTTGAAGCACTTAAAGATCCGGATTGGTTGGATGCTATGCATGAAGAACTCAATAACTTCAAGCGCAATAATGTGTGGGTGTTAGTGGAGAAGCCAAGGGAGTGCCGCAATGTGATTGGCACAAAGTGGATATTCAAGAACAAGCAAGATGAGCATGGGATTGTTGTGAGGAGCAAGGCAAGATTGGTTGCTCAAGGTTTCTCTCAAGTTGAAGGCATTGACTTTGGAGAGACTTATTATCCCGTGGCTCACCTTGAGTCCATCCGTATCCTTCTTGCATATGCCACTCACCATAATTTTAAGTTGCAACAAATGGATGTTAAAAGTGCTTTTCTTAATGGTCCATTGAAAGAGGAAGTGTATGTTAAGGAACCCCCGGGGTTTGAGGACCTCAACTTCCCTAACCATGTCTACAAACTCCATAAGGCACTCTATGGCCTTAAATAAGCCCCACGTGCGTGGTATGAGCACCTTAGGGAGTTGTTGTTAGACCGTGGGTTTGAAGTTGGGCAAATCGATCCCACTCTTTTTACTAAGAGGGTCAATGGGGATCTTTTCGTATGCCAACTATATGTTGATGATATTATCTTGGGATTTCTATTTTTGTGCCCTGAAGTCCTTAGTTGTACTTAGTTTTCCCCAGCTCCTTAGTTTTTCCTCAGTTTTCCCCAAGCCCTTGTCTGAAACCCTCAGAAGGAGCTCGGACGGGAGGATTCCCGTTTAGTTGACCGTTCCGTGCTGATGTGTGGGGCCACATCATGTGGGGCCGCATCGCGTGGGGCTGGTAGAAAGGGACTGCGTTGGACAGGACGAGACCGCGTTTGGTTGTACGTGAGAGCTCGGTTCTGTCTCTCTCGACCCAAATTGGCATTTTTCAGAGCGCCTTTTTCCCCTCTCTCTCTGTAACAGTTCTCTCTCTTTTCACCAAATTAGTATCAAATCTAGAGAAGCTTATATTTCTGTCTTTCTTCAATGATTGTTGCCTTTTGGCCCTCTTTTTTGCCCAATATAGTAACAAATCTAGTAGCAAATCTAGAAGCTAGTATAGGATAAATTCACAGCAGCATAATAAATCCAGAAAACTAAGTATAATACATAAACTACATACAACAGCCAAAACCAGCCAATAACGATGTTAATGTTCACGACAAACTAAGCTGAAAATAATACAAGACGCAATGTATGGCCAACATGAAGATTAGGATACCCCAGGATGAATGAATCTGTTCTTTATTCATCATATATTTCGTCGTCGCTACATTCCATGAGATGAAGGAAATATTCACTGAACTCCTTCCGTCTGCAGTGTGCAGCCAATACATCCTCCAAACGGTATGGCCTTTGTTCATTTCTTAGACCGTAGTATCCTAATCTATCCACACGCCGTGGCCACTCATCCCAGGCCTTTCTATCATCAAAGTACTCTCTGATATAACCCAAATCCACGTAGTAGATGCAGCCAGGTCGAAGTGTCGGGTGCACTCTGGTGTCGACGAAGATACACCGGATATAATTGACGAACAAGGCACGACTGCCAATATTACTGACGACATGGAGAGAGCGGCTCTCAGTGTCCACACGGTACACCAATGGTTGACCTTCCTCCAAATGCCTATTGTCAATGCTGCCGCCCAACAACACAAGCAGTAGATCACCATTCGACTTCACAAGGTAGAACTTGGAATCATTTGCAAGTTCTAGAAATGAAAATAGTGTCTCCATGTTGACAGTGCTCTCGCGCTGCTCCAACTGGACATTGTTGGTGCACACTAATTTTCCGACCTCAAAACTGTTCACAGCTATTGCATACAATTCACCATTGAACGGGGTAATGCAACGCAGAGAATGGTGCTCGATCGAAAATCTTCCTTCTCCCCAATCTTCATCTATATCCTTAGTTGGAGTGCTCTCATCGACCCAAGCAATTTCCATGGGGTAACCTGTGCAAATGAAGACCATAGTCGGGGACTTCATTACAACGACTGACTCCACAATAACAGATGGCATCTGCGCCTCAAACATAGTGTTCAATATCTTTGTGAGTGGGTTCAGAAGCCGTATCTTGTGCGACTGGTTCTTCTGGGCAATCACGATGACGCCACGGCAAAAGCCGACGAAGTAGTATCTAAAATATATTGATGAACATAACATTCAGCACTAAGATGTTTATGATTGAAAATAAAAAATAGATTAACTCTATAGATATGGAGGAATTTGAACCTTGCATGAACTTCCGTTAGATCGATGGTGACGTAGTGGGATGTGCGGAGGTTGAGGAAGGAGAACTCAGCGGCGCGTGGAAGGGCGTGTTCTACCATGATCCATTCGTGCAAGTGCACGTCGGGCTTAGGTAAATCTGAGCGCCAATATTTACAAACTTGCCTTAAAGCAGAGTAGGTGTCCACGTACTCCTTGTTCGCTAGTAAGCAGTCACCGATCTTGTGAAGTGGTCCATCACCCTTAAGAGAGGCCCAGTTCACGGAGGCGCCGCGCTTGGATGCGCCGCCCTCGGAGGCGACGGGCTCGGCGGTGACGGCCTCGGATGCGATGGGCTCGGATGCGACGGGCTCAGAGGCGATGGGCTCGGAGGCGACGGGCTCGGAGGCGACGGGATCGGGGGCGACGGCCGCCGACGCATTCTTCTTCTCCATCGCCGGCAGGGGAGCGCGCATAGGGCGGTTGGGGTTTTTTCCTTCGATTTGGAGAAGGTGATGGGACGTGAGAGGCGTGGTTGCGTGCGTGAGTGAGAATGAGACTGTGTGCAGAGGGAGTGAGAGAGGGGCTCTGTATAGGCAAAGTGACGGTTCGTCTCAGCAGTTTCTCAAAAAAACTAGACGTTTGGTCTCAACACACGTCCGTGGTACTGCACGTCTGCACCATTACGTGTACTCAGTTCTACCCTCGAGTCTTACACTGGAAAAATATTTGTACTCAGTTTTCCCCTCGAGTACTAATACTGGCTAGTGCTATATACTCAGTTTTACCCTCAAGTGGCTGGTCAATAGAGAGTCAACAAATGGGATTAAGCTATCTAATTGAGTCATTTCATGCGCAAAAAAAAAATCAAAAAAATAAAATCATAGTGCCTCCTACTCATGGAGTCTTGTTACACGACCTGCCACGTAGGAAATCATAACAATCATATATAAATCAAGTTTTAACACAAATGGCCACTTCTCAAATCACTAGTAGCTATGAAGGTTCATGGCTTTCCACTCAAACCCCTTCTCAAAACATCTATACCCAAAACATAGTTTGTCTGAATGAGGCCATAATTTTCACACTCATGTATATTTGAATTGCTAATACTTTGAGGTAGGCCAACCTGGGTTTTATTGTACAAAACATGTGTTTTTCTTTTTCTAAATCTCTTATTTGAATTCCTTAGCCTGTTTACTATTTACTTGCCCTTGGATCCTTGATACTACTCAGTTTTACCCTCTCCCTTCTCACAAAAGCCCAAACTTGACATGATTGGTCGAGCTGTTGTCACACGGATCGTGCCCACCTACCGTCGATCCTATTATCTAATGGGCAGGATAACCCCTCTTTCTCTCTCATCATGGCCACCCTCTCTCTATCTGTCGGTGGTAAACTACTACCCCTCTATGTATGCTAAATAACGAGTTTGCCACCGGATTCAACAAGTTTGGTAATCACGAATTTCTTGTAGGCATTACTTTTCATGGTAAAATGATAAACTATCACGAATTTCCTTTTCTTGTAGGCATTACTTTTCACGGTAAAATGATAAACTATCACGAATTTCTATTTCTTTTAGGCATTACTTTTCACGGTAAAATGATAAACTATCACGAATTTCCATTTTTTGTAGGCATTACTTTTCACGGTAAAATGATAAACTATCACGAATTTCCATTTCTTGTAGGCATTACTTTTCACGGTAAAATGATAAACTATCACGAATTTCCATTTCTTTTAGGCATTACTTTTCATGGTAAAATAATAAACTATCACGAATTTCCATTTCTTTTAGGCATTACTTTTTTGTTGAGATATAAACCCCCACAACGGTCATCTCCTCCTTAATTTATTGTGTAAACCCCACAACGGTCATCTCTACCTTAATTTATGGTGTAAACCCCACAATGGTCATCTCTCCCTTATAAACCCCCACAACGGCCATCCCTCATGTTAATAGGTTCTGCCTCTCTCTTCTTCGTTCACATACACTTGATCCATTGCCATGGCTTCCACGTCTCGGACGCCGAGGGGAAGGGGCGGCCGGGGTGGTGGATCATCATCATTGCCACCACCACCATCAACACTGCCATTGATCATAGAGGAGTTCTTAATCATCATCTATGAAGACCCTTTGGCCAAGAAGGTACGTACGCGTTCCCACATATATGATGCATGTGATTAATTATGTGCATGTTCTAAAAAACCTTTAATTTCAAGCGATTGGCGCTCGATCTCTTTGCAGGCACTCCCAAAAAAGTTTGCGGACTATCTTGACGGCCAGGAGCCCGCTAAGGTGTATCTGCGAGCAGCTGACTGCGGTCCTCATCTCTGGACCGTGGAGGTCCTATTTGACGGAAAAGGCCGGATGTACCTCGACAAGGGCTGGGAGAATTTCGCCATCACACATGGTGTGGATTTCGGCTGCATCCTACACTTCAAATATGAAGGCGATGATGTGCTCACAGTGAAGGTGTTCGACGGAACAATGTGCAGGAAGTACTACTACACGGACGACGAAGATACTAACGATGAAAGCGACGACGACGTGAAGCCATGCATCCATCCAATTTAGATAAGGGGATTATGACCAAGAATATATATGTAGCTTCATATGCATGGATTTAGAGATCTAGCTATTTTCTATATATTATGCATGTAAAAATAATATCACAATTTCCACCATGATTCGAGCACCACAGCCTCCAAACGATGCCGATGCCGATATCGGCATGGTCAGAACGGCTATGCATGCTCGCCGCCACTGCTTGGTCACCGTCGGGATGCACCCTCAATCCCGTCCCCTCATTCGATCACTGACACACCAGAGATGCCGCCGAGGCCAATGACGAACGTACATGCTGATGCCAATGCCGAACATGCACGCCGCTATGGGCACGGCCACGCCGCCCCGCTATGCTGGACGCCACAGACCACCGCGAGGTCTTTCCCTTGGCCACCACACTCCCCTAGCACCCATCTATACATGCCAGAAAGGAGAGACACTAGTTTTCTCTACATTGCTCGCGTTCGTGTCTAACACCGTCAGTCAAAGTGTTGAGGTCGTCGTCGATGTCCTCGACCATTTCTTCTCTTCTTTGCATGGTTAAACGCGTCTAGTTCATATCTATCTAATGCATCTGGTCTCGCCTCATGTAGTTCTTTGTGGACGTCGATCTCATCTTGGCACCCCGCAGGCCACCTCCTCCGTGCCATTGCTGTAGAGCTCCATTTAAAAATCTAATCCTACCCGTGTATTGCCCCTTGTATCAGCGTCATGGCCCCACTTGTCATTCGATATACCAAAGCCCCACTCGTCCGCGTTTTGGTCAGGGATACGGCGATGCTTACGGTCAAACAAAGATGGATGGTCTGATGTGTCTTTGCAGGCTCTATATGGCCCCACTAGTCAGTAGATAACGGTCAAAGTTGTTGACCCGTCGGGCAACCGGCCATTCCAGCACTTGTGAGGGTTTCAGACAAGGGCTTGGACAAAACTGAGGAAAAACTAAGGAGCTAGGGAAAACTGAGTACAACTAAGGACCCAAGGGCAGGAAAATAGAAATCCCTATTATCTTTGGCTCTACTAACAAAGCTTTTAATGATGAATTTTCAAAGCTTATGACCAATAGGTTTGAGATGTCTATGATGGGAGAAATGAAGTTCTTTCTTGGTTTTGAAATCAAGCAATTGAAAGAAGGGACTTTTATTAATCAAGCCAAATAGGTCCAAGACATGCTCAAGAGGTTCAAGATGAAGGAACTAAATGGGGCTGCCACACCAATGCCCACTAAATGTCATCTTGAATTAGATCCCAATGGTAAAGATGTGGATCAAAAGGTATACCGTTCTATGATCAGTTCTTTGCTTTACCTTTGCGCATCTAGACCCGATATTGTGTTGAGTGTAGGTGTGTGTGCAAGGTATCAAGCCACTCCTAGAGAAAGCCACCTTATGGCGGTTAAGAGGATCTTTCGATATTTGGTTCATACCCCAACTTATGGGCTTTGGTATCCTAAAGGCTCAGATTTCTCTCTTTGTGGTTTCACGGATTCGGATTAGGCCGGTGACAAGGATGATAGGAAATCAACCTCCGGGGCTTGCCAATTTCTTGGTAGGTCTTTGGTGTGTTGGTCTTCTAAGAAGCAAAATTGTATATCTCTCTCCACCGCCAAAGCCGAATACATTGCCGCCGCAAGTGGATGCACTCAATTATTGTGGATGAGGCAAACTTTAAAGGAATATGGTGTCAATTGTGACAAAGTGCCTCTTTTATGTGACAATGAGAGTGCTATCAAGATAGCCTATAATCCGGTGCAACATTCAAGAACCAAGCATATTGAGATCTAAAATCATTTTATTAGAGATCATGTTTCCCGTGGTGATATTGAGCTTGCATATGTGTGCACCAAGGATCAACTTGCCGATATATTCACGAAGCCCCTTGATGAAGCAAGATTTGGATATTTGAGGAATGAGCTAAATATCATTGATTCAAGGAGTGTGGCTTGAGCATCTTGCAAATACACCTATTTTCAATACTTGTTTGGTTTAGGTGTGGGTATGGAAATAGGGGGAGTGTGGTCCTAATTAATTGGGCTATCCCTCCCCCATAATGCCGATAGTAACAAAATCATTCTCTTAATATCATTTTTGTGATATATGAGCTTCAATGACGAGTATTGGTTATGGACCCAAGATACATCTTCGCGGTCCAATGCCATAACACTCATACATGGTGTCCTCGGCCACCGACCTCTTCGTTTCGAAGAGTTGATTCCTTGCAAATTCTATTTGAAGTTTTATTGAGCTTTTTCGTCATTTCCTCTATCTTTTAAATGGGAAGGCGCTTGCATTGGATTTTCCGATGATTTCTTGTTTTTTACAATGTCAACCACTCCTTGCGTGTTTTCCTTCCTAAGCCCTCTTATCTAAAGCCTAGCATCTTTGTCTCCCTCTCTTGCATGCCCAGAATTCCAGCTTCCTTGTTTCCTGTCTTTGGCGATCTAGGCCGGCTATTGTCGGACTTAGTCCGGAAATAGCCAGTGGGGCGGCTATCGCCGGTCTCTAGACCGGCTAAAGCCGGTCCCTGCGGCGGCCCGACTATTCCCTTCTTAGGGCTGTGGGGTGAGGGGTTACCTCATTTCCCCCCATGCCCTTTTCTCCTTAGCCGCTGCCCTATCCTCGGTCCACCACCTCCGCCGCCGTTCATCGCTCCTCCGGCAGCCGGAGCCCCCTCTTCGGCTGGCCCTCCTCCTCCGACGCCTTCTCCCATGGATCAGGGTACCCTTCCCCTACTCTCTCCTCTCTCTCTCTCTCCCTAGGTGTTCTCTAGGGTTAGGGATAGAAGTTTTTTTTGGTACCTTTGATACATTGGGAGGTCTTGGATTCTTGGTCTTGCTGTGCATAGCGTAGATCGAAAGATTTGAAGTAGATTGGTGGCCTACTCGTGCTATTTCATGTTGTGTTCATCTGATCTGGCTATAGCCGGTGTCAGGCCAGAAATAGCCGGTGTAGATCACCAACTTGCTTCACTTTTTTTGTTCTGGGCTATTGCTTTTGTTCCTCTGGCATGCATGCTTATCCTATATGCTATCTATCTATGTGTTGTTCACAGGTGGCTCTCATCCTAAGCGGTCTCGTTATGTTGATCCATCCATTGGCCGCTGTCAAGAACAACAAGATGCTCAAGTGGCCGTTGCTATCAAGAAGAAGAGGTTAGAGGAAAGGAAGAAGAAAGCTTTGTTTGCTAACATTGCTGATCTCAAGAAGTTGACAAAGCAAGAGTACCACGAGTTCCATGAGCAGAAGTTCTATCTCATGCCCAGAGACATAAACAGCAGTTCCTTCTACCGGTCAGAGTATCAGAGGATCTTTGAGCAAGTTTATGAGTGCATGAGCACAAAGGTTTGCCCCATGAAGTTCACCAACATTGCGTCACTGTCCAAGGATGATTACTTTGCCGATGCCCTTTGGGTCACAGAGAAGTTGGGTTTGCACAAGTTGATGATCTTCAAGCAAGACTACAATCCTCGTTTGATCCAGCAGTTCTATGCCACGTTGGAGTTTGACACTCGGGATGAGGTGGGCTTCACATGGATGTCAGGTGAGGTGAGGAAGATCTCGACCATCGATCGCTTCGGGCAGCTCTTGGGCTATAGGTTTGATGGTATTCATCGACCTAGAGGTGCCCGCTTGCATCTTGACACCACAGAGTACAACAAAAGGAAGATCCAGTGCCTCTATGGTCCCGGGGGCAAAGCGGGAGAGACTGCAAATCTCCTTCGGATGTTCCGTGCCAACATTGCTCCAAGTGGGGGCAACAATGACTCAATCAGAGGTGGACTTGTGCATCTTCTTCACCATGCCCATCTTGTCTTTGAGGCCGGTAGGGAGTGTGAAGGGATGGAGCTTGATGTGATGTACTTTATCTTCTCGGAGATGAAGATTGCTATGCTTGACAAGAAGATTCCTCCTTATGCTCCGTTCATCATGAGGCTTATCATTGACAAGGGCATTGAAGGATACTTTGAGATTGAGGAAGATTTTCTTGATGAAGATTTGGAAGTCCACAAGCTCAACAAGCTCTACAAGAAGACCGCTCACTTGTTGCCTAGCACCTCAAGTGCTTTCCCTCCTTCAAGTGATGAGTTGGGTGGCAACCGCTATGCTAGTGGTTATAGGAGGAAGAATGCGGATCCACCAAGTGGTGGGATGGGGCAAGAAATGAAGAAGCTCAAGTGGTGGCAACGTGCTTTGTTTTGCATGAACAATGATGTGCATCAAACTCAACACAAGGACTATGTGGACCGCAAGCACATCCACAAGAAGCAACGGGCTTTGGAAGCTCGGTTGAGGGTTGTGGAGAAGGGCAAAGGGGCTATCACTCAAGAAGAGTCCCAAGAGCAAAATAAGTCCGAGGACACCTTCTCCTTTGGCAAGTGGAATGAGGGCTCATCTTTTGATTGGAAGGAATTAGCCGAAGTCACCTCCAAGGGCAAGGAAGCCATTGAAGAAGAAGATGTGGAAGAAGATGGAGACGAAGATGAAGAAGATGATGACCATGGAGATGATGATGAGGACGATGAGGACTTTGACAACTTTGAGGAGTGATCTTGTGGTGTTTTCTCCCTTTTTGGCATCTTGATGCCAAAGGGGGAGAAGTCCTATTTGCATGTGTTTCCATTTGGAGTTTCCATTTGGATTTGGTCGGGTCACAAGCTCTTATCGTTTGCTTGCTTGTGTCCCATTGTTGAACTCTAGTTGGTTTATCTACTACTATGTGTTGAACTATGTGCTATATTATGTGTGTAGTAGACTTATTTATGTTTATCCATGATGATCCTACTTGCTATATTCTTGTCATATTATATGTGCTTGTTGATTATTATGTGTTATATAATTATCATATATCTTGTGCACATATGGATCATACTATATAATCTAGGGGGAGTTCTTATTGTTGATGTGTCTTTGTATTCAAATACAAAATTTAAATAGGGCACATAGCAAGGGGGAGCTCCGTCTATATTTTATATCGTTTGAAACATGCAAAATTATGTATTGTCAACAAACACCAAAAAGGGGGAGATTGAAAGAACATTTCCCGTCTATTCGATTTTGGCGTTTGTTAACAATACATTATCTATTAATGTGTGATTATTCTTTGCAGGATTTTATTATACTCTTGCACAAGATATTGGGTTTCCTACTTTATAATTCCTATTTATCATTGCTTAAAGGAAATCTGTGAGGTGGTGGTATTATTGTGCTCGGGAAGATGATCATATGGCATTTTGGCTGAGGAGGCCGGCTATAGCCGGACCCCTGGCCGGCTTTAGCCGGACTGCACAGATGAAAGGACACGGATGTCGCCTAGAGGGGGGTGAATAGGCGATTTAAAACTTTTACGAGTGGCTTGACAAATGCGAAATAAAACTAACGGTTAATTTGCCAAGCATACAAAACCTAAAAAACTAGGTTCACCTATGTGCACCAACAACTTATGCTAGACAAGATAAGCAACTATGTGTTAGCAAGATATATATAACTTCAAGCACGAAGGCTATCACAAAGTAAATTGCATAAGTAAAGGATCTCGGGTATAGAAAAAACCAAGGCACGTGAAGACAATGATGTATCCCGAAGTTCACACCCTTGCGAGTGCTAATCTTCGTTGGAGCGGTGTGGAGGCACAAGGCTCCCCAAACGCCATGGAGGCTCACCGTAATCTCCTCGAGCCCTCCCACCAAGATGGAAGACCCGACCAATATGGGACACTTGAGGGCGGTCACCGAACCCGTACAAGCTTGGGGCAATCTCCACAACTCAATTGGAGGCTCCCAAGAATCGCCACTGAGGCACCACAAAGCTTGGGAAGATCTCCACAACTTAATTAGAGGTCCCCAAGTAATTGCCACGGAGGCACCACAAAGATTGGGAAGAACTCCACAACTTAATTGGAGGTCCCCAAGTAATCCACTAAGCCACCAAGCCGTCTAGGATTCCAATAACCCAAGAGTAAAAAGCTCAACGAACTTTTCACCACCGAATCTCCGAGGAGAACTCAAACCGATGAAATGGCAAGAACACAAGTGCTCAAATCCTTCTCACTCAAATCCTACCAAAGCAACTAATGCTATGGAGAAATATGAGAGGAAGAACAAAGGAAGAAATCCACAAAGAACTCCAAGATCTAGATCCAATAGGTTCCCCTCACATAGAGAAGAAAATGATTGGTGGAAATATAGATCTAGATCTCCTCTCTCTTTTCCCTCAAAAAGATGCAAGAATCATGGGAGGGATGGGGAGGAAGGGCAAGCTCTTCAAGGTCAATAATGGAGGAGAGAGAAAATAGAAGAGCCAACCTCCAAATGAGGAAGAAGGGGCTTTATATAGCCCCCGCACGAAATCTGGTCGTTACAGGAATTTTAACCCGGAAATTCCGGCCTCGGGGGCGGAATTTCTTGCCCGGGGGCGGAATTTCCGCCCCCCCCTTATAAAATTTCCGCCCCCCTTACAGAGGGTTGCACCACAGCTCGAGAAAAAGTACTTAGCGAAATTTTGCAGGGGCGGAAATTATGGAATTTCCGCCCCCCCCCCCCGGAAATTCCGGCCCCTTGGGCAGAATTTCCGGCCCGGGAGAAAACATCAATACGAAAACGGTTGTAACTTTTGCATCCGGACTCCGTTTTTGATGATCTTGGGCTCGTTGGAATCACCACAACGAGCTCTACAACTTCATCCATAGAAACATCATATTCCAACAAAGGAGGATGGAACCAAATGATAAAAGGTTTGACTTAGCTATAAAGATGAACCGGTAAAACCTCCAAACACCAAAAACGCAATAAGAGTTCCATACGAAATCCGTTTTTGATGACCTAGAGCTTGTCATGGAAATAACTACAAGCTCTAGAACCTCATATGGATAAAAGCCAAATAAGAACCAAGAAAGATAATGCCAAGTATGCAAAGGTTTGAGCTCTCTCCGAACGATACAATTAAGTTACTCACTCGAGAGCCCCTCTTGATAGTACGGCTATCGATCCTAAAACCCGGTCTTCCAAACACTATGAGACCGGTAAGAAAGAAACCCTATCAATATCATACCTTTGCATTGCGCATTCCACTTGAGCTAGATGGTGACGATCTTGATCTTCTTAAGTTGGACTACCTTTCTTGATTGCGCTTGCTCGGTGAAGTCTTGTGGATTGCTCCCCCATACTTCACTATGGGAGAGACACTAGTAGAAATATCTTCACATATCCATTACCACCAAATGGACACTGAGCTTCAAGCAAATGATATCTTCTATATGCCTATCTTGAACTTGCGCTTCGACTTGATCAACATTGCACTTCATCTTCTTCCTTCATAATGATGATGTCTTGAGAATGCACATGAGAGTTCACTCTATCTTATTCCTCAAGACACACTCTATAGGCTCAACTCCCTTAGACCAATCTTCGGATCACTCCTTGAATAACACCTTGGTCATTGAATAATCTTCTTTATCTTCATCTTCTTACACGCTTGAAACCAACATATGGCACAAGCATTGTCTACGGACAAGTCCTATAAATATAACTCAATGCAAATGTTAGTCCATAGGGATTGTCATTAATTACCAAAACCACACATGGGGGCACATGCTCTTTCAACAGATTTTGGGGTGAAAACCCCTCTATCGCAAACCGGCTATTTGTTCGGCTTTTGTCTGCCCTGTCTGAATATTTCAGGCTGGCTATAGCCGGTGTGGGGGCCGACTTTAGCCGGACTTTCCTGGCAGCCAACGGTTAGATTTTGGGGGGGGGTATAAATACCCCCCTCCATCTTCCCCAATGAGCTGCTCGTCCCAAGCTTGAAGAACACCATTTTGGAGCCACAAAATTCACAAGATCTCCCCCCTCAACCCACCAAAGCTCTTGATCTTTGGAGAATCGAAGGAGGAGGCCTTGATCTACATTCTCACCGAAGCGATTTACTTTCCCCTCTTATTTGCTTGAGGGCCCTTGTGTCTTGGGTTCCCTTGTGTCCCTAGACCTTGATTTGTGTATTTGATATCATGCTACTTGTTGTTTGACAGCATTGTGTTGTCCTTGGGAGCCTCCAATTCTATTGTGGATGCGTGCCCCAAGATTGTAAAGGCCGGTTCCGCCTTGAGGAATCCCTTAGTGGAAAGTGAGCTAGGCCTTTGTGGCGGAAGCTTGCACCGGAGATTAGGGTGAGACTTTGTTGCGTTGGTTAGGCCTTTGTGGCAACCACACCGCTCCAACGTAGACGTACTTCCCCTAAAAAGGAAGGAACTACGGGAATTACATCTGTGTCTCCATGTGCTCCACTCTCGGTTACCTCTATCCTTTATTGCCTTTATATATAGTATCTTGCTTAGTTTGCTAGTTGTCATATAGGTAAATTCACCCTAGTTGCATATCTAGAGAATTTACCTTTTGTGTCAAGCCTAAATTGAAAAAGAATTAAAATTTGAGTAGCACCTATTCACCCTCCCCTCTAGGTGCCCTTACGATCCGTTCACCATGCGCCTAACCTGTGCGTAGTTCTATCACTCCATTACTCCATAAATAAATATGTAAAAATCAAATATTTTTACAACAATTCTAACAAATTACTTTTCTAATCGATAGGCACGGCAACGTGCGCCTACATAATTTAGTAAAGAGAGTAGAGCGCTCATTGTGTACGGAGGAAAATTATAATGGAATCAGCCGGAAAGACTCGGTGACTCCATTTACCCGGATAATAGCGTGCACCGCTTCTGCTCATTGATGACTGATGAGACAGTAGTAGTACAACGCTAGCTGCATATAGCCACGAGCTCCCTAGTTGATGTGACGACGTTAGAGCTAGCCAGCTTTAGACCTTTATTAGAGCATCTCGGCGAGGATTTTAGGCTCAGCCCTGCCTAGAAGTGAGATGCAACAGTCGTTAGCTTTTTTAATAACGACGCCACGGTTCTCGATCATCGTCTTTATTACTCCGTGAGTTCTTGAGGCGTCGCACGGAGCCCGACGGCCATGCGGCCTCGGCACGTGGTGATGCTCGGCATTCTGCACCGCCATTTAATGCATGCTACACTGGTGCTTCGCCTCCGCCTTTACAGGCCCGGTCTAAAAATTTCACGGGCCCGGGGCAAAACCAAAATTTCAAGCCCAATCATAGAACTTTGAAATAATATAATCAATACATGCAGCAGCAAAAAAAAATTAGAGTCTCTCTTATTGCAATATTCATATCAAATACGTGTATATGTTACCTCAGAAATTTATCAAGAGCTCCTCTTTATAATTCTATCAACGCATTTGTTTCTCTTCTCCATTTTCTTTTTGCACTACCAGATAGGCATTTCTTTGGTGGTATATGATTGCTATAGATGGCGCGGTGATGAATGGTGCCAAAGTGTTGGCGTGTAGTTCATAAAGTAATGACCGGCCAGTTGGGAAACCCCAAGAGGAAGGTATGATGAATATAGCAGCAAGTTTTTCCCTCAGTAAGAAACCAAGGTTTATCGAACCAGTAGGAAAAAGCCAAACTCAAGAAGGTGATGCTTGCTAGCTTCGCGACAGCTCCGGACAATTTATAGGGCGCCTCGTCCAAGCTTTGCTTTGCAAGCGGCAACATGGAACCTGCACACAACACAACCAAATACTTTGTTCCCAACTTACGATGAGGTTGTCAATCTCACCGGTTTGCTTAAAACAAAGGGTATGAGCGTATCGAGTAGAAAGCAATAGTAGTATGCGAGTAAAGTAAACAGTGCGAGTAAAGTAAACAGGTGATAGCAATATAATGGAAATAGGACCGGGGTCCACAGTTCACTAGTGGTGTCTCTCCATAAGATAAAATAACACATGCTGGGTAAACAAATTACAGTTGGGCAATTGATAGAATAAAGACAACGTGCATATGTCGAGAGGATCACTATGAGATTTACTCTGGGCATTACAACAAGATACATAGACCGCCATCCAACTGCATCTATGACTAATAATCCACTTGTGGCGAATTAATCCAAGAACTCCACAAGTATTAAGTTGCGAACAACAGATAACTTCATTAAGCAAAGTGTGTAATGTAAACAAAGCATATGCCCTTGAGCATATGAATGTTGTTTTCTCCCTAGTGGCAACAACACATCTACAACCTTAGAGGTTTTTGTCAATCCCCCAGATTAAATAGAGGCATGAACCCAACTATCGAGCATAAATACCCCCTCTTGGAGTCACTAGTATCTACTCGGCCAAGATAGCTACTAACAACGGAGAGCATGCAAGATCATAAACAACATAGAGATAACATAAGATAATATTCAGCACATCAACTCAATCATAACACCAATATTCATCGGATCCCAACAAACACAACATGTAGAATTACATAACGGTGATCTCGAACATGTAGAGCAGCGCACGAGATCTAAACATGAAGCACATGGTGGAGAAGACAACCATCTAGCTACTGCTATGGACCCATAGTCCAAGGTAGACTACTCACTCATCGCGCCGGAGGCAAGCATGGCGATGAAGAAGACCTCCGGTGTCGATTCTCCTCTCCAGCAGGGTGCCGAGAAGAGCTTCTGGACCCTCCAATCTCGGGTCGACGACGGTGGCGGATCGCGATATGTTTCTGGAAAAGTGATCGGGTATTTAGGTTTTTCCCGTCGGGGGGTCTTTATAGGCGAAGGGGCATCGTCAGAAGTGGACCGAGGCAGCCACACACATAGGCGGCGCGGCCTAGCACTGGGCCGCACCGCCCTATTGTGTGGCCCCCTCGTGGCCCCACTCCATCTCCTCTTCGGTTCTCTGGAAGCTTCGATGAATTTCTGGATGTTTGGCTTTTGTTTCATCCAATTCCGAGAATATTTCATGCGTAACTTTTCTGAAACATAAAAACAGCACAAAACAGGGAACTGACACTATGGCATCTCGTTAATAGGTTAGTTCCAGAAAATGCATAAAAGCACCACGAAGTGTAACGAAACACTAAGCAAATGGTGTAAAAACAAGCATGGAGCATCAAAAATTATAGATACGTTAGAGACGTATCAGCATCCCTAAGCTTAACTCATGCTCGTCCTCGAGTAAGTAAGTGATAATAAAAGAAATAATTTTTGAGGTGACATGCACCTACACAATCTTGATCATCTATGTAAGCGTTGTGCGCTGAGATCAAAAGAACTTAAAACATGGGCATGAAAGATATAATCTTGATAGAACACAAATGAAAGATCATGAAAATGAAACAATGAAAGTCAAACGTGTGTTCAAATCATATGGAAAAACATACAAATGGTTTTCAGCTTGTCCTTCATGAGAGCAAAACATAAATGCATAGGACACCTTCAAGTTTAAGAGGGTGACTAGATACAAGTAATTTAAGAACAAGTGAAACCAACATCATGAATCAATCAATGAAAACTTTGGGACAATGCACATTATACTCAGAATGACAACTGTGCTCTCTTAGACGGTGCATAAAGGTAGAAGGTGTTGACTCAACATAAAAGGAGTAAAAGAAAGGCCCTTCGCGGAGGGAAGCAGTGATTGCAAGTTTTATAAACCTTTAAAAATTATGGTACTTACTAGCTTTGAGCTCTCATTGCCCCCATCATAAGCATCTTGAATGGTTAAAGTTAATGCGAATACACATATGATGCATATGCTTGACAAATCATAAGTTGAAAACCACATGTCCTGTGAAGTATGAATACCCAAACCTCATGCTACTTTACTTAGAGTCCCAAGCAAGCTCTTGTCATTGTAAGTATACACGTATCATTGAGAACCGCCAACGGGGTACCTCCGTGCCCGATGACATGGAACAAGCCCACATCAAAATGACAGGACAAATAGACAATGAACACCTCGGCATCTCTTTTATTTACCATTGGTATAGCTTTTTATTGTGAGATGCGTCGTCGAATGTTCACTATGGGCATGCTGTAAATTTCCACCATGAATTATGCATGGCTTAGATTAGCGGCCCAGGCGTTTCTCTAACACGTATACAAACTCTATGATCTCGCAAGATTTCCAATTCATTTCACATTGCGAGTATCCATAAACAAAAGATCACGAAATCAACTCAAATGAAAGATAGTGCAATGTTGAAAGCTTGCCCCATGACGGCATGCCTGGGCTAATTTCCAACTTACAACTTGCAAGCATAACAACTCAACATAAGAGAGCCACAATGTCAAAATTTTAAAACGAGAAAAGTAAAGTGTGCCATCAGGTTCGTGAGAGCTTTATTGACCAATTTTCGCATAACACCAAAAGAGTTTAATTTGAAGGATAGATAAAAGCAAGTCAAATGTACTTTGGAATAGTAAATTGCTAATAGGCATGTATGGTGGACACATTGGAACAACTTGGTTTTTAGGAGTTGGATGCACGAGTAGAGCTCATACTCAGTACAAAATGAGGGCTAGCAAAAGACTGGGAGCGACCAACTAAGAGAGCAATAACGGCCATAATCATGCAGAGCGACAAAGCAACACTAAAAGAAGCATAAGATGGCATCAAAAGTCAAAAATAAATGATCATAGAGGCTTATGGTGACTTTGTATGAGTCAAACATGTGTGAGCATGCGCCAAGTCAACCGAAATAAAGCATCAAAGGAGAAAACCAAAATAATGCTTCCAAATAATTAAAACAACACATGATTTTTTCAAAGGCTCATTAAGCAATCTCAGTCATTTGAGACAAGTCATGCTACAGCAAAACCACTAAGCATACTATCAAAAAGATATCAAGCACGACATGCAAAAGCCTAGGCCGCAGTCTACACAAGCTCCTTCGTGTACCACTTTTTTGCATAAAGCTTTTTCTCTTTTCCAACACCATTCAAACTTTTTTGAATCAACTCTTTTGATGAAAACCAACATGGACCAGAGGTCAAAATACACCTTGATAAAAAGATATAACAAGATCTGAACAAAAATCAAGGCGAAAAATGAAAGCTAAACGCAGTTCTAGAAAAAGAGAACACTCGTTGAAACGATAAGAGTGAAAAATGGAGTGTTCTTGGCAAATGAAAAGCAAGGCAACTTATCCAAAAGGAATTTGTTGGGGTCCAACCATTTATTGCATCAAACAAAACTAAACAAAACTGAAAACTAAAAACAACTGACGCTCCAAGAAAAACGCATAATGCATGAAGCAATAAAAATATAGTGTGTCGAAAGGTGACCTGATTTTTGCCGATGAAGAAGGGGTGCCTCGGGGGCATGCCCAAGCTTTGACGCTTGTACCTCTTGGATATTTCTTGGGGTGACATGGGCATCCCCAAGCTTGAGCTTTTGTCCATTCTTCAACTCATCTCATCATTCTCCAATCCCTACACTTGAAAACTTCCTTCATACAAAACTAAACACAATTCTATTAGAAACATTAGTGTAAGCATAACATTGAATCAACCCTTTTTGCTTCAGGTTTCAACTCAAAACCACCACATATAAAGCATATACTACTGTAGCAACTTCCCCAAAAGTTCTGTGATCAAAAGAACTAAAAAAGAAAGCGATAAGGCGGCAAACACAAATAATGGCAGAAATCTGTCAAAACTGAACAACTTACAAAGGTTGAATTTTTAGAGGGTTTTTTGTTGCTCAAATCAAAAAGTGTATAACTAATTAAAGTTTGGATAAAACCTGGGGCATATGCACAAGAAATTGCAGGTCCAAAAGATATCCTGAAAAGTTTCATGAATTTTTACGGTGCAGCACAGAAAACTATTTCAGGACAGCAACATCCCCAAATCTTACCTCACTCAAATTAGAGGCTTCTCTTGGCACAACAACGAAATAAAAAGGATAAGGAGAGGTTATTACAGTAGTAATAACTTCCAAGACTCAAATAAAAGAAAAAGTATTGAAAGTAAAAACATTGGGTTATCTCCCAAGAGTGCTTTTTTTTAACAACTTTGAGCTAGGCGCAGAAAATGCGAATCAAGTAATATCGAAAGAGGCATTAAGATCAACTGCAGAAGTCTTTTCAATAAGGCATTGTATTTCATCCACATAAGTTTTTGAAGACCCTTTGTGATCACGCTTTGGTCCACTCAAATCACTAAAAAGATTTTCAGGACAGATCCAATCAAAATTGTTTTCAAAAGCCTCATGCAATCCCAAGAGTTTGCTAGGTATTGGTATTTCGGTTCCTTCATTGTTTGTACTAACAACCTTTATATGTGAGCCAAGCTTGTTAAAACGCTTAATAATTTTCCTAGCTTCAATGGACACATCTCTAAATTCTATGCGCAAAGTTTCCAAGATAAAAGTTTTCTTTTTGGGGTCCTCAATATCATGAAGCTTAAGAAACATATGTTGCATAAAAGGATTAAGGCTAGCAAACCTAGCTTCTAACATGTGAACTAAATAAGCAGAAGCAACTTCATAACTAGGAGCAAGCTCAGCCAAAGATTTTTCCTCAACATCTTTATGCATACTAATATGATTAAAGAACTCCTCGATGTTACTTTTCCCAATAATAGAACCACTACCTACTGAGAGGCCCTCCAAAACGTACTTAGGGAACAACATAATGAACTAAAAGTAATAAAGTAACAACTATAAAGGAAGCTAATTTTTTTGTATTTTTGATAAAACGATGCAAGTAAAATAAAGTAAAAGCAAAACTTAAAACAAAGTAAAGGATGTGATTGCAAAACTCCCCTTGCAGAAGTCTTCTTTTTCCCCGGCAACGGCGCCAGAAAAAGTCTTGATTGCTATAGATGGCGCGGGTGATGAATGGTGCGAAAGTGTTGGCATGTAGTTGATGAAGTAATGACCGGCCAGTTGGGAAACCCCAAGAGGAAGGTATGATGAATATAGCAGCAAGTTTTTCCCTCAGTAAGAAACCAAGGTTTATCGAACCAGTAGGAGAAAGCCAAACTCAAGAAGGTGATGCTTGCTAGCTTCGCGACAGCTCCGGACAATTTATAGGGCGCCTCGTCCAAGCTTTGCTTTGCGAGCGGCAACGTGGAACCTGCACACAACACAACCAAATACTTTGTTCCCAACTTACGATGAGGTTATCAATCTCACTGGTTTGCTTGAAACAAAGGGTATGAGCGTATCGAGTGGAAAGCAATAGTAGTATGTGAGTAAAGTAAACAGTGCGAGTAAAGTAAACAGGTGATAGCAATATAATGGATATAGGACTGGGGTCCACAGTTCACTAGTGGTGTCTCTCCATAAGATAAAATAACACATGCTGGGTAAACAAATTACAGTTGGGCAATTGATAGAATAAAGATAACGTGCATATGTCGAGAGGATCACTATGCGATTTACTCTGGGCATTACAACAAGATACATAGACCGCTATCCAACTGCATCTATGACTAATAATCCACTTGTGGCGAATCAATCCGAGAACTCCACAAGTATTAAGTTGCGAACAACAGATAACTGCATTAAGCAAAGTGTGTAATGTAAACAAAGCATATGCCCTTGAGCATATGAATGTTGTTTTCTCCCTAGTGGCAACAACACATCTACAACCTTAGAGGTTTCTGTCACTCCCCCAGATTAAATAGAGGTATGAACCCAACTATCGAGCATAAATACCCCCTCTTGGAGTCACTAGTATCTACTCGGCCAAGATAGCTACTAACAACGGAGAGCATGCAAGATCATAAACAACATAGAGATAACATAAGATAATATTCAGCACATCAACTCAATCATAACACCAATATTCATCGGATCCCAACAAACACAACATGTAGAATTACATAACGGTGCTCTCGATCATGTAAAGCAGCTCACGAGATCTAAACATGAAGCACATGGTGGAGAAGACAACCATCTAGCTACTGCTATAGACCCATAGTCCAAGGTAAACTACTCACTCATCGCGCCGGAGGCAAGCATGGCGATGAAGAAGACCTCTGGAGGCGATTCCCCTCTCTGGCAGGGTGCCGGGAAGAGCTTCTGGACCCTCCAGATCTCAGGTCGATGACGGCGGCGGATCGCGATATGTTTCTGAAAAAGTGATCGGGTATTTAGGTTTTTCCCATCGGAGGGGTCTTTATAGGCGAAGGGGCATCGTCAGAAGTGGACCGAGGCGGCCACACACATAGGGGGCGCGGCCTAGCACTGGGCCGCGCCGCCCTGTTGTGTGGGCCCCTCGTGGCCCCACCCCGTCTCCTCTTCGGTTCTCTGGAAGCTTCGGTGAATTTCTGGATGTTTGGCTTTTGTTTCGACCAATTTCAAGAATATTTCCTGTATAACTTTTCTGAAACACAAAAACAGCAGAAAACAGGAACTGGCACTGTGGCATCTCGTAAATAGGTTAGTTCCGGAAAATGCATAAAAACACCACGAAGTGTAACGAAACACTAAGCAAATGGTGTAAAAACAAGCATTGAGCATCAAAAATTATAGATACGTTAGAGACGTATCAGTATAAGGCTCTTCTTAAGTGCCATAACCACGCTGAAAAGAAATACTCCCTCCTTCTCAGTTTATAAGGCTTGCACATGTATCTAGGTAGCCAATTTAACCTGTATAAAATAAATTATTTAGTATAAAAATGATACCATTAGAAAATAGAACATCTAAAGTTATAATATTTGCCGTATATTAAGTTTGTCAAATTAATAACCTAGATGCACGCATAAGCCTTATAAACCGAGAAGGATGGAGTAGATAAATACTGATCAAAATTACATTAGCAAATTAGGATATAGACTTCACAGAGGGTAGAGAATTAAAGAAACCACAAACCAGGCTACCTTGCGTTGGTGCCTTGAGGGGTTAGGAGCAGGGCTTATTAGCAGTTGGAGACAATTTGGACGAAGACGACTCAGGCGAGAAGACGACGGCTCCAGCGATCGAAAAGATCTAGCGGACGGGCGATGGCGGATGGGCGTGGCTAGCTGCGTTACTGCTTCCGATTCCCGAATCCCGATCGTGGCATCGGTGCATGGTGGAACACCCAAGACGAACAGGCGACGGGTCTAGATCGATGGGGTGCGATCAGGCCCTGGGTGCGATTGATATAGATCGATGGGGATCGATGTGGATTCTCCTTCGGTCCGGTGACTGCGTCCAGGAACGGAAATTAGGGCCCAATATCTAGCCCAACAACCAAGCTGGCCAATTTTTTTAAGATGGACACATATATGGGCTAAGTATATATACCTGCGGGAGCATCCTAAAATTTTTGGGCCCGGGGTGGCTGCCCCTTCCCCCCCTTTGGGTCGGGCCTGCGCCTTTAAAAGGCGAGGCTTCTCCCTGTTGTCCACCATTCCCTCCGCTTCTCCCCGTCGTCAACCACACCGAGTTCCCCGTCGTCCCCCGCCCTGAGCTCTCCACATGATGGCCCACAACGACCACGCAGGCCGCTACGTAGGAAGAGCTGGGTGAGTTCATCGGGCCCTACGCAGGCCTCTACAACGTCGTCGGCCTGCGCGTCTACTGGCAAAATTGGGACGTCGACGACATGCTCTGGGAGCACGGCTACGTGCACGCCACCCGCCGTCCGATTCCACCGGATAGGTGGGGCACTCGACGCCGACCTGACAGACCCGGCTTGGTCTATCAACAGGAATTCACAAACAGAGATAGGAATTATAGCAGAAATTGGATGTAAGTGGGAGTCTCGATTTGCTTCAGAAACGCATCTTGTCTTGAGATACAAGTATTCCTAGAGACTCTACCTAATCTACACCATAATGGTGGAATAAAAGAGATAGCATAGTTTTCTTAATACAGAGTGAAGGCTATATAGCCTGAACGAAATCACAGCTCACGCAGGAGCGACACCCAGTTGACTGGTCTCTGACGGAAGTATTCGTAGCCGTTGATGCTTCATGACGTGGCATCATCCCAGGCATTGCTTTCTTCTTTAACATAGTCTTGCCAGTACATCATGTATGCATCATCAGTGGCCTCCAGGTCCTGACAAGTGCCCCCAGCTGAAGATGATCCTTGTCCTCGAGGATCTGCTTCAGGAAACCAAGAATGAATAGTGAAAGTGTAAAAGTCAGGAAAAGCCGATTTGATGAAATTAGCATCCTCCCAGGTTGCCTCCTCCGGCGAAAGGTTGATCCATTGCACGAGCCATTATGTTACCAGTATAGGGTGCCTGGGAACTGCTCTTGTCTCCAGTACCAGTATAGGAGCAATCTTGATGTTACCCAAAGAATCGACTAAGGGTAGTTCAGGAGAAGGAACAGCTTTCGGTCCCAAGTGCTTTTTAAGCTGACTCACATGGAATACATTATGGATTAGTGTTCCCGCTGGTAGTAACAGCTTGTAAGCCACTTGCCCCACTCGTTGTTGCACCCGATAGGGCCCATAGAACTTGGTGGCTAATTTCAGGCCATGCTTGACATTGAAAGCTGCCATGCGATAGGGTTGTAACTTGATATAGACCATGTCGCCCACCTCGAATTGGCGCTCAGAGCGATTCAGATCAGCATATTTCTTCATACGAAGTTGTGCTTGTAGCAGGTTAGCTTTCAGTTGTTGGAGAATGGATTCCTTATCCAACAAATACTAATCAGCTTCAGAGTCAGCAGGGCCAGGTACTGCAATTTCGTTCATCATTGGAGCAGGAAAACCATAGAGGGAGTGGAAGAGTGTAAACTGTGTAGCAGTGGGATACGATGAGTTATACCACCACTCGGCCAATGGCAGCCAAGAGCTCCATTTCTTCGGTTCAGAGAAAGCCATGCTACAAAGATAAGATTCGAGACATTGGTTGACTCTCTCCGTTTGGCCATCGGATTGCGGATGGTAAGCAGTACTGATACGTCTCAAACGTATCTATAATTTTTGATGCTCCATGCTTGTTTTTACACCATTTGCCTTGTGTTTCGTTACACTTCGTGGTGTTTTTATGCGATTTCCGGAACTAACCTATTGACAAGATGCCACAGTGCCAGTTCCCTATTTTCTGCTGTCTTTGTGTTTCAAAAAAGCTACACAGGAAATATTCTCGGAATTGGACGAAACAAGTTCCAGAAGTCTTATTTTTCCCGGAAGAGTACCGAAGACCGAAAGAGAGCCGGAGGGGGGCCAGAGGCCGCCCACAAAACAGGGGGCCGCGGCCCAGCCCCTGGTCGCGCCCACCCATTGTGAGGGCGTCCTGGCAGCCACCTGACGACGCCCCTTCGCCTATATAAAGCCTCGGGACGGAAAACCCTAGGGGAGGCGGCGTTTTTCCCAGAACAGTTCCGCAGCTCCGCCGCCGTTGACGATGAATTCTAGGGGACAGAAGTCTCTGTTCCGGCACCCTGCCGGGACGGGGAAGTGCCCCTGGAGCCATCTCCATCGGTCTCCATCGCCGTCTCCGCCGTCTCCATCGACCTCACCGCTATCTCCATCAACCTTGCTGTCTCCTATGATGAGGAGGGAGTAGTTCACCCCCGGGGCTGAGGGCTCTACCGGTAGCTATGTGGTTCACCTCTCTCTCCCATGATGTGATCTTTATGTGATCGTGAGCTTTGTATCTAGTTGAATTGGTAGATGTTATTATTAAGATATTATGCTACTCCTATGCTTAATTATTATACTCTCCAGAGATACCTCGTATCATGGTGTAAAGGTGACTAGTGTGTGCATCATGTGTATCTTTTTTGTTAATGTCTCTGTGAATTGTTGGTGTTTATTGGAACCATCTAGTGCGTTCATGGTGATAGTGTGGGACAATCTAGTTTGGGTACATACGGACTTTGAGGAGTGCTTCGTAGCCCTACGCATGATTAGTGTTCGTTTTCCATTGGAGAATTGTTTTGAGTTGCATATTGATGATAGTATCTATTGGTTCAATTATGTTATATTTGTTGGGAGTGTGTCCACTAGTGAAAGTATGATCCCTAGGCCTTGTTTCCAAGCATTGCACACCGTTTAGTTACTGTTTTGTTACATGTTTGCTCGCAGCGATATTTATTTCAGATCACATTTGCTACTTATAATCATCACTACTACTTGTATTTCACTATCTCTTCGCCGAACTAGTGCATCTATACATCTAACAAGTGTATTGGGTGTGTTGGGGACACAAGAGACTTTCTGTATCGTAATTGCAGGGTTGTTTGAGAGGGATAGCTTTGACCTCTTCCTCCCTGAGTTCGATAAACCTTGGGTGATCTACTTAAGGGAAACTTGCTGCTGTTCTACAAACCTCTGCACTTGGAGGCCCAACACTGTCTACAAGAACAGACGCGTGCGTAGACATCAAGCTCTTTTCTGGCACCGTTGCCGGGGAGGTAAGGTAAAATGTACTCACATTCTTTGGCTACTAAGTCTTTTAGTTGCTGGTGAGTGCTCGAAGTTATTTCCTTTAGATTCTGCAATTACATCTTTTTGTTTCTTGTTTTTATTTTCACTAGTTAGGCTTAATGGAAAACAAAGAGTTCTTTAGTCTTTTTACTGAGTTTAGATATGAAGTGTTTGAAGAGAAAATTGAAAAACCTTTGGAGCTTAATTTGCATGCTAATAGTGTTGTTAGTATGAATGCTTTGAACACCGTTATTGCTAATGCTATAGAAAAGTCTAAGCTTGGGGAAGCTGGTTTTGTTAAGCATGATATTTTTAGTTCCCCAGCTTTAGTGGAGAAAGTTTGCTCTGATGATATTTTATCTCCCCTATGTGATGTTCCTATGCCTGATACCTATGTTAGTGATCATGATTGGGAAAAGCACTCTACTTTTGATATTGAAAATCTTTTTGGTACCGATTCTAAGGTTAATAATTGTTGTACCATTAGTACTATCCATGTTCCTTCTTATGATGATATGTTTGATGAGTATGCTTTGCGAAATAGCTGTTCTCTAGCTTGTGATGATACTAAACCTCTAGTTTATGATGGTTATGATGATGAGTATAATATTTTCAGTTCACCTACTATTGAGGAGAAAATTAGTTATGATTACAATATGCCTCCTATTTTTGATGATTATGGTGATGAGAATAATTATTCTGTTGAATCTGCTCCTATTATGATTGTTCATGTGGGGAGTATTAATTCTTTTATGCATGTGGCTCATGATAGGGATGCTTTATGTGATAGTTATATTGTTAATTCTATTCATGATGCTACTGAAAGTTACTATGAGAGAGGGAAACATGGTTTGATGGATCTCAACAATATTGAGTTTCCCCTCTTTATGTTGCAATTCTTGAAGTTGTACTTGTTTTGTCTTCCTATGCTTTTTGCTTTGCGCTTTTATGACTTGTCTCTTTACAAGACTATTTTTCATAGGAAGTGGTTTAGATTTAAATGTGTTCCATACTTGCTTTTTGATGCTCTCTTTTGCTTTAAGTTTTTATATAGCGCCCTTGCTTTAAGCTCTTATATGGCGCCCACATGAGCATCTTTGCAAATTACTGCGCCTAGCTCAAAGGCGTTAAAGAAAAGCACTCTTGGGAGATAACCCATTGTCTTATTTTCAGTACTTTTTCTTTTATTTGAGTCTTGGAAGTTATTACTACTGTAATAACTGCTCCTTATCCTTTTTATTTCGTTGTTGTGCCAAGAGAAGCCTCTAATTTGAGTGAGGTAAGATTTGGGGATGTTGCTGTCCTGAAACAGTTTTCGGTGCTGCACCGTAAAAATTCGTGAAAATTCTCTGTTTATCTTTTGGACCTGACATTTCTTGTGCATATTTCCCAGGTTATATCCAAACTTTCATTAGTTGAACACTTTTTGATTTGAGCAACAAAAAACCCTCTAAAAATTCGACCTTTGTCAGCTGTTCTGTTTTGATAGATTTCTGCCAATATTTGTGTCTGCCGCTTTATCGCTTTCTTTTTTAGTTCTTTTGATCACGGAACTTTTGTGGAAGTTGCTACAGTAGTTTATACTTTATATGTGGTGGTTTTGAGTTGAAACCTGAAGCAAAAAGGGTTGATTCAATGCTATGCTTACACTAATGTTGCTAATAGAATTGTGTTTAGTTTTGTATGAAGGAAGTTTTCAAGTGTAGGGATTGGAGAATGATGAGATGAGATGAAGAATGGACAAAAGCTCAAGCTTGGGGAGGCCCATGCAACCCCCAAGAAATATCCAAGAGGTACAAGCGTCAAAGCTTGGGGATGCCCCCGAGGCACCCCCTTCTTCATCGGCAAAAATCAGGTCACCTTTCAAGACACTATATTTTTATTGCTTCATGCATTATGTGTTTTTCTTGGAGCGTCAGTTGCTTTTGTTTTCAGTTTTCTTTTGCTTTGTTTGCTGCAATAAATGGTTAGATCACATCATGTTTCTTTTGGAGGAAATGAACTCGCTTTTCATTTGCCAAGAACACTCTAGTTTTCACTCTTATCGTTCAATGAGTGTTCTCTTTTTCTGCTACTGTGTTTAGCTTACATTTTTCGCCTTGATTTTTGCTCAAATCTTGTTTTATCTTTGCATCAAGGTGTATTTGGACCTCTGATATATGTTGGTTTTCCTCAAAAGAGTTTCCTAAAAAAGGTTTGAATGGTGTTGGAAAAGAGAAAAAGTTTTATGCAAAAAAGTGGTACAAAAAGGAGCTTGTTTAGACTGCGGCTTAGACTTTTTCATGTCATGCTTGATGTTTTTTGATAGTATGCTTAGTGGTTTTGCTGTAGCATGACTTGTCTGAAATGACTGAGAATGCTTAATGAGCCTTTGAAAAAATCATGCGTTGTTTATATTATATGGAAGCATTTATTTGGTTTTCTCCTTTGATGCTTTATTTGGGTTGACTTGGCGCATGCTTACACCATGTTGACTACAAAATAAGTCGCCTATAGCCTCTATGATCATTTGGTTTTTGACTTGTGATATCACTTTATGCTTCTTTCAATGATGTTTTGTCGCTATGCATGATTGAAAGGACACAGATGTCGCCAAGAGGGGGGGGGTGAATAGGCGATATCAAATTTTACGAATGGCTTGAACAAAAGCGGAATTAAACTAGCGTTTATTTTGTCAAGCACATAAAACCTAAATAAACTAGGCTCACCTATGTGCACCAACAACTTATGCTAAGCAATACAAGTAACAAGGTGATAGCAAGATATATGACTTCAAGCACGAAGGCTATCACAATGTAAAGTGCATAAGTAAAGAGCTCGGGTATAGAAATAACCGAGGCACGCGGAGACGATGATGTATTCCCGAGTTCCTCCCTTGAAAGGGAGTACGTCTCGTTGGAGGGGTGTGGTATCGCCACAAAGGCCTAACCAACGCCACAAAGGCCTCACCCTATTCTCCGGTGTGAGCTTGCGCCACAAAGGCCTAGCTCACTCTTCCACTAAGGGGTTCCTCAAGGCGGAACCGGGCCTTTACACAAATCTTGGGGCACACATCCACAACTTAATTGGAGGCTCCCAAGGATAGCCACCAAGGCACCACAAAGCCACAAAGCCGTCTAGGGTTCCAAGAACCCAAGAGTAATAAGCTCACAAACTTTCACTTACTCGAATCTCCGGGGAGAACTCAAACCAATGCAACTTATGCAATGGCAAGAGCACACAAGGTGCTCAAATCCTTCTCACTCAAATCCTACCAAAGCAACTAATGCTATGGAGAGATATGAGAGGAAGAACAAAGGAAATCCACAAAGAACTCCAAGATCTAAATCCACAAGAGGTTCCCCTCACTAAGAGGAGATTTTGATTGGTGGAAAGATAGATCTAGATCTCCTCTCTCTTTTCCCTCAAAAATATGCAAGAATCATGGGAGGAATGGAGGAGGGAGGGCAAGCTTGCAAAGTCAACAATGGAGGAGAGAGAAGCCAATTTCGTGGCTGTTCCAAGGAGGAAGAAGGGGTATTTATACCCCCCCTCCAAAATCTGACCGTTACAGCCACTTACACCGGCTAAAGCCGGACTTAACACCGGCTATAGCCGGCCTAAAAAGTCCGGCCCTGGCCAGAAATAGCCGGACAAAAAGCCGGGTTGCAACAGAGACGAAATCTGGGCTGACCGGCTAAAGCCGGCCCTCAGACCGGCTAAAGCCGGTCTGACCGGCTATTTCCGGCCCCGGGCCGGCTATTTCCGCCCCCATTGAAACAGCAGAAATACCAAAACAAAAACGACAATAACTTGAGCATCCGGACTCCGTTTTCGATGATCTTGGGCTCGTTGGAATCACCACAACGATCTCTACAACATCATCCATAGAAACATCATAGTCCAACAAGGGAGTATAAAACCAAATGATGAAAGGTTTGACCTCTCTTTGAAGGCAAACCGGAAAAACCTCCAAACATCAAAAACGCAATAAGAGCTTCATGCGAAATCCGTTTTTGATGAGCTAGAGCTTGTCATGGAGATAACCACAAGCTCTAGAACCTCACATGGATAAAACTCAAATAAGAACCAAGAAAGAAGATGCCAAGTATGCAAAGGTTTGAGCTCTCTCCGAACGATACAATTAAGTTACTCACTCGAGAGCCCCTCTTGATAGTACGGCTACCAATCCTATAACCCGGTCTCACAACTAACACCATGAGACCGGTAAGAAAGAAACCCTAACACTATCATACCTTTGCCTTGAGCATTCCACTTGAGGTGGATAATGACGATCTTGATCTACTCAAGTTGGACCACCTTTCTTGATTGAGCTTGCTTGGTGAAGTCTTGCGGATTGCTCCCCCATACTCCACTATGGAAGAGACTCTCTTTAAGCATATCTTCACATATCCATAAACACAATATAGATGGCAAGCTTCAAGCATATGTTCTCTTCTAGTTGCTCATCTTGAACTTGCGCTTTGACTTAATCAATTCTTCTTTCTCCATAATGATGGTGTCTTGAGGATACACATGAGAGCTCACTCAATCTTATTCTTCAAGCCACACTTGACATAAGCTCAACTCCCTTAAGACCAATCTTTGGATCACTTCTTGAATAGCACCTTGGTTAACACATAATCTTCTTCTTACAACCTTGACTCCAACAAATGGTTCAAGCATTGTCTATGAACAAGTCCTACACATATAACTCAATGCAACCATTAGTCCATAGGGATTGTCATTAATTACCAAAACCACACATGGGGCTCGATATGATCTTTCAATCTCCCCCATTTTGGTAATTGATGACAATCTCTTTGAGAGGGTTTATATAATGAATTCAAAGAACCAAAATGGTTGTACTAACATCAAATATTACAAAAGTATGTGATGTTAGTAAAACCACCATATATAGAGCAAACTCCCCCACAATCTATGCACGTGTGAATGATCTTGATTTCATTGCATATATTGCCAACCAAGGTTGTTGGTGGAGTTTCCACTATATACTTAACCATGCAAAGCATGCAAGGCAAATGATCAACAACAAACCAAAGCATAAAAGCCAATTCCCTTTAAACCCTCGAAACTTCTCCCCCATTGGCATCCATTGCCAAAATGGGCGAAAAACTTAGAAGGCCAATATAGTGTGAGTTCCTCCAAAATGGTGTGCATATCCAAAAGAAATAAGTGAAGACACATGCACATATCCAAAGACAAATATATGAAGGAAACCAAACTATATTGAGGATCAAAGATTGCAAAAAAATAAGATAACACGATGGATAAACTTCAACAAATGAAGAGAGCAATCAAACAATCCAAAGAACAAACTGAATAAAGATTTTATGATAAGATCGAAAAGGTGCTCTAAATAATATGAGGAAGCTCCCCAAGGTGTGTGCACAAAATATTCTATTTGAGTTGAAGTATAAGGTGCACACATATGGAATCATCACTCCCTCAATATTATTCAAAACAAAATGATACCAAGTGAAATTAAATACTATGCTAACCGCAAAATGGTGCTTTAAATGAAATGAGGAAGCTCCCCAAGGTACATGCAAAAATTAGAATGCTTGTATTTGAATACAATTTGCACAACATGGAATCCTCACTCCCTCAATAACATTTAAAACGCAACTATTTGCAAGAGATCATAGAGAAGAAATTAAGCTTACACTTGCATCAAACAAATAGTTGGGCAACAAGCAAGGGACAATATATTAAAAGGCTCAACCAAAGGAATGTGTGATAGGAATGACAAAGAATATTATAAGACTAACACAAGGATAAGCATAGAGCATCCACATAGTCTTCAATGAATGATATTGCTTAGCATTCCATCCCAACACATAAGGTTCAAATAAGATATCAAATAATGAGATATCATCTCTCATGTGTATAAGTTTCTAAGTAGACAATATCACAAAGAAACATGTACACACAAAATAGATACTAAGAATAGAACATGATATCCAAAATGAAGTCGTTGACAAAGACAACCACCTCTCAAAACCAATTTTTATCTCTCTGTTTTACAAATGAAAAGCTCTAGCACATGTTTAATCACTGCTTCCCTCTGCGAAGAGCCTTTCTTTTACTTTTATGTTGAGTCTCCACCTTTTATCTTTATGCACCGTCTAAGAGAGCATAGTTGTCATTCTGAGTATAATGTGCATTGTCCCAAAGTTTTCATTGATTGATTCATGAACATGGTTTCACTTATTCTTAAATTATTTGTATCTAGTCGCCCTCTTAAACTTGAAGGTGTCCTATGCATTTATGTTTTGCTCTCCATGAAGGACAAGCTGAAAACCATTTGTATGTTTTTCCTTATGATTTGAACACATGTTTGACTTTCATTGTTTCATTTTCATGATCTTTTGTTTGTGTTCTATTTCATGTTATAACATGGTTGCTAAGTTTCTTCTATCAAGATTATGTCTTTCATGCCCATGTTTTAAGTTCTTTGATCTCAGCACTCAATGCTTTACCTATATGATCAAAGTTGTGATGGTGCATGTCACCTCAAAAATTATTTCTTTTGTTATCACTTACCTACTCGAGGACGAGCAGGAGTTAAGCTTGGGGATGCTGATACGTCTCAAACGTATCTATAATTTTTGATGCTCCATGCTTGTTTTTACACCATTTGCCTTGTGTTTCGTTACACTTCGTGGCGTTTTTATGCGATTTCCGGAACTAACCTATTGACAAGATGCCACAGTGCCAGTTCCCTGTTTTCTGCTGTTTTTGTGTTTCAGAAAAGCTACATAGGAAATATTCTCAGAATTGGACGAAACAAGTTCCAGAAGTCTTATTTTTCCCGGAAGAATACCGAAGACCGAAAGAGAGCCGGAGGGGGGCCAGAGGCCGCCCACACAACAGGGGGGCGCGGCCCAGCCCCTGGCCGCGCCCACCCATTGTGAGGGCGCCCTGGCAGCCCCCGGACGATGCCCCTTCGCCTATATAAAGCCTCGGGACGGAAAACCCAAGGGGAGTCGGCGTTTTTCCCAAAACAGTTCCGCAGCTCCGCCGCCGCCACCAACGAATTTCGGGGGACAGAAGTCTCTGTTCCGGCACCCTGCCGGGACGGGGAAGTGCCCCCGGAGCCATCTCCATCGGTCTCCATCGCCGTCTCCATCGACCTCGCCGCCATCTCCATCAACCTTGTTGTCTCCTATGAGGAGGAGGGAGTAGTTCACCCCTGGGGCTGAGGGCTCTACCGGTAGCTATGTGGTTCACCTCTCTCTCCCATGATGTGATCTTTATGTGATCGTGAGCTTTGTATCTAGTTGAATTGGTAGATGTTATTATTCAGATATTATGCTACTCCTATGCTTAATTATTATACTCTCCGGAGATACCTCGTATCATGGTGTAAAGGTGACTAGTGTGTGCATCATGTGTATCTTTTTGGTTAATGTCTCTATGAATTGTTGGTGTTTGTTGGAACCATCTAGTGCGTTCATGGTGATAGTGTGGGACAATCTAGTTTGGGTACATATGGACTTTGAGGAGTGCTTTGTAGCCCTACGCATGATTAGTGTTCGTTTTCCATTGGAGAATTGTTTTGAGTTGCATATTGATGATAGTATCTATTGGTTCAATTATGTTATATTTGTTGGGAGTGTGTCCACTAGTGAAAGTATGATCCCTAGGCCTTGTTTCCAAGCATTGCACACCGTTTAGTTACTATTTTGTTACATGTTTGCTCGCAGCGATATTTATTTTAGATCACATTTGCTACTTATAATCATCACTACTACTTGTATTTCAGTATCTCTTCGCCGAACTAGTGCACCTATACATCTGACAAGTGTATTGGGTGTGTTGGGGACACAAGAGACTTTCTGTATCGTAATTGCAGGGTTGTTTGAGAGGGATAGCTTTGACCTCTTCCTCCCTGAGTTCGATAAACCTTGGGTGATCCACTTAAGGGAAACTTGCTGCTGTTCTACAAACCTCTGCACTTGGAGGCCCAACACTGTCTACAAGAACAGACGCGTGCGTAGACATCAATTACTCATTCGAAGGTCGACCTTGAGCTTCTGGAACATTTGTTGCCAAAACTTGCTAGTGAAGATCCTATCACGATCAGTTACTATAGATTGAGGCATACCATGTAGTTTGAAGACTGTTTGAATGAAGGCTTGCACCACGGTAGAAACTGTATAAGGATGTGCAAGTGGAACAAAGTGAGCGTACTTTGTAAGCCGATCAACAATTACAAGGATAATCTCCTTGCCATTGGATTTCGGAAGTCCTTCAACGAAATCCATGGAAATGTGTTGCCAAGCCATGTCTGGAATAGGTAAGGGAACCAACATGCCAGGGTATTTGTGATGTTCTCCTTTTGAGCGCTGACAAGTAGGGCAAATCTTGACGTATTCTTCCACATGTTTCTTGAGCTGCGGCCAGAAGTAGATGCGCTTTATCCTTTGATAAGTAGCTCTGGTGCCATAGTGGCCACCCAAGGGTGAAGAATGAAAAGTATCCAGTAACTTGTTGCGGAATACATTGTCCAAACCAACCACTATGCGTCCTTTGTATCGAAGAATGCCAGATGAATAAGTGTAGTGGGGTGGAGGAGTTGTGCCAGCTGTCACTTGGGCAATCAGCTGTTGGCACAGGGTATCTTGACTGTAAGTATTTTCCACATCTTCCATCGAAGAAGGAGTGACAGTGGTTATTGCTGATAGATGTTCTTGCCTTGACAACGCATCAGTAGCCCGGTTCTCATAACCCTTCTTGTACTCAATCACATAATCAAATTCCATGAGTTTTAGCATCAACTTGTGTTGCATACCAGTGTTAACTCTCTGATCACTCATGAATTTCAAACTTTGGTGGTCTGTTTTGATTATCAGGGAGGAGCCAAGCAAGTAATGGCGCCACTTCTTCAAAGATTCCAAGATAGCAATTGCTTCTTTCTCGTATGTTGACAAGGCAGTAGCCTTTGGTCCCAAGGACTTACTGTAGTATGCAATTGGTCGTTTTTCTTGCATTAGCACTGATCCGATACCTGAACCAGAAGCATCACAATCCAATGTGAAAGGAAGAGTGAAGTTAGGAAGAGCTAAGACAGGGTCTGTTGTGAGGCTTTGTTTCAGTTGGAGAAAGGTAGTTGTATGTGTGTCTGTCCAAGCAAATGCATCTTTCTTGAGTAATTCATATAGTGGTTTGCAAATTTGACCATATCCACGAATGAAGCGCCAGTAATAGCCCGACAAACCAAGGAAACTTCGCAATTGAGAGACAGTGGTAGGAGTATGCCAATTAGCAATTGCAGTTATCTTTTTGGGATCTGTAGTTACCCCATTTTGAGATATAACATGACCGAGATACTCCACTTGAGTAGTACCAAAGGAGCACTTACTTTCCTTGAGAAATAGGTTGTTGGCCTTCAAAATCTCCATGACAATAATAAGGTGATGTTTGTGTTCTTCCATGGACTTGCTGTAGATAAGAATGTCGTCGAAGAAAACTAAGACGAACTTCCGGAGATGTTCTTGGAAAATGGCATTCATGAGAGCCTGAAAAGTGGTTGGGGCATTGGTGAGCCCAAAAGGCATCACCAGATATTCAAAGTGACCACAATAGGTAGTAAAAGCTGTCTTATGAATGTCAGATTGTTGCATTCGAATCTGATGGTAACCAGAACGTAAGTCCAATTTGGTGAAAACAGCAGCACCAGTGAGTTCATCCAATAGATCTTCGATGACCGGAATAGGGAACTTATTTTTGATAGTCATGGAGTTTAGCTTGCGGTAGTCAACACACAAATGCCAAGAGCCATCTTTCTTACAGACTAATATGGCAGGGCTAGAATAGGGACTCTGACTGAGTTGTATAATTCCATTTGCCAATAATTCCTTGATCTGCTGTTCCATTTCGTTCTTCTGTAAGTGTGGTACTCGATAAGGCCTTGCAGTTGGAGTGATGCTATCAGGTTTAAGTGGAATATTGTGGTCACAAGGCCTAGAAGGTGGTAATTCTGTAGGAGCTTGAAACATGTCTGTATAGTCAGAGAGAACTATTTGCAATGCTTGAGGAATCACCTAAAACTTGTTGTCCTCATCTTGAGCTTGCATGAGTAACAGATAACCTGTGCTCCCTTTACTGAGTAATTTCTCTGCTGTGTGAGAGTCTATCATTTTCGAACCAATCACAGAACCAGAATCTGGAAGAGAGACTAAGTTTTTGTTCAAGGTAGTTACTTTGATGCAATGACCTTCCCAATCAAATGTTACCGGACTATGTTTCTTTAACCAATCACAGCCAAGAACGACATCATAACTCTGCAAATCCAGGACTGTGAATGTCTTGGCAAACTTGAAACCATTGATAGCAAATTCTTGCTCAGGTATGTGACCACCAGATTGAAGGACGCCCCCTCTAGCAACTGTGACTGACTTTACAAAGTTATTCAAAATTTGACAGGAAGTTTTTAGAGCAAAGCTCACATCGATAAAAGTACTAGTGCTGCCCGTGTCCACTAGTGCCAATCCTCTTTTGCCTCCAATGCAAGCAGTAACAGTTATGGTATTGGAGCTTTTAGTACCTGACACGGCATGAGAAGAAATATGCATCAGTTGCTGTTCTTCCTGGTTGTTAGAGTGTGTTTCTTCAGTGCTCATTTCTTCTGGCTCCTATTTCACTGATATTTCAGTCATGTCACTTGTTAATGCATGGATAGCAGGTGCTTGTTGGCATTTATGCCCAGGCTGCCAAGCGGAATTGCATCTCCAACACACTCCGGGTTTCCTTGTAGGTGGAGGAACATAAGGTGCTTTCTCTGGTGCTGCGCCAGTCAGGAGCTTCTGTTGAAAACCAGGGCAAAAACCTTGCGGTGCATTTGGTGAAGGAGTTCTGTGAATAGCTGCTAGCCCACTTTCATAATCCTGTGCCATCCAATATGCATCAGACAAGGTTCTAGGACGTTGTGGTCGAAGATTGCATTTAATAGCAGGGCGTAGTCCATTGACAAAACTCACAACATAATAATGTTCCTGTAGATAAGGGTGTTCCTCCCGAATCACTGCCATAATTTCTTCAAATTTATCGGTGTAATCAGAAATAGACATGTTATACTGACGCGGATGGTGGATTTTCTCCAGTACTTCATAGATGTTGTTCTGAGCAAAGCGATCACAAATTAACTTGCAAAAATTGACCCATGATATCTCAGCATGCAAAACCTTAGTGCTGCGGAGCCAATTATCAGCTCTCCCCACAATGTATGTTTGAGCCAAATCTACTTTGCACTCATCCGGCACTTGGGATAGTTCAAAATATTTAGTGACTTGACGAATCCAGCCCAAGGGATTATCACCAGAAAAACTAGGGAAGTCAATTTTGGGCCCTTTAGCAATATTTTTCATAAACTGTGCTGCATGTTCAGATTTGTACTGAATGTGTGTAGGTACAGGAACCATAGCAACTGGTGGAACTGTAGTCATGAGTTTACTAGGAGTGCTATTATCGTGAGAAGCAGATGCAGCAGTTTTATCAGTGAGTTGTAACTGATTAAGTGAACGAGTAGTTTTGATTTCTTGTTCTATCTCATGTTGTTTCAGGAGAAGCTCTTGCTCACGGAGCATGTAATTGGTATTAGGAGTTACAGATTCAGGAGAGGGTGGGCGGGTGATTTTACCTTCCAAACGCTTGAGATAATCAAACATGTCTGACTGGGTTTGTTCACTTTTCAACATCAAGCCTTCAACCTTATCCAATTTCCCTTCCAGAGCATCCATTCGTTCTAGTCGAACGTGTACTGCCTCAATCTGTTCTTCTATGACACCCTGTTTCTCCCCGATGGCTCGAACTTCAGATCTCAGGACACCAATTTCTTCCTCGAGCTCCTAGTGCTTGGTGCGAGTACCCATCTAGCCAAATCAACACGGATCCGGAATTTTACCAGAGGATTTACCTCCAACCCTCACCGGTGATCGAAGGCTCTACCGCCGCCCCAAAGTTCCGCGCCTCCGAGAAGGTTCTACCACCGCCTGTAAGGTTCATCGCCGCTGCTGCCGATCTACCGCCACCACGATTCCGCGTCGCCGATGTCGATCTACCGCCGCCCGAATCACCACGCCACCGAAGCTGGTCTACCGCCGCCCCAAATACCCACGCCTCTGAACCGGATCGAAGGCTCTGATACCACTTGACAGACCCGACTTGGTCTATCAACAGGAATTCACAAGCAGAGATAGGAATTATAGCAGAAATTGGATGTAAGTGGGAGTCTCGATTTGCTTCAGAAATGCATCTTGTCTTGAGATACAAGTATTCATAGAGACTCTACCTAATCTACACCATAATGGTGGAATAAAAGAGATAGCATAGTTTTCTTAATACAGAGTGAAGGCTATATAGCCTGAACGAAATCACAGCTCACACAGGAGCGACACCCAGTTGACTGGTCTCTGACGGAAGTATTCGTAGTCGTTGATGCTTCACAACGTGGCATCATGCCAGGCATTGCTTTCTTCTTTGACATAGTCTTGCCAGTACATCATGTATGCGTCATCAGTGGCCTCCAGGTCTTGACACGACCCAAGTGAGGTCTGCGACGTGGAGCTCATCGTCGGACGGGAGCTCTGCGGCGCGCTCGGCCCCGTACCCGCCACCGGCGCGACGGACCACCACTGCCAGAATCGTCATCCGGGACACCGCCGTAGGATCTTCTTCGACGCAGCCGCGCCGCATATAGAAGGAGCCAGAAGAGGAGGAGTGGGAGCAACTCCCACCAGGGTTGGAGGAGGAGACGCAGCCATTGTGGATCGAGCATCGGGAGCTGTAGGCGTCGCTCTCCTGCCACCTCGACGATCTAGAAAATGCGTCGGACCAGACTTCAGCGGTGGCGCACTCGCTGACAGCCGCTACGCCGGTGGTCGACCTCGTCAGCGACGACGATAAAGACGTCAAGCCGATAATGAAGGAGAGCGGTGGCGGTGACAGCAGCAACGGAGGTGGACGCTCCGGCGGTGGCCGACGCTTCAGCGGAGGCGGGTGCTACGGCGGAGCCGACAGCATCGTCTATTAATTTTTTATATTAGTTTTTATCTCCGAATTTCTGTAAAATTTGTTCAAATTTGCTATAATATAATGAAATCGATGGTTTTTATAAATTTTGTTGAAATTTGCAAAAATTTGAGGCCAGGACATCCGGGGTGGGACACCGAGCCCCCCTAAAACAGCCCATCCGACACCCCACCGGCCACATTTTTGAGCAGGACACCGGTGGAGATGCTCTTAGTTGCTGCACTTTATGACCAAAATAATAAGTTACATATATAGCTGCACTTTATGACCTTACAAAATAATAAGTCACATATTTTTCTTTTGGCAGTGACTACGAATGGTTTCGCAGAAATATTTCCATTTGTTGGACTACAGTTCAAACCAATAACTCAGTAAGTAGATAATCTCGGGTGATAAATTATGTTTCGAAGTAACATTTGGAACTAACAACTGTTGAAGTGTATAAGTGAATTGCCTAGCCCTTTCCATCAGTTCAGACTTTTGGTTGCGTTGGTTAGTGCATGAAGCTTGATATGGTATCAGAGCTCAGGGTCTCGAGTTCGAGTCCTGGTTTTCGCAATTTATTGTAAAATTGTTGTTACCCCCCTTTGTGTCCACGTGTTGATTTTCTCTTCTCCTGTCTATGTCCACGTGTTGACTTTCTCTTCTCCCGTCACACGTGAGTGGGGGTGTTGAAGTGTATAAGTGAATTGCCTAGCTCTTTCCATCAGTTCGGACTTGTGGTTGCGTTGGCTAGTGCATGAAGCTTGATAACAACATCTACAGTCAAAGTTAAGATGATGCAATCACCTTCTATTTTCTCAAGATGTTATTGCAGAGTGTGCGCCCTTTAAGCACGGAGGAAAGCCATTCTCTTGTACAAAAAGGATGCAAGTAAAACGTACTCAATACTCGTACTAGTTCACAAAAAACGCTTAACAAATAAATGTACTTTTTTTTTGAGATAACAAAGAAATGTACAATGCAGTTTTTCCACATAGCTTTGGACCCGTAGGGCTTATCCAACAGTTAGGAATATATCAAGATTCGTGCAAGGACAGTTTGCACAAAACTCCCTATAGTACCGAAGATGTACATGGTACAGTTTGATTTCTTCCCCTAGAGACAGTCAACGTCACGCACATGGCTCAATCGCCCCGCCTCCATTCCCCCCTCCCCCAACCCGCTTCTGCCTCGCCCAAGAAATACGCCCCCGCACCTCCCACCGACGGCCGCCAGATCCACCTGATGCAGGCCTCAGACGCTCTGGCATGAGCCAGTGGCTGCGAGCATCTACCCGGATCTGACGGGGTAACGACGCGGGCACAGTGGACGCGCCAGCGGCCAGCAGATCCGCCATTACCTTGCACCGGATCTGACCACCAGAGGAAGCGATCGACGCTAGCCCTGGGGCCCTTTCCCGACGTGCCGCAGCCTGACATTGTTGCTCGTAAGATCCGCCGCCGCTCTGCCGACGGTGCGCGATCCACGGGCGATCCAGAAGTGACCAACTGGTAAAGTCCGGTCATTTCGCTTTTATTTTTGTTGGTCCTCTAGCTGACTCTGGCAATCATCTGGCAGGAGGGATTGGGCCAACCTGACGACGGAGTTCATCGAGGATATCGTTGCCGGGTTGCTCTCCCACCGACGGCCGCCAGATCCACCCGATGCAGGCCTCAGACGCTCTTTCTAGATCCGGTGAATTCGTGTTCATCCCCACCTCGATGGGAAGGAGGGCAGCGGCGGCTTGCAGCAGGATTGAGGAGAGTGGCCGTGAAGGCTGGAAGGCGATCGAAGTGGACGGCATGGCCAAGATGCTCATCTCGAAGGAGGCTCGCAAGAAGTTCGCCAACCTCCACCGCACCTTCAAGGACGTCAACCATCAGCTCCAGACCAATTACTCGCAGTCGCAGGTATCCCATCCATCGCCTTCTCAGCCCGCCTAGGTCGCTCCGAGATCTGCTCCTTTCTACTTCTTGCGCTGATATAATCATTGGGTCTAGAAATTTCATGTCGAACTGTCAATACAACAAATCCAGCTTGCTTTAGATTCTGTAGGTCTTGTGCTGCCGATATAATCGAGTTACGTATTTGCATAATAGTAACTTGTGGATAGGCTGTTGGTTGAGATCCAGCCATCTTGTGCTACATTTTTTTAGACAAACAGGAGGGCTTCCTCCAGGCTCCAATTTAGAAGCCCGCTACATAGGCAGAGTACAAGCAACCGGTTCAAGCAAACATGATTTTAAAAAGTATTTCCAAGCAGTTACTTATTCTTGTGATGCATTTCTTGCTTGTTCCATAAAATTAAATTGCAAGTACACATTGCTTAACTGAACATCATTTCCTTTTGGTCCTTTTCTGCTTGTGTACATGTTTCATGATTTGCGCCGTTCTCCATCTTGTTGCAGGATCAGCAAGGTAAAAGATAGAACATGTTTCATGATAGAACATGCATGCAATCAGCAAGGTAAAAGATAGAACACGTTTCATGATTCACGCAGTTCTCCATCATTTCCATTTATTTATGTTTTTTGTTATTCCTTTTATGTCGGTCATAATTTTTGTGAAGTTCCTGTCCCTCTTATAAAATTCATTGCTCCAATTTTGGTCATGGACAGATTTGAAAAATAAGTTAAGCTGCTGAAAGGGTAAATTATTATTATATAAGTAGCCTGTCATCATGTATTTGTCATAATTTTTATACTCCTCTTAGTATGTGATGGAGTATATTTGTATCGATTTCTGCCATGCTTGCTACCCAGTTTTTGTACCTTAGCCATCTGACAACCCAATTTTTGAACGGATTACATTGACAGGTTGAAGTTTGAAACTGCTATTGTTTCAGCTCATGACCAAAGTGCTCTTGTTTCAGTTCATGACCAAACTGCTCTTGTTTCAGTTCATGATGAAACTGCACTTGTTTCGGTTCATGACGATGGAACAGTCTCCCAGGGGACAATGGTTGCAGAGAGCTCCATGGACTCCTTGTCAGTGAGTTCATAAACCCGCTGATAGAAATCTTCCTCCATAAATTATCTGAATCTCTAGATCAACGCTGATCCTTGTTTTCTGCTTCTGCTTTAGGGGTTGCATGGGGATTCAGGCTACGAAGCAGACGATGACGCGTGAATGTTGGAGACAACAACGGGGGCTACCATGGCCAGGCGGTGCATGGAGGCGGAGCTGAGATCCATGTTGCTCTGCTTCTTGGTCATGACGAGGTGAGCTCTGTTTTGGTTCCGCAATGTTGACTCCCGGATATGAAACTGTCTACTGCTTACAATGTCTGAATTTCTGAAAACTGCAGTGTTGTGCTGTCAATGGCAACGAGGCACAGCAGGTGGCTGACAACATTGGCGGTGGCGACGTCCAGCTTGCAGCCTTGGAGGCCAAGCTAGATGCCGGAGACTCTACTTTTGATTCCCAGTTAAGGAATCAAACTGTACCATGTACATCTTCTAGTAGCATGGATTCCCAGTTAAGCCTTACCGAAGATGTACATGGTACAGTTTGATTCCCAGTTCGACAGGAGTACAAACCATGGATTAACTTGATGAATCAGGTCAGCTCAAGTTGCTATGACGGCCAAAACCCTTATTCTTGTACATGCTGCTGTGCTGAATTTTCATGCAAACCATGGAGCAACTTCATGATTCAGGTGAGCTCAAGTTGCTATGATGGCCAAAACTCTTGTTCATGTTGCTGTGATGATAGCCATACTCATCCAAATATCAGTAAAGTATACTCTAATAATTTTCCTGCTGAGCAGGTTGACCTGCTCTGGGATCATCAATCTGCTGGGGCAATGATCTGTCAGAGGTAGTGCTGCCACGGCGTGCGGCTGCGAGGTGGTGGTGGAGCGAGCATTGAACTGTTGTGGCGTCGATTGTTCAGTTTTGTGACTAATTGGGGTTAAAGTTGTCCACTCCTACTTTTTGGGGTTTGTCTGGAAATGCTAAAATGGCTTCCATTGTGACACGGAGTGGGTATCATTTTACTACATTGCCGAAACAGATCCTAATTAGCATTTTGTTTGTTGATGGCCAGAACATAATCTATTTTCAAATGTTGATTCAATTAACGTAGCCGGAAATTCTTTCCTGTTATTTGTTCTATTTGTCCTAACATAATCTGGTCCAGATCCTATATTTGTGCTGCAAAAATGTAACTGATCCAGTTAACGTACTGGAAAAATATTGGTCCAGATCCAATTATCGGATGGTCGATATTTTGTTCATGTAAAATCGGAAGTAGCATTCTTTTTGTTGATGGCCAAATCGGAATCTATTCAGTTAACATACTGGATAATATCTAATAAGTAATTCTTGTGATAATTACTATCATATATTTAGTTAAGCTCTTTCCGGAGCATATCTTCCTGGAACATATTGATACTGTGTTTGTACGTAAAAATGTCCCCAAACATGCTAGAATAAACTAGAAATTTGGGTTATGTTGTGCAAAAAACTAGGACTGCCAGATTAGAAATCGCAGGAACTGAGGGTGCTGTTTGCAATGTTGAGAAAGTCAATGCACAGATCTAAAAGCAAGATGGATGGATGAGGATAAGACCTAAGGGTCCATAGCTATGTGGTTTTAGTTTTTCGATTTAAGAATGAAAGAAGAGGATGACCATCAAAACCCGGTGTAGTTCAGAGATACGAGTGGACAATGCACACATCACAACACTTGCAGATCATCGCGAAGTCATATGTAGGGATGGCAATGGGTACCCGTCACCCGCGTACCCACCGGGTAAATACCCATTAAACGTACGGGTATGGGACAAAAAAATACCCATGGGTATATAAATGGGAAAAATCTATACCCATCGAATAGAGCGGGTATGGGTATGGGATCCTAAAACCCATACCCGTATACCCAGATACCCATCTAATAGTCTGACATGTGGGCCTCCGGAGTATCAGAGTATTAAATTAATACAGTGCTATTATGCGCAAGTGGTTATTTATGAGAATACGTTGTTGTTCACAAGTATGTGTTGTCGCTTATAATATGTTGTTATTAAATTATAGTTATATGTTGTTTATGACTATTTTTTTGCTCAAATTGATGTGTTGTAAATGCGGGTATTTTTACCCGCGGGTACCCATTTACTCTGGCGGGTGATGGGTATGGGAAAATTTTGTACCCATTGACGGGTATGGATACGGGTGATGGGTAAGATCAAGGGAGATGGGTACGGGTATGGGGTGGTTCCACCCGCACCCATACCCTGCGGGTGCCATCCCTAATCATATGACGATACAAGCACACCCATATGCATATATAGCAGTTACTACTTCACAGTTCACACACACAAGCAGCTTGAAGCTCTTGATGACACACGCAACTGCCCAAGTACAAGATAAAGATGCTCATGCATACAAGATGCAGGTACAGTCATGGCTTCTCCATACTTAAAACAAAGCACACAGCTAGCTTTCCTAGTTTTGCTAGCACTACGAGAGACGAGGGTATGTTGCCTGCCGCTGCGAAGGCCCCAGCTGCCGCCTTGGGGCCGACCTTGCGCAGGAGCTCGAAGTATTGCTGAGGGTTGGCCTCAAACGCCTCGCGGGAGATGTGGAACACTACAGCACAGAGCCGCTATGCCGACGGCCGGCCGTCGGGTCAGCTACAGAAGGCCGTCGGGCCAGGCTGACCCGACGGCAGCCGTCGACGTATCGCCGTCGGCGTAATCCATCGTCGGGCCAGGTAACGAGGCCGTCGGGTCAGCTCTAAGCCGTCGGGTCAGACTCGCGCCGACGGTCGGCCGGATGCCGTCGGACGACTTTTGCCGTCGGCTCAGCCCTCGGTTGGTCCCACCGCCGGCTAACGCCGTCCAGCACCTATGCCGACGGCAGTGCCGTCGGCTCAGCCTAGCAGGCCGGCCGGCCCACCATGGCGCAGATTCAACCCATTTTCCCTGCCAGGGGCTATGCCGACGGCATTGCCGTCGGGTTAGCCCCTGCCATTTTGGCAGGGCTAACCCGACGGCAATGCCGTCGGCATAGCTCCTGGCAATTTTTTTTTTGAAATTTAGGTTTTCAGCACGATATTTAGCTGGATATTTAGCAGGCAGGCAATATAATAAAACAAATGTATAAATGCATCATGTTATCACACATTCATATGCATAGTATCACATATCACACACATAGTATCATGCATACATAGTATCACATATCCAACATCGTGCATACATAGTACCGCCCACACACGCTCACACTATCTACTCGGCGATGACCCCATTTCTGACCTAGTGAAATTTGGAAAGCGCTCGTCGGCCGCGGTCGCCGTATCTCCAACGGAAGACCCAGGAGAAGCCGAAGGAGTACGACGAGCACTTGGATGAATCGGCGTGATCTCTCGTGACGTACTCGGCGTTGCCCCGTCACCACCAAACTCGGCGTTCCAAGAACGGCCCGTTCTCTACATGTTTTGAACAAGAGTTAGCAACTTGCGACACGTTGGCATAGAGAAGGAGCAAGTATGCACGTTGGAGAAGAACTTACCGGGGTCTGTGCGTAGTACTGGGCAGCGAAGGCTTCCTTGTGTAGGCACACTGGGTTAGGCCCCGGCTCAGGTGGCCGCTCTGAGTCTAGCGCCGCGCTCCGCTCTCCAGTTCTAAGGAACATCTTCACCGCCTGTAAGATACTTTGGATGTCAGATAATGCAAAGATAAAGGTTCAAAGTAGCTATGATAAAAACAAGACGGCTCATCTTTTGCAAAGGTTTGAAACTTACGTCGGTGGACTCTAGGAGGTACGTATCGAAGACACGTCTCTTCTGCTCCCACGCATCTAGTTCGGCCCGATATGCCGCATAGTAGGCATCGTATGCCACCTCGAACTCATGCTACAATGTCAAAATTCATGAATTCTCGTCAACTTAGCCATTTTAGGGATGAATGTCGGAAAGATGATGAAAATGAGAACTTACATCGACCCGTGTAGTAGTCCTGCGAGGTGGCGGTGGCGGGACAGAGGGGCAGTCGGCGGTGAGGGTAGCTTTCACACGCGTGAGGGTCGTGGTAGGCTGGATCAACGCATTAAGAACGCGGTAACGGCCATGCTGCCGGCCACGCCCCGAGACGATCACCGAAGTCTCGTCAACCTCGACCGCCGCGAGGTCATCCACCTCTGGATGGAAACCCTGCAAAGTACTCGAGTACGAAGAGAAGTCCTCCACGGTGTTGCCGTAGAACACAGGGAGCGCAGACTGAGGTTCACAGAGGTCGGGAGGCGCAAGCCTCATCGCCAGCCACACTTGCATGTCGGTGGGCATCACGCCGGTCTCACGAAACTGCATCGCGAAAGAGATGTAACGGTTATCAAGTAGGTAAATGAGAGGAAATAAATACAAGTTGTTTGAGGGTAAATAAATACCATCTTTGCCTTGAAGCGATCATGGTTCCTGTTGCCCGCATTGTGTGTTCCCTCGGTGCCGCGGTTTGCCTTGTTTCGCGAGCTCACATCGTTGAAGGCCTCGTTCTTCCCCATCCACCTCAGGGCAAGCTCCTTCCATGCCTCCACTTTCTCATCGGTCCACAAGGGGCGAACCTGAAAAATGAACATACGGAGTCAGTTGAGGAGCAGATAATGCAATTGCAACTTGGAAGCACATTGCCAATTTACTTACCGATACATAATCATCTAGCGTCATTGGAGGCGGATCATTAATAAGCTCATGCTTCGTCATCGTCCTGCCGAGCTTCTCAGCCAAGAAGTGGTTCATGGATGTGTGCTTCTGATTGTAGAACTGCTGGCGTGTCAGCTTCTGACACGCCCTCCACAAAGTCGCGTTCGCCAACTCCTGATGCTCTGGAAGCACCCTGTGCCACTTCTGCACATCATGCATAAAAATTTGTGAGGGTCATGGGCTAGCATGGTGAGGTCATGAACTATGAATGGAATTCATAAAGTATATGCACTTACCCAAAACTTGGCAATCACAGCATCAGAAGCTTTCCCAAAGCCAACACAATCTGCGGCCTCATAGTCCGCCCAATGGAGGGCAAGCTTAGGCACACCGCCGGGGACCACTGTGTACAAGCCCGGCCAATACATCCTAATGGCAGCTCCAAGCAAGCCATTAGGAAGTCGGGCCCCCTGCGGAACGATCCAATTGCTGCATAATAATCAAACATTAGTACATGCCAAGAATGAAATTACAAGTTCAAAATTACTATAGACACTTACTCAACGCCGTTAGGCTCAATGAGGAGCTTGCCCTCCTGGTGGTAGGTTCTTTGCTCGGATGTGGAACCGTCGCTTCCCCACGAACCTTGTGCTTCTTGGGCTGCGGAACCCCCGCCCCCCCTCCATCCCCTCCTGTGTATCCTCCGTCTCCTCCGCCTCCATAGACCGCGAGTGGGAAGCCACGTCGCCAGAAGCGGAGGGTAGGTCAGACAGAGGTGACTCTCCACCAACTTGTCCTCGTCCTCGTCCTCCCACTCCACCACCACGTCCTCATCCTCGTCCTCGTCCCCCCCCCCCCTCCGTCTCCTCCTCCCGCGTCTCCTCCTCCTCCTCCTCCTCCTCCGTCTCCTCCGTCTCCTCGTCCTCGGCCTCGTCCTCGCCCTCGTCCCACGTCTCCTCCATCTCTAAGACGCGGCGGCGGACGAGGTTCTCTTCTACTTCTGGTTATCTTCTGTTGCTGCATCGTATTAAGCAGGGAGGACGGCGATTGCTTGCTCATATTGATCAATCACCTGCATTGAAAAACAAATAAACAATTAAGATAAGTACAAAGCATGGCAAGATATGAAGATAAATACAAAGCATGGCAAGATATGAAGATAAATACAAAGCATGGCAAGATATGAAGATAAATACAAAGCATGGCAAGATATGAAGATAAATACAAAGCATGGCAAGATATGAAGATAAATACTAAGCATGGCAAGATATGAAGATAAATACTAAGCATGGCAAGATATGAAGATAAATACTAAGCATGCAAGATAAAATGACACTAAGACATAAAAAGACCCTCACCTCGAATCATCGCTCTCATAATCAGGGTTTTCATTATCATTATCACTATCACTATCACTATCACGTGAGTATCTTGGAAGCTCATCGCATGGTGGAGGCTCATGAACGATGCCATTGTTCGCATGTAACTTGGAGAGCATGTCAATGTCCTTTAGATCTACCACTATCTCGCCACGAGGTTGTGCATCATTCTCAAGGTCCTCAAGACCACCCATTTGTAAGTCAAAGTCCCCGAAGGTCTCTTGCTCTTGATAGAAAATTCCCTCATATGTTACAGGGTCAATGTTGTTGTAATCTTCGACGGAGGGCATGGGTAGCTTACCATGTGGAGATACCTGGAACACGACTTCCCAGCCGTTGAGTTCCACTTTCTGGCATGGGTAGGGCAAATAGTAAACTTGCTTGGCTTGGTGAGCCACAACAAACACATCCGCTCTGCTATAGGTGGTTGAAGGCCTAACCTCAACTAACCCAATGGAAGGGGTAATTCTTTGTCCACTGTGTGGGTCGAACCAGTGGCATTTGAACACAACCAGGTTGAGCTCTATGTTCGTTTGATCGAACGTCAGCTCGTATACATTCTCTAACCTTCCGTATTAATCGAATCCATCGGCCCCTTTGGTGAAGACCCCGGTATTAACAGTTTTTGCATTAGGTCGACTCTTCTGGTGAAACTCTGTATGAAAGCGATACCCATTGACATCGTACTTCTCATACTTCTTGACTTTACGGCTAAAACCTTGGGAAACATATCTCAACTCATCCGTCATCTCAATGTTGGGATCCGTTCCCTACAAGTTCAGTTCAAATTGTTTTTGTGCATTAATTACGTGTAAAAGGGACAAGTCACGGATTGCAAAGTAAGAAGAACAGGTTAGAAATTACTTTGTCCCTGAACCAAGCCGAGAATTTTTTCTTTCCAGGGGCACCCTCTTTTAGAAGAGTGTCCACCTCCACGGCATCGGGACCCGTCGTTCCCGACCAGTGTTCATCAATAAATTGGCTAAAAGGAGAAAATAAGTATTAGACCGAAACCAAGTTACTAGTTGCAAAGTAATATGTTCACCATTTTACCTGGCAAAATTGACAACTTCATTCATGTTCATAAGCACATATAGCATTATGCAATCCTTCTCTTCATTGGTGATGATATAATTTTTTGAGCCACCGGCCTTGCCACCGGGACATTGGAAGAGGAGGAGCTTGGGACTATGCTTGGGCTCATCGACATTGTACCGAGAGACCTGGTTATGCAGAGTGGGAACATCATCGGCATAGTAAGTTGTCGAGATGTTTGCCATCTCCTCAAGCTGAGTTGCCTCAACTATGCATGCTTCAATCTTAGCTTTGTTTCCACATTTGTATCGAATATACTTGAACTCTCTCTCAATACAGAACTGCCAACGAAACTGCACCGGTCCACCCAAGAGTGCCTCATTCGCAAGATGAACAACGAGATGTGCCATCGGAGTAAAGAAGCCTGGCGGAAAGATCGTCTCTAACTTGTATAGCAACTCCGACACTAGATCATGCAGCTTCTCAATCATCAGGGGACATATCTGCTTAGCACAGAGCGTGCGGAAAAAATGACTCAACTCCGCAAGAACTCGCCAGACATGCTCGGGGAGATACCCTCGAACCATCACCGGCATCAGCCGCTCAATCCATATATGATAGTCGTGACTCTTGAGCCCGGTGACTTTTCCTGTTACAAGATTGACTCCCTTACTAATATTCGAACAATAACCATCAGGGAACATCACGGCGTATTTCAGCCACTTGAAAGCCTCCTTCTTTTGGATGTTATCAAGACAGAAGTTGGAATGCGGCTTGAACCAATTTGTTCGATTGCGGTCAGGAGGCTGCATGTGTAATTTTGTCCTATCACATAGCTGCTCAACATCGACTCTAGCCTTAACATTATCCTTTGACTTGCCAGCAATGTTCAAGACTGTGTGAAAGATGGACTCTGCGACATTCTTTTCGGTGTGCATCACATCGATGTTATGGGGAAGTTCGAGGTCCTTGTAATACTCGAGCTGAGTTAAGCCTGCCATGTGAGTCCAGTTATGCGTTTGACCATATCCCTCAAATTGCGGGCCACCTCCGTCTTTAGGCAGGAGAGCCCGTAGCTCGGCATCAACAGCTGTACCATCGAACGTAGGTATCTCCTTTTCTTCAAGCACAACTTTGCCCTTCGTGAAGTTCTTTTTGTCTTCTCTGAACCGATGCCCTCTTTTAAGAAACTGCTGATGCATGTCAAAGGAGGTACGTTTGTGACCCGCATTTAGCCAAAGGAACTCAAGTCGGTGCCTACACACTGGGCATGGGAACTTACCAGCTGTACACCAACCGCAGAATAGGGCATACCCGGGTAGGTCGTGCATGGAATAGTGGAACCAAACTTTCATGAGGAAGTTTGTCTTCGATGCTCGATCATATGTCAACGTCCCGTGGTGCCAAGAGTGGTTCAAATCATCAACAAGCGGCTGCATATAGACACTCAGATTCTTCCCCGGGTAGTCGGGCCCTGGAATGACCAGCGACATGAATATGGTCTTCCTTTGCATTAGGACTCCGGGAGGGAGATTGAGCGGAATAACAAACACGGGCCAGCAGCTGTACGATGAAGCCGACATACCATATGTATTGAATCCATCGGTTGCTATCGCAATCCTGACATTCCGAGCATCTGCTGCCTCATTGGGGTGTTTGTCATCAAAGTTCTTCCATGCCTAACCATCAGATGGATGACCCATCTTTATCTTTCCGTGCTCGTCCGGGTATCTCTTCGCCTTCTTATGCCACATCATCTGTGTGGCAGACTCCTCCGACATGTAAAGCCGCTGGATTCTTTTTATGAATGGGAGATAACGAAGAATCTTCACGGCGACTTTTGTCTGCTTCTTCTGACCATCAGGTCCCTTCACCTCATGATACCTAGAGGCCCCACACTTTTTACAGTACTTGTCATCCGCAAACTCTTTTCGAAACAGAAGGCAACCTTTAGGACAGCAATCTATCTTTTCATAATCCATGCCGAGCGCTTTCAGAATTTTCTTTGTTTCATACATGGTTTTAGGCATGCAATGTCCTTCGGGCAACAGGTTACCAGTAGTTCTCAAACCCGCTTCATAGCTTGCTCGGGTGTTGCCGTACTGGACCTTGTTGGCTAGAGCTTGCGAGATGGCATCGAGCTGAGAAATTTTTGCACCCTCATACAGAGGCCTCTTAGCCGCGGCCATCATATCATAGAAGGCTTTTGCGGTTGGCTCTGGTTCCTCCGGTTCTGGCGGTTCCTCTGGTTCTAGCGGTTCCTCCTGTGTAGGTGGTGAATCTGGCATGTACGCATCATGGAGATCATCTAGCAAGTATCTAATCCCATCATCCTCATTGCCATCGATTCGCTGTCGCATCACCTCACCTCTGTCACGGTCGTACTGAGAAAAGTCGACCGAGGTAACATAGTTAGGCATATACCCATGCAACCAAAGGTGCTTGGTCATGTCATCCTTTCCCTGACGATGACGCTTGTTGCACCGAGTGCAAGGACAACTTGGACGAACACCTGACTTTGAACCACGTGCCAACTCCTTCACTAATAAATCTGTCTTCGATACCCACTCAGCTGTTTTTTCAGTCGCACTAATACGGCCACTGTACATCCACCCATAATCAGCCATCCTCTATTTTGTAGGTAGCCAAACAACAAATATAGCATTTTATATCAAATAATAGCTTAAAATTAAATGCATCTTATTTTTATGTACTACCGGGTAGAACGCATGCATCAACCAACATCTCTACTAGGTGGGCTCCTAGCAGCCGCCGGATCCGTAGATTGAGTACATTCTCCATGCTCTACCTCGGTCCGAGACAGAATTTCAGCAGCACCTCCCCGCTGCTCTCCCGATACACGTCTCAACAAAAAGTCGAGAGGATGTGTACCCGGAGAACAAAGGGGGAGGCGCTGCCGAAACTCTGACTCGGACCGGGGTAGGGCATGGAGAATGTACCCAACTACGCATCCGCCGACTGTCCCGTAAATGCCGCAAGCGTTACGGTTCAAAATATGCCGACCTCTAATGCATATTTATCTGCGTAACACTTGCGGACGGGAAGTAACACCTAGGTTACGCGACTCGACGAGAAATGGAATCTAGTGACATAAAAAATGCGGAGTTCGAGTTGATAATGTAGCTCACCCTCGGCTGTAGAGGAAGTAGTCGAACAACCGAGTGTCGAAGATGTCACGGGGAGGTGCTCATGACGGGGCGGTCACGACGGGGCGGTCGCGACGGACGGTCACGACGGGCGGTCACGATAGGGCCTATTTTCATTTCAATTAAAACAAATTCAAATTATTAAACAAATTCACATATGCATTTTGGTTTCCATTAATAATCAAATTCATTTCTATTAATATTTATTTTCTATTTTATTTCTATTTCCATCTATTTTTTATTTTTATTATCCAATCTATTTCTTTTTCTTTCTTTCTATTTATATTCACCTATTCTATCTATTCTAATTACAACAATTAAAGAAAAAACAAAAAAAACAAAAAAAAACAAGAAAACCATCCATACCTGCGAGCTGTGGCGGTGGTGGAGGGCACCTGGGCAGGGGCGGCGCCGGGGGGCGGGGGCGGCCGCCGGCGCGGGGGCGGGGCCGGGCGGGCGGTGCAGGGGCGGGGGAGGGCGGGCGGCGCGGCGCTTCGGGTGGGCGGCGGGGGTCGGGCGGGCGGCGGCGGAGGTCGGGGGGCCGGCGGCGGGGGTCGGGCGGGCGGCGGCGGCGGCGGGTGGCTCGGGTGAGAGGAGAAAAGAAAGAAAGAGAATGAGAGAAGGGTCAGCCCACGGCTTATTAGGGTTACCCCTAAGCCGACAGCCCTAGCTATGCCGACGGCATGCCGTCGGCTTAGGCTTTTTTTATTTATTTATTTATTTATTTATTACATTTATTTAAATTGATAATTAGGTTAATATTTGTATTCCCATGTGCATATGACTTTAGTGTCGCCCTCCAGAAAAATCTAGGGGGTAGACCGCGCGGGTGCTGCTGGCTAGGGTTTCGCCCCAGAATAGGCTTCGGGGGCCCGCATGCAACCCAAAGCATGCATGCGGACCTAACATATGTGTATATGTCCTAAACAAACCAAAATAAAGCAAAAGATCCATCGGTGAGGCCTCATTCGGAGAAAGCTATAGGGGTAGATCTCCGACCCTCCCGGTCTAGGGTTTCGCCGGATAAATACCACGCGAGCATCGTCCACCCAAGAAAACTTGCATGCATGTGTCCCTAACATATGTGTATAGGTGTGACCCAAGGTTGGTACATGCAATATATATAGGTCCCGGGCAAGGCCTTCTTCACATACATGGGGTGTTAACACTAGCTGAAATCCAGGATCTGTACGTGGAAACTCCCGCTACGGGTCTATCAGAGCCTATTTCATAGTAAAGTGGGCCCAACCATTGCTTTCCATGTATATATGTCCTAAACAAACCAAAATAAAGAAAAAGATCCATCGGTGAGGCCTCATACGGAGAAAGCTATAGGGGGTAGATCTCCGAACCCCCCCGGTCTAGGGTTTCGCCGGATAAAGACCACCAGAGCATCGTCCACCCAAAAAAACTTGCATGCATATGTCCCTAACATATGTGTATAGGTGTGACCCAAGGTTGGTACATGCAATATATATAGGTCCCGGGCAAGGCCTTCTTCACATACATGGGGTGTTAACACTAGCTGAAATCCAGGATCTGTACGTGGAAACTCCCGCTACGGGTCTATCGGAGCCTATTTCATGGTAAAGTGGGCCCAACCATTGCTTTCCATGTATATATGTCCTAAACAAACCAAAATAAAGCAAAAGATCCATTGGTGAGTCCTCATTCGGAGAAAGCTATAGGGGTAGATCTCCGACCCTCCCGGTCTAGGGTTTTGCCGGATAAATACCACGCGAGCATCGTCCACCCAAGAAAACTTGCATGCATGTGTCCCTAACATATGTGTATAGGTGTGACCCAAGGTTGGTACATGCAATATATATAGGTCCCGGGCAAGGCCTTCTTCACATACATGGGGTGTTAACACTAGCTAAAATCCAGGATCTGTACGTGGAAACTCCCGCTACGGGTCTATCAGATCCTATTTCATAGTAAAGTGGGCCCAACCATTGCTTTCCATGTATATATGTCCTAAACAAACCAAAATAAAGAAAAAGATCCATCGGTGAGGCCTCATACGGAGAAAGCTATAGGGGGTAGATCTCCGAACCCCCCCGGTCTAGGGTTTCGCCGGATAAAGACCACCGGAGCATCGTCCACCCAAAAAAACTTGCATGCATATGTCCCTAACATATGTGTATAGGTGTGACCCAAGGTTGGTACATGCAATATATATAGGTCCCGGGCAAGGCCTTCTTCACATACATGGGGTGTTAACACTAGCTGAAATCCAGGATCTGTACGTGGAAACTCCCGCTACGGGTCTATCGGAGCCTATTTCATGGTAAAGTGGGCCCAACCATTGCTTTCCATGTATATATGTCCTAAACAAACCAAAATAAAGCAAAAGATCCATCGGTGAGGCCTCATACGGAGAAAGCTATAGGGGGTAGATCTCCGAACCCCCCCGGTCTAGGGTTTCGCCGGATAAAGACCACCGGAGCATCGTCCACCCAAGAAAACTTGCATGCATGTGTCCCTAACATATGTGTATAGGTGTGACCCAAGGTTGGTACATGCAATATATATAGGTCCCGGGCAGGGCCTTCTTCACATACATGGGGTGTTAACACTAGCTGAAATCCAGGATCTGTACGTGGAAACTCCCGCTACGGGTCTATCGGAGCCTATTTCATGGTAAAGTGGGCCCAACCATTGCTTTCCATGTATATATGTCCTAAACAAACCAAAATAAAGCAAAAGATCCATCGGTGAGGCCTCATACGGAGAAAGCTATAGGGGGTAGATCTCCGAACCCCCCCGGTCTAGGGTTTCGCCGGATAAATACCACGGGAGCATCGTCCACCCTAGAAAACTTGCATGCATGTGTCCCTAACATATGTGTATAGGTGTGACCCAAGGTTGGTACATGCAATATATATAGGTCCTGGGCAAGGCCTTCTTCACATACATGGGGTGTTAACACTAGCTGAAATCCAGGATCTGTACGTGGAAACTCCCGCTACGGGTCTATCGGAGCCTATTTCATGGTAAAGTGGGCCCAACCATTGCTTTCCATGTATATATGTCCTAAACAAACAAAATAAAGCAAAAGATCTATCGGTGAGGCCTCATACGGAGAAAGCTATAGGGGGTAGATCTCTGAACCCCCCCGGTCTAGGGTTTCCCCGGATAAATACCACGGGAGCATCGTCCACCCTAGAAAACTTGCATGCATGTGTCCCTAACATATGTGTATAGGTGTGACCCAAGGTTGGTACATGCAATATATATAGGTCCCGGGCAAGGCCTTCTTCACATACATGGGGTGTTAACACTAGCTGAAATCGAGGATCTGTACGTGGAAACTCCCGCTACGGGTCTATCGGAGCCTATTTCATGGTAAAGTGGGCCCAACCATTGCTTTCCATGTATATATGTCCTAAACAAACCAAAATAAAGCAAAAGATCCATCGGTGAGGCCTCATACGGAGAAAGCTATAGGGGGTAGATCTCCGAACCCCCCGGTCTAGGGTTTCGCCGGATAAATACCACGGGAGCATCGTCCACCCTAGAAAACTTGCATGCATGTGTCCCTAACATATGTGTATAGGTGTGACCCAAGGTTGGTACATGCAATATATATAGGTCCCGGGCAAGGCCTTCTTCACATACATGGGGTGTTAACACTAGCTGAAATCCAGGATCTGTACGTGGAAACTCCCGCTACGGGTCTATCGGAGCCTATTTCATGGTAAAGTGGGCCCAACCATTGCTTTCCATGTATATATGTCCTAAACAAACCAAAATAAAGAAAAAGATCCATCGGTGAGGCCTCATACGGAGAAAGCTATAGGGGTAGATCTCCGAACCCCTCCGGTCTAGGGTTTCGCCGGATAAAGACCACCGGAGCATCGTCCACCCAAGAAAACTTGCATGCATATGTCCCTAACATATGTGTATAGGTGTGACCCAAGGTTGGTACATGCAATATATATAGGTCCCGGGCAAGGCCTTCTTCACATACATGGGGTGTTAACACTAGCTGAAATCCAGGATCTGTACGTGGAAACTCCCGCTACGGGTCTATCGGAGCCTATTTCATGGTAAAGTGGGCCCAACCATTGCTTTCCATGTATATATGTCCTAAACAAACCAAAATAAAGCAAAAGATCCATTGGTGAGGCCTCATTCGGAGAAAGCTATAGGGGTAGATCTCCGACCCTCCCGGTCTAGGGTTTCGCCGGATAAATACCACGCGAGCATCGTCCACCCAAGAAAACTTGCATGCATGTGTCCCTAACATATGTGTATAGGTGTGACCCAAGGTTGGTACATGCAATATATATAGGTCCCGGGCAAGGCCTTCTTCACATACATGGGGTGTTAACACTAGCTGAAATCCAGGATCTGTACGTGGAAACTCCCGCTACGGGTCTATCAGATCCTATTTCATAGTAAAGTGGGCCCAACCATTGCTTTCCATGTATATATGTCCTAAACAAACCAAAATAAAGAAAAAGATCCATCGGTGAGGCCTCATACGGAGAAAGCTATAGGGGGTAGATCTCCGAACCCCCCCGGTCTAGGGTTTCGCCGGATAAAGACCACCGGAGCATCGTCCACCCAAAAAAACTTGCATGCATATGTCCCTAACATATGTGTATAGGTGTGACCCAAGGTTGGTACATGCAATATATATAGGTCCCGGGCAAGGCCTTCTTCACATACATGGGGTGTTAACACTAGCTGAAATCCAGGATCTGTACGTGGAAACTCCCGCTACGGGTCTATCGGAGCCTATTTCATGGTAAAGTGGGCCCAACCATTGCTTTCCATGTATATATGTCCTAAACAAACCAAAATAAAGCAAAAGATCCATCGGTGAGGCCTCATACGGAGAAAGCTATAGGGGGTAGATCTCCGAACCCCCCCGGTCTAGGGTTTCGCCGGATAAAGACCACCGGAGCATCGTCCACCCAAGAAAACTTGCATGCATGTGTCCCTAACATATGTGTATAGGTGTGACCCAAGGTTGGTACATGCAATATATATAGGTCCCGGGCAGGGCCTTCTTCACATACATGGGGTGTTAACACTAGCTGAAATCCAGGATCTGTACGTGGAAACTCCCGCTACGGGTCTATCGGAGCCTATTTCATGGTAAAGTGGGCCCAACCATTGCTTTCCATGTATATATGTCCTAAACAAACCAAAATAAAGCAAAAGATCCATCGGTGAGGCCTCATACGGAGAAAGCTATAGGGGGTAGATCTCCGAACCCCCCCGGTCTAGGGTTTCGCCGGATAAATACCACGGGAGCATCGTCCACCCTAGAAAACTTGCATGCATGTGTCCCTAACATATGTGTATAGGTGTGACCCAAGGTTGGTACATGCAATATATATAGGTCCTGGGCAAGGCCTTCTTCACATACATGGGGTGTTAACACTAGCTGAAATCCAGGATCTGTACGTGGAAACTCCCGCTACGGGTCTATCGGAGCCTATTTCATGGTAAAGTGGGCCCAACCATTGCTTTCCATGTATATATGTCCTAAACAAACAAAATAAAGCAAAAGATCTATCGGTGAGGCCTCATACGGAGAAAGCTATAGGGGGTAGATCTCTGAACCCCCCCGGTCTAGGGTTTCCCCGGATAAATACCACGGGAGCATCGTCCACCCTAGAAAACTTGCATGCATGTGTCCCTAACATATGTGTATAGGTGTGACCCAAGGTTGGTACATGCAATATATATAGGTCCCGGGCAAGGCCTTCTTCACATACATGGGGTGTTAACACTAGCTGAAATCGAGGATCTGTACGTGGAAACTCCCGCTACGGGTCTATCGGAGCCTATTTCATGGTAAAGTGGGCCCAACCATTGCTTTCCATGTATATATGTCCTAAACAAACCAAAATAAAGCAAAAGATCCATCGGTGAGGCCTCATACGGAGAAAGCTATAGGGGGTAGATCTCCGAACCCCCCGGTCTAGGGTTTCGCCGGATAAATACCACGGGAGCATCGTCCACCCTAGAAAACTTGCATGCATGTGTCCCTAACATATGTGTATAGGTGTGACCCAAGGTTGGTACATGCAATATATATAGGTCCCGGGCAAGGCCTTCTTCACATACATGGGGTGTTAACACTAGCTGAAATCCAGGATCTGTACGTGGAAACTCCCGCTACGGGTCTATCGGAGCCTATTTCATGGTAAAGTGGGCCCAACCATTGCTTTCCATGTATATATGTCCTAAACAAACCAAAATAAAGAAAAAGATCCATCGGTGAGGCCTCATACGGAGAAAGCTATAGGGGTAGATCTCCGAACCCCTCCGGTCTAGGGTTTCGCCGGATAAAGACCACCGGAGCATCGTCCACCCAAGAAAACTTGCATGCATATGTCCCTAACATATGTGTATAGGTGTGACCCAAGGTTGGTACATGCAATATATATAGGTCCCGGGCAAGGCCTTCTTCACATACATGGGGTGTTAACACTAGCTGAAATCTAGGATCTGTACGTGGAAACTCCCGCTACGGGTCTATCGGAGCCTATTTCATGGTAAAGTGGGCCCAACCATTGCTTTCCATGTATATATGTCCTAAACAAACCAAAATAAAGCAAAAGATCCATCGGTGAGGCCTCATACGAAGAAAGCTATAGGGGGTAGATCTCTGACCCTCTCGGTCTAGGGTTTCGCCGGATAAAGACCACCGGAGCATCGTCCACCCTAAAAAACTTGCATGCATGTGTCCCTAACATATGTGTATAGATGTGACCCAAGGTTTGTACATGCAATATATATAGGTCCCGGGCAAGGCCTTCTTCACATACATGGGGTGTTAACACTAGCTGAAATCCAGGATCTGTACGTGGAAACTCCCGCTACGGGTCTATCGGAGCCTATTTCATGGTAAAGTGGGCCCAACCATTGCTTTCCATGTATATATGTCCTAAACAAACCAAAATAAAGCAAAAGATCCATCGGTGATGCCTCATACGGAGAAAGCTATAGGGGGTAGATCTCCGACCCCCCCGGTCTAGGGTTTCGCCGGATAAAGACCACCGGAGCATCGTCCACCCTAGAAAACTTGCATGCATGTGTCCCTAACATATGTGTATAGGTGTGACCCAAGGTTGGTACATGCAATATATGATGGGATTCAATAGCTATAGCTCCCCGGCCGCTCTCACCTGCCTTCCACGTACATATCGATCCTGACTCATGACTTAGAGGTGTAAACTCCCACGTCGGTTCCACCGAGGGGAACCTTGTCATAGAAATGGCCAAACCTATGCTTACCATGTTCATATGTCCTAACTAAAGCTAAAGAAACACACTACCACACCTTAGTGCCGCCCTCAGGAGAAATCTAGGAGGGTAGACCGCGCGGGTGCTGCTGGCTAGGGTTTCGCCCCAGATCGGGCTTTGGGGGCCCGCATGCAACCCAGAGCATGCATGCGGACCTAACATGTGTGTGCATGTGTGTTGGTGGGTTGATGGGATTCAATAGCTATAGCTCCCCAGCCGCTCTCACGTGCCTCCCACGTACATATCGCTCCCGACTCATGACTTAGAGGTGTAAACTCCCACGTCGGTTCACCGAGGGGAACCTTGCATAGGAATGGCCAAACCTATGCTTACCATGTTCATATGTCCTAACTAAAGCTAAAGGAACACACTACCACACCTTAGTGCCGCCCTCCGGAGAAATCTAGGGGGGTAGACCGCGCGGGTGCTGCTGGCTAGGGTTTCGCCCCAGATCGGGCTTCGGGGGCCCGCATGCAACCCAGAGCATGCATGCGGACCTAACATGTGTGTGCATGTGTGTTGGTGGGTTGATGGGATTCAATAGCTATAGCTCCCCAGCCGCTCTCACGTGCCTCCCACGTACATATCGCTCCCGACTCATGACTTAGAGGTGTAAGCTCCCACGTCGGTTCCACCGAGGGGAACCTTGTCCTAGGAATGGCTAAACCTATGCTTACCATGTCCATATGTCCTAACCAAAGCTAAAGGAACACACTACCCCACCTTAGTGCCGCCCTCCGGAGAAATCTAGGGGGGTAGACCGCGCGGGTGCTGCTGGCTAGGGTTTCGCCCCAGAACGGGCTTCGGGGGCCCAGAAAACAAAAATGCCTAAAAAATATAATTATACTATAATAATACAAAAATAATCAGTTAAAAATATGCATATTAATAAATGATTTTTGGAAAAAAAAACACAGGCTGAGCCGACGGCATGCCGTCGGGTCAAGGCCCTGTAGGATAACGCCGTTGAGCGGGCCGAACGGCTGGCTCACGGCGAGTGGCTGAACCGACGGCCCGGCCTGTACCGACGGCATGCCGTCGGGCCTGCTCGGGCTACGCCGACGGCAATCCTGGCCCGACGGCCCATTTGCCAGGCGTCCGTGGTAACGGGCTACGCCGACGGCCCCGATATTTGGCCGTCGGCGTAGCATCTGACCGTCGGCACAAAGCTTCTTTCCTGTAGTGGAAGCCGGCCGCGCCGGGCGCCTTCATCGTTGCGCCGGCCTTGCGCAGGAGGTCGAAGTACTCTTGTGGGTTGGCCGCACACGCCGCTCGGGAGAAGTGGAAGCCGGGCGCCTCCGTCCATGCACCGGATGTGAAAGACGCCGACCAACTGACGCAGGCGTCCACGCCGCCCGCGCCGACGAGCAGCACTGCCGCAACGATCAGCACGGCCGTGGCGAGCTTGAAGGCCATCTCTCAACGTTTCTACTTCAATCTGTGTAGATCTTTGCGTGGGTTGCTAGCTAGATGAGGAAGACGTCCGTGCAAAGCTGCAAGGAGGCTTACTTATAGAGAGGTGGTTCACCGCTTCCGGTCGCATCGGGCGTCTGTTCACCGGAGACGCGTGGACAGTGGCCGGAGACGAGCATGCACAGGGCCACGGGGGAGAGACGTGTGTCCGGCCAGGTAGCCACGTAGTCGAGTACTCGAGTAGTGTACATTTTGTCGGCGGTAACTTCTAGTATGTCTTGGACGCTTGGAGATACCAAATGCGCTTCATTTTGATAGATCAATTGATCAATATTCTGCCGAATTCTGTGCACTAGTGAATTTGCAATCATTTTTTTACCTCGATTGACCCATAGATTAGGGTTTAGTAGAGGGCTTTTTCTCCATCTCCGGTTACCCCAACGTCGGCCAAACCGTCATCCATCCACCCGCGGCCGGCGCGCTCCCGCGCACCTCGCCGCCCCGCCCCGCCCTGCCCCAAGCTCCGCCTCCATCGGTCCGGCGCCACCCGGCCATCCCTTTAAGTCCGGCGAGTGGCCACATCTTCTCCGGCGTTGGCACGCCCCCCACCCCCAACCGTAAGATTGCTTGCTTTCTCCACTGCCTCCGTCGCGGCCAGCCGCGCAGTCGGTGGCTCCGGGGCGCATCTCGCCAGACAACCATCATGGAGGAAGGAGGAAGAAGAGGTGGGGAAGGGGATACTGTTTTGCATGATCCTTGATGCACCCGATCAACGGTGGAAGATCTTACTGAGACCTAAGTTATTTCTCAATTTACTGAGAAATAGCAAAATCGATATTTCTTTTGCATGGCTAATGTAAGCGACCTTTTTGATGTACCTTCACTACGGTTGTTGTTGTGTTGTTGTTTTAGGCCTTTGGAGTTGTTCGCATGTCGGGTTTTCGTGCTGTATGGTTTTTGATCTGGTTTCCCTATAAACTAGATCATTTCCCTCTTCTTAATGAATAGCCAGAGCTCCTGGCATTTGCTCTAAAAAAATGTGAGGCTAGTCTATCTGCTGAGGTCGGGTGAGATGGTTTGGGATTGGCTGATTTGATGGTGGCTAACTTTGATCCACTAGCATGTGGACCCTACACACAGCAGGTGGCATGTGGACCCTACATAGGGCAGGGTCCATATGTCCGTGGCTTAAAGTCATATGGGATCGAGGTCTTCAAGGCGATGCCTCAAAGGAGGTAAGCGACATTAGAGCGACGCCCATCGCCCAGCCCAACTGGGCCTAGGCTTTCACCCGAAGAGCTTGATCCGAGGTTGGACGAGCTCGAAAAGACTTCACAACGTCGCCTTCAAGAAGGAAGCGACGCCCACGGGGTGCCATCACCACTGGCCGGCAAAAGCTGGGCAGACTTTCGTCCAAAGCTTCATGGCCACCAACCCCATGCAATCGGCCAGAGCCAGCCTGCACCATCGCTGACCCGCACACCCTCTACGTCGCAACCACACCATCGCGTTGTAGAGACCACCATCTCTCTCCGACCAAACCATGCTCCAAAGCTGTTGCCGACTTGCTGAAGAGCTGCGTCACCTGGAGCAGCTGCATCGCACCACCATGGCACCACGCAGGACTGCCCAGAACCACTAGCTTTAGCGTCCAACCTCGCCACCGCTCCAGATCTCATCGGCGTTTGGTGCTGGCCACGCCACCGAGGCGTCGCATAACCACACGGTAACGCCCACCTCCGACAAGTCAAAGTAGATCGAGGCCAAAGAGCATCCGTAGGAGCCACAGCACCGCCGTAGGATCCACCATGCCGCCGGTCGCGGGAGAGCCGCCGCCTGCAATCGCGTCCACCGTGAGATCTCCCTACCACCTTTGGAGATAGTTCCACCGCCACCGCGGCATAGCTGACGGCAGCGGCGGCGAGGAGGCCGACGAGGGATCCCTGGCGGCAGCACGGTAGGGTTTCCCCCGAGACGCTCAACGAGAGCGACGCCATCATTTTTATAGCCGCCACGTAGCGGAGAGAACCCTTGGTGGAAAAAACAGTCGTACGCGGGAGTCGAGCGGTGAGAAATAGTCACGCGTTGAAGACTTCCATCCACGTGCAGGAGAATTGGGCGGAAAGTCGGTGGGGCAGCTTTATCGACAGGACGTGCTTTGCTGCCACCTCATACATGGCGGCGTAGAGAATAGTAAATTAGGTCGAGCCGCAGGGTGCAATTCAAGCCCTAATGAACAAAGCCTGCTCTCCTGTCCCCAAGCCGATCCATTTATTGTCCAGAATCAGCCTGCAAGAGTTGCCCTCACAAAGAAGAAGGAACGAGACCGTGTATTACGGGAGCGCTTATATCCCGCTCTTTGCGTGCGCGTATACGCTCCGTGCAGGAGCTGACTCCCTGGCCAGGCCCATGAATCGCGCACGCTTCTGACTGCTTCATTTCCTGATCGGAATGCAAAATTTGAATCTAGAAAATTCAAATATGTACAAAATTCAGAACTAAACAAAAATTCAAAAGAAAAATAAATAAATGTAAACAATTTTTAAATTTGAACAAAAATCGAAAATCAGAAGAAAAAAACACGGAACCGACAAATCCACGAAAACCGGTAGAAAAAACCAGAAAAAAGGAAAACGATAAAAAGCAAACGAAACAAGCATACCTTACTAGGCTGGCCCACCGCGCGCGCCCGCTGCACGCAATGGGCGGGATATAGGATTCCCGTGCATTACCGCACGCGCCAAGTACCGTGCTCGATCACTGCATCAGGAAAGAAAGGGTTTCTGCCGTCCCTCTTTCCGCCGAGGGTTTCTGCTCTCCCCAAATTCCTCTGCCCTACGGGTGATCTCCGCGCGAAATCTCCGCACTAAATCCTACATTGTCTCCTGGAATCCACTCGGTCGTTCTGCAGATGGCCGCGATTGCCCTGAAGGGGTCGCTGCGGGGACCCTGCTTCACGGCGGCTGGCCTCTCCGGCGGCCACAACCCTCCTCCAAATAGCCGCTTCCGCGACCAACGGAGCAGCGCTGTCCCGTCCATGGCGTGGAGCATGGGCAGCGGCAGAAGGGATACGATACTCAAGACCCAGGTAAGAGTAGCGCCACCACAGATGCTTATTTTTTCTCTTCCTAATTCTGAGAGAGGGCTAAGCAAGATGCACGGTACAATCTTGGAGATGAATCTTGCAAAGGAATTAGGGGAATGATGTTCCAATCGTTTATACGCGCACGCACATCTTAAATATCTCCTGATAGCTTGAATCGGGGCTCAGAAATCTTAACGATCTTACATTTTATACTCCCTCCGTTTCATAATTCTTGACTCAACTTTGTCTAGATTCGTATGTATGTTGACGCGTTTTAGTGAATACGTGCAAATCTAGACAAAGTTCAGTCAAGAATTATGAAACGGAGGGCGTACTTCTCAAGGGAATAGTAGCCTGTGTTATTCCCTCTGTTTTTTATTTACAGGGCCACTTTGTATTTCGAGCCAAACTTTGACTAATTGATCAACAAAAATATGAGTTGTATATCATCAAAAGTGTACACATCATCGGAAACTAATGCAGTACTTATCCTTTTCGCCGTTAAGGGCGTTATTAATTTAATGTCGGGCCTTTGGCCTATTATCTCTACCTAATAATAAAGTACGTAAGGGTTCTATGGTTTGGTTCTTCCGTCGGACGTTTTGTAAAAAAATCCTTCCTAATTCGTAGTTTATTATTAAGTAAAAAAACGGTTCGGTTTTCTCGACCTATTCGTACCGTCGTACGTGGCCAGCTCCTTCCATCCTGTTCGTAACATGATCGGATCCTAGAGTCCTGACCTGTCCCGAGTCGGTCTCTTTCTTACGTTTTCTCATCCTTTAAATATGGGAGCTGCGTACGTTTTTCAATCTAGGCTAGCTAGCAATACGATGAGAGACAACATGGCTGTGACCATGGCGGACCGATCGAAGCAAAGTTCCTCTGCTCTTGCCAAGCTACCACCGGACGATTTCCTCCCGAGCCCTGCCGGATGACCTCGTCCCGAGCACCGAGCTCGCCGCCGTCCACCTCCCTATGGTGACCGGCGCCATGGTTGTAGCGGCGAGGCGGCAGCGCCAGGAACCAAGATGATGGAGACGCGGGATGTTCGGCTAGCCAACAACTGCTGCAGAGCATCGTCACGCCGGTCCCTATGGTGGCCGGCACAATGGCTGTAGCGGCAAGGCGGCAGCGCCAAGAACAAGATAATGGAGACGCGGGCCGTAGGAAGACGGCGCGTCAACAACTGCTGTGGAGCATCATCACGCCGGCGCGGCAGCACGACTCGCGAGCACCGACGTCTAGGCCGGCCAAGGTCGTTGCCTCGACCTATGCATGCAGAGCATCGTCACGCCGGCGCGGCAGCGCGACTCGCGAGCACCGACGTCTAGGCCGGCCAAGGTCGTTGCCTCGACCTATGCATGCAGAGCATCACCACGCCGGCGTGAGGGTGCGACCGTGCGAGCACATGGCGTCCAAGCCGGTCGAGGTCATCGTCTCAAGCTATGGACGCGGAGCATCGTCACGCCGGGGCGGCGTAGCAAGGACGCGGCGTCTAGGCCAGGCCAGCAGAGGTTGTCGCCTCGAGCTATCCACGTGGAATATCATCACGCCGGCACTGCTTCCAGGCCGGCCGAAGTGGTCACCTGAGCTACGCATGCGGAGCATCGTCACGGCTAAGGCGGCGCAACCGCGCAAGCACGCGGCGACTCGGCCGGCCGAGGTCGTCGTGTCAAGATATACATGCGGAGAGAGCCCCACCTTCCAGCACACAGCACCGCACCAGCAGTCACGTCCCCTTCGGCGCCTGCTCCCTAGCTCATGAGGGTTACTCCGTCGTCGTATTAATCTGGCCACCAACGCAAAATAAAAGGCAACAAACGTCTCTCGCGAAACGCTGGCAGGGATAGAGGAGATGGACGGGACGGGTGGCCGCCTGGCTGGAGTTGGGCTTCTCCATGACCACTACTACATCCACAGCTGGCAACCAGATGGTCTTCATCAACCGCTCCACCAGCGCCGCTACTGCAGCCGGTTGGTCATGGACGCCAATCGGTTGCCGGGGCCGCATTCGATGGCAGATTGCTACTGATGCTACAGATTATTTATGCCGATGTTGGATTGGTTCTCGACAAGGCCGCAGCGGCATGATTACAGGCCGTTGTCGGTAGATGTACATCGCGAGGCAGCTCTCGGCACGGGGACAATGGGCAACACCTCGCCGCGATCTGGTCCGCTGAGAGCCTGATGCCAACATGTTTCTATTTCCACGGAGAGACGACGCTGGAGGACGTCGCCGTGCTCGGGAAGTCGTGGGGGCTGCACTTTCCTGGCCGGCCTATGGGAGCATCGCTCCAGGCCATCCACTCGGGCAGCTGAAGGCATCGGCCCGAACAAGCACGCCTTGAGGTCGGGAAACATAACAGGATAATGTTGTTCTCTATTTGATGGATTGACCATACTTAGATTTGATCGAGGCTGCGGGAGCGACCTCACGAGCGCGCCGTCACCATCTGCTTCCCCGCCCTCCACCTTGGCGACGAGCCGCCCTCAGCCTCTCGCCAGCGTCGCGTGCCCATCTAATGGATTGGGATCTCTATTCTCACATCAGCCTGGAGCGTTGACGTTGAGGAGCAGTGTTGCGTGTGTGGTAGCATACATTATGATACATAATCTCTTATTCATGTAGTGCTTCATTGCAGCTGTTGCCGTAGGGGGAAGGGTGAAAGGAACTAAAGCACCGAGTAATCACTCCTTTTGTTTCATTGGGTTTGATCTTTTAATGTCGGAATTGAGTCGAACACGAAGCAAGAAAAGTCAAGAACATGACGGGAAAAACGACTATCCGTTCTTCACATAAGCCAATGGAGATTACCACCAACTGGAGGCAGGCGGCCAGGACGCCAAAAGCCGTCGACCGGATCTAGGGGTCGCCATATCTATACCTAATAATAATAAAGGACGTAAGATTTCCGTCGGCAATCACTTTTTTTGGACGAATTTGCCCTCCCATCAAAACACATATTACTTTGGTTATTATTATTTTTCCTTCCTATGTCCTAGCGAGAATTCGTTTCGTCTGTCCCTCTCGCACGACTTAGTCCCGGTCTTGAAAAAAAAGGTGGCCAACGCACGCACGACTCCACCGGCACACATCACGCGATGAGTTGGAAGTTGTATATGCAACGATAGTGGAATCGATCTATATCGTGTATGGCAAGCTATAATCTTCCATGTATAAATATATATACTACATCGCTGTATTGTGAGGCGGCGGACAAGCTCTTCGTGTTCAGGGACCTCGGGTCGGCCAAGAGCCTCGTGCATACTGTCGTTGAGGTAGATCCTGGCTGCTCACGTCTAGCACTTCCGTCGCCTGGATTCTGAGTTTGAAGAGATTACGTAAGCGGGTCGTTCTCCTATGGAGAGGAGGAAGACGACTGTGGGCCGGCTCGTCAGACGAAAAGAAGGAAATAAAGAAATAGGAAGGAGAGGTGGGCTGGGTGGTTGCGGCCAGGCGCTTCGGGTGGACCAGCTTGTGTGCGCCCATTTTTTTAATCCCCACAGGTTTGATTTCCTTCAAAAAATTAGATGCAAATCGATTCTTCCTGTAGCGGACTTGCAGCACACACATGCGATACCTATGAAGCAAAGCTGTCTCAATTTGTTAATCAGATGACTATAGCAGCAGACACGTAATAATGCTATTTGGATGGCAACATGCACATGACATGGTGGGCTGGGTCCTGCCATTCAGTTCAGGTATGTACTCTTTTACACTAATAAGATTTTTTAGAAACCTATTCATATATTTTGAAAATTGAAAGAAGTCTTCAAAAAATATTAAAAAGTCTCAACATTCAAATGGGCAGGGCACGACTGTCACCATTGTCCTTTGGCGGAGACCCTAAGCCAAAGTCCACGATGAGCATGACTAGGAGGTATGCCTCTTCTACCAGGGGTCGGAAGATGGCGTTGAAGCCTGGGAGTGATATGCGGTAGCAGCGACACATTGGATGAGAAGAAGCCACTGCCCGTCACTCAACATGCTGACATAACAATTGTTGTGTTCACGACTTTGTCTTGACTTATCTTGCAACGAGGAGGTGCTTGTGGGTGGTAGATACTAATATTTATGCGTTTTTTCCCACATCTTCTTAAGCCGCTGCTCCTGAATATGTAAACCTACACAATTCGTCTGGCACCATCTGTTTTAGACTTTTAGTGCATTCGAACTGTTATGAAGAGTATTTCTTTGGGTCATATATATACTTAAGTTGCAACACAAAGTAGATTTCTAAATTCTGCTATTGATAACGTTTCTCAAAATTATTGTTGGAAGTTATTTTCTTTTGCGAGTTACAGTAGTATTCCGGTGCAACGCACGGGCATTGTCCTAGTTCTAAAAAAAACTAATGCATTGATATGCTTTTGATGACACGTAACTCGTATTTTGTCAGTCAATTTAAAGACCAAAGTTAGACAAAAAAAACACGAAGTCTCCTTGTACACTTTCAGGGGTTTCTCATGATATCATGTTTAGTGGACATATGCGAACGTATCCCTGTGTGCTGGGATCGAGTAAATGACGCAGAACCACCACATTTGAGGCGTATTTGACAGGTTAGTACCATTTTTGAGTCAGGCGACACTTAACCACCAGTTTTCAGGCTGGTATGCGACGGAGAGCACTGAATTGGTCTTGTTAGCGAGTTAAGCAGGTTTCTGGCAGGTGGGGGCCGCATGTCAGGTGATACGTGGCTTAAGTGGACGGACGGACACGGTCGGCCGTTAGGGCACTTGAAATAAAAAGGCTCCGACCGTTTTATCACTCCACTCCTTCTTCTCTCCCACTCGACGCTCTGACCGCCACCTCTGGTCGTCGCCCGCGCCGCCGACGAGTGAAAGAGCTGCGCCGCCATGGTTTCGTGGGGAGATGGTGAAGAATCTTCCACCGATGTGAGCTCCGATGCGAGCGATGTAAGTACTCTGGCTCAGATACGATTGGGGATTGGGGATTAGGGTTTCGGATTTGGATTGGGGATTAGGGTTTCAACACGCTGATTTGGCACAAAATCGATTTGGTAGGGTATCAACACGCTGTATGACTCGGAGTACTATGGATCAGACGATGGATTGCCGCAAAAACGCTGCAGATGTAGATCTGTAGCCGGAAAATATGTAGCATTTGAAGGATACAACACTGGGAGGAGATTCCTTGGCTGTCAGCGTCAGGTGTGGTAATCAGATTATTTGTTGCAAGCTTAGCTTAATAACGTTGTCATTATGCCATTTTCTAAGTTTATTTGTTGATGCTATCTGTAGGAGGGACAAGAGTGTGACTGGGTTAACTGGGTTGATCCAGTCTGGCCAAGACCTCTGCAGAAATGCTTGGGTAAACTCTGGGATATGTATTTAACTGTGAAGAGAGGTAGAACTAGTGATGCTCTTGAGAATATGCAGAAAAAGTTTGAGCTGACAGGTGAGATAGAGAGGCTTCAGAAGGATCTTAGGGCTGCTCAAGATGAACTGCAGAAGGTTGTTGAGGAGAAACAGGTGACACTAGCTTTGAAGGCAATGGCAGAGCAAGCTCTGGTTGATGCAAGGACTGAATTAGAGCACAAGAAGATTGTGGATGCAAACCATTCAAACATGCACCAAGTCCTTAGAGTGAATGCAGAGAAGGAGAGAGATAAGTTGAAGGATGAAAAGAGAAGATTAGAGTACATTATTGCTGATTTCATGAAGCTAAAGGAAGAGACAAGGGCAAAGTTCAGGAAGATCAGAGAAATAGCTGATGAGTGATGCTGGTTCAGTGACTAGGCATTGAGAAGAGTACTGTTCTGTTGAACTTTGTGTGATGAACTAGTGCATTGGCACTTTAATTTGTAATAAGTAGTTTCAGAATTGTAATGTTGAACAAGTGCCCTGGCACTTTTATTTGTAATATGTACCTTTGAGACATGTAATGTTGTAATGCACTCCTGTTATCTGGAAGTTTTAGTGGTTATCTGAAATGTTTTATATGAATTGTGTTATCTGAATGTATAGCTGCTGGTCTCTGCTGGAAGTTTTAGTGCTTATCTGAATTGTGTGCAGAATATTTGCTGTAGTTAAGAATTTTGGATGGTCTTGACTCCGAGACGACACGTAGTCGAGACCATCTAGGTTAACAATTTTGGATGGTCTCGACTCCGAGACGACACGTAGTCGAGACCATCTAGGTTAACAATTGAGATGGTCTCGACTCCGAGACGACACGTAGTCGAGACCATCTAGTTCTACAAACAAGCAATATGATCTTCAAAAGAGAGCATGACAATAACTTGATGTGCCAGCAAATAATAAGAACTTGATGTGCCAGCAAATAATATAGAAACCAACAAGTTCACAGCTAGCTCAAGTTAAAAGTAGTTCATAGCTAGCATATTACATAAACACAATGGAGCAACACAATCCACAGCACACAGCTGGAGTTCACAGATCATCACCACAACCACCAGCATAATGGTTTGTTCCTTGCAAAGGAGCAACATCTGCATCTCTTCCAGGTCCAGCATTTGCTCCAGCATTTAAATAGGACATGAAACCACCTCTCTGATGGCTTGAACCAGCATTTCCAGCAGAAGCAGCAGTTGGCATAGGAGAAGAGTTCCATTGTGCAGATGCAGCTTGCCTTGGCTGTGAAGCACCTTGCCTTGACTCTGAAGCAGCTGCCCTTGGCTGTGAAGCACCTGGTCTTTGCTCTGAAGCAACTGGCCTTTGCTCTGAAGCAGCTGCCCTTGGCTCTGAAGCAGGGCCATCCCATTCTGGCATAGATCTTCTAGACTGCATGAATGAAACACTCTTAGTTAGTGAAAATCATGGTATTGCAAATCAAGTTAGTGAAAATATATTTACCTTGTGATTACTCATTCTCATTGCTAGGTCAGGTCTCAAGGGCTGTGAGCAACTAGTGTACTTGTGTCCCTGAACCTTGCAGTTACTACAAGTGATGGTTGCCATCCTTGATGTATCCCTAGGTTTAGGCACCTCAAATTTTCCTTTCCTTCTCTTTTCTTGTCTTCTTCCTTTCAGATGGTCTTTGAAGGCTGGTGGCATGATATCTTCTGTGTCAGTTTTGGTCCATCCATGCTGAGCAGGCATAGGATAAAACACAAGACTATAGCTCTTCAAATACATTTCCTTTTTTAGGAAATAGGAGACAAAGTCCTCAGGATACATCCTGGCCTTGTGGATTGCACTGACTGCATGGTTACAGGGCAAACCAGAAAGTTTTCTCATTTTTTATCAATGCAGCTACCATGTAAAACTGACAGCCATACTTCTCCTTCTGTTTGCACCACACAATGATTCTGTCTGCACAATTCCTATGGTAATGGAAATTTCTCAGTTGCACTACATGTAGTCTGGACAGTGCCTCTCTAAACTGGTAGACATCTTTGAAGCATAATTTCAACATGAACTGCTGCTCAGGATTCTTCCTAGTCTCATCATACCAGACCCTCTTCTTTGCTTTCTTGGCTCTGCTTTTCCTCCCTTTAGGCTGAATAAATGGCAGTGGTTCAAACCCATCTTCTTCTTCTTCCTTTAGAAACCCTAGGTCCACCTCTTCATCAGATGGTGCCCAATCTGGCACTACTTCCATTTCAACCTGAGAATGAGATCTCAGTGTAGGCCCCTGCTTCTTCACTTTCTTCTTCACATGATCCTCTCTTGCACACTCCTCAGTTTCAACTGCACAATCATATATATCCTCTACATCTGTGTCTCCTTCACAGTGGGTCAGTGGATCATTCTGCAATCTTTTTTTCTCTGCTACTAGTGCTTTCACCTCCTCAGCCTCTTTTCTTCTCATCTCATCTGCCTTCACTCTGTCATATTGGCATGGATAAGCCCAACCATCACTGCTGTCATCTGAGCCCTCTCCTATTTCTTCTTCCATGTCTTCATCAACACCATCACTGTTCTGCCAACCTGAGAATGGAATGTGCTCATCAAGCTGAGTGTTCCTGAGCTCACAGTTCACACTGTCCTGTGTCATAAACTGCAAAGGTTCTTCCACATCTGGGTCAAGATCAATGTGAGATTGTTGTTTCCTATGAATTCTCTGCTTCTTCTTCACAGGAGACAGAACTAAAGATCTGCTCTTCCTCTTGTCCCTCATGACTGTTAGAACTAATTTCTTGTTGGTCTCATATTTTCTCAGCATTTCTTCTACCTTGTAATTGCTGTCAACTAACTCTAGGCCATCCAATCCTTCACCTTCTTCTTTAACATAATACAATGAATCACACATTCCATAGCCTTCATACTCCATGATAGACAACAAATTCAGATATGTAATGTCTGCACGTTCAATTCTTTTCTGGACAAATTTCACTCCGTCGAACTGAATATAAAGATCCCACTGCTCTATCCTAATTTCATAAGAGGACGCCCAGTCAAAATCAACCAAGAACTCACCGAAACCCTAATCCCCAATACTATAGGCAGAGGTTAAATTTCTTACCCTAAGCCGTTGTAGAGATAGTGGTTCATCGGGTCGTTGAAGGAATGCCTACCACCGGCCGTCCAAGCCTGTTGCGACTCCGGTGGAGGAGGGGGAAGTGCCGGCACCAGCCGCCGTTGCTCTGCGCCGTCGGCGTTGGCAGAGAGCCAATCATCCCCACCGCCCCAGCTTCGCCTACCTCCGTCGCTCTCACGGCCTATGCCATCGAATTCGCCGGCGAACGAGCCGCCGCCGCTTCCTCCGCCGCTTCCGCCGCCGCCAGTCGCCATTTCTCTGTGGGCGCGGGAGGAAGATGGTCTGGCTCAAGACAAACCGGTACCCAGCCTAAACCTAGCCCTAACGGCCGACCATGTCCGTCCGTCCACTTAAGCCACGTATCACCTGACATGCGGCCCCCACCTGCCAGAAACCTGCTTAACTCGCTAACAAGACCAATTCAGTGCTCTCCGTCGCATACCAGCCTGAAAACTGGTGGTTAAGTGTCGCCTGACTCAAAAATGGTACTAACCTGTCAAATACGCCTCAAATGTGGTGGTTCTGCGTCATTTACTCGCTGGGATCCGTAAGATCCTCTTTAGAACTCAGCTGTCACAAAATATTGCTTAACATAATTGTAGCATTGTCTTGAAGGTGGCTAAGCAGGTTCTGCAAAACGGTGATTATCTATATGACGCCCAAGCATTACATATGGACACACATTTTTACCCTTCAACGTCATACATCGACCTTCTCAACAGGACACATCACCGGGATCCAGTGGTACTTTTCATGCATCTATCCGAGAATATCTTGTTAGTTTGAATCTTACATTTGCTTACAGTCCAAATTAAAAACCTTGAGAATACCATTGGGAATTAATTTACCTTGATATATATACATTAAATGTAATCCTGTTGTACTCTTGGAAATCAATTTACCTTGATATATATACCATTGGAACTGGTTTCAGGGCTAGCAGTTTCCTTGATGTTTCTAGTTGTCAACTTGGTAGCTTGAGGGGTTAGCATTTCTTAAATTTAGCATGCGCTTCTCCTTTTTTGGGTGGTGAATGTTCCCGTAGTAAATTTGACAATTGGCTATGCAACAAGCATTGGTTGGTTTCGCTGGGCTTCCTGTACTTGATCATCATGTGCACCTATTGTCTACATTTTTATAGCTGCATAATATCCAAGTCACAATAATTGTGTACATGTTCTGTTTGGTTCATATATAGTGTTACATTTCCAAGGTTGCTATTTATTTTACTGACCTCAGAACATATTCAAAAAAAAAATCATGGATACTTGCAGTTTTGTTGTTTTAAGGAGGGCTTCCTTAATCTTCTTGTCTCCCTTAGAAAATGGGACTTGCAAATTCGACTGATATTTGTCAGGTCTAACATACATTAGGCTGTTTGTTAATTCTTCTGTAAGGTAGCTGACTAGTATTCCTTCATAACATTTCAAGTTAGGGAGAACTAAGCTGGAGGTAACAGATCAGCGCAAGCGGCGCCAGGAGACTCATGAAAAGCGCTCAAGAGAACTTGTAGATAGCCTGGTAGAGTATATCTCCTCGGACAATGAGAACTACAAACACGTTATAATTGCCAGCAAAGAGAATGCTAATATGATTATGGAGGAGGTACTCTTTCTGTCCCTTTCTCTCTAAAATCCTGCAACATCCATGGATGTGGAACTGATAGCCATCTATAGTTATGTTAATGCTTCCAGTGGGAATATTTGGTCATTTAAATGTGTATCAAAACCATGAGAATATTCTGAAAATACCTTTTTATGGCATCAGGATAAACCTTTTGGATCAAATACTATGTTCTCTGTACTGTCATTTCTTATGTAATGAGTCTGACTATTGTTTATTTGGTTACGTAATTGTGCTTGTGTTCTATAATTTTGCAGGGTTTTATTTCCTCTTATGCCCGAGATGAAATTTTAGATGGTCTTGAAAGGATAGAAAAGGACATCGAAGAGGGAAAATTTCAGTGGAGAAATAATAAAGATATCCGGACTAATATCATTGAAGCGCTCATTGACATAGTTGAAGGACCAGCAAAAAGGCTGGACGCAGTAATAAGCCATTATGATCAAATGCTAACAGTCCTCAATTTATGGTGCAATGAATCCATTGATAAATTTGTTACTCAAATTAAAGAACTCCAGGTTTATTCATGCTCATAGTCTATCTTTCCTTAACTGTGTTGCATTGTTTTATCAAATCCCTCGCACTCAGGTTTTGTTTGTGCTTAAATATTTCGGATTGGAGTAATTGATTTCATACAGTTATCAATGATTATAATCTAGGGCATTGTAGCAAAAAAAAGTCTTAGCTATGTCCGTGCTTAGGTAAGTGGTTACAACATGCACATTGCAGGAGTTGGCATGAGAAATTTTTGCTGCCACGTAGCAACTATTGATGAGACTACATGCATGTTTTTGTTTCTCTAATATTTACGTGTAACCATAGAATGCTACGCTATTGGAAATATTGACATCATTTTGCATAATTTACGAAATTCCATGTTCCACATTTTGTTATTCAACACCATTTTGTACAATGTACTACATTCTCCATTTCACAATGCTAACCATTGTATGTCGGACACTGACAGCTAGAAGAGTTAGTTTTTTTGCTTGTAGCTAGTAGAAGAAGCAAATCTAACTATATATTTGGTGCCCATGACTTGTAGCTAGTTTTTTGTTTCTTAATTTTCTCATAGTTCAAGTAATTGCAAAGCAATCTGTATTTGTTCAGTTATAGTTACAAAAATGATCTGGTCAGACTTGATTATATTATTTATGTTATAGGTTGAGCTTGTTTTGCTAGCAATAAGAAATGAGGGATTGGTCGTACCTTGCAACAATAGGAGTGCAGATTGTATTCTACTTGGTGATATGGTATTATCGAAAGTTGAACAGGTAATATCTTATGATCTGTCAGGTTCATCTGAAAGTCATATATACTCGAGTATAATAGATGACAGTCTTGAATCTGGATTAGTACATATTATATGATCTTGCACCTCTCCTTTTTTCATCTATGTAAAGCCATATACATACTCCTTCTGATTCTGCATACATGATGTTTAGGATTTTGTACTTCAACCAAGACGCATCATGGAATGTGGATTTTACCTCATTCATGAGCCCACTTTGGGCCCCACTAGGGATTAAGCGCAGGGTCCGATTGATAGCACGAGAACATGCACCAGCCTGGTGTTAGTTAGTTAGTTTCTTTGACATGCTTCCTACTAACTACTTGCAAGGATCGCATCTAATCACGTAATTTCTGGAGTCAGTTGAATGTATATAGCATCGGTGGTCAACAGAATGTACGTAACGTGCATCCCTTTGGGAGTTTCCAAATACTCCAGAGGCCACCCATTTAATTACAAACATTTCCAAACCTGTTCCCATTAAGCACTTGCCATTCCAGATTTTTAGGAACCCAATTATTCCGTATTTTGAGGACACTAATGACTGTAGTTTGCTTCCTTAGATGCAATATTTGTTTTGAATGCTATATATATTTTTCCAAATAAAACTAAATTTGCTTCGTATGGAATAACTTTATTTCAAATGTAAAATTTCGATTTTCGCTCAAAACTATTTTCCCATCGCCAAAGAATTGCTTTCTTCCTGAATGAAATTTACTACATTGTAATATATATTTTTGTCTAATTTGTTTGAACTGTTTCAAAATAGTGTTTCCATATACTAGAGATATGCTTCCAACGATATAGAGATTTGTTTTGTCAACTAGAGAAATGCTTCAACCAAATGAATATTTGTTTACATTGCTTCGAAAGAAATAATTTTTTTTGTCGACTAGAGAAATGCTTCTAATAACATAAATAACTGTTTCCATAACAATACAAATTTAACAAATGATTCTAATAAAATAGGGAATAGCTTTAAAAAATCTGCTTTGCTCCAATGCATGCATATGTGCTTTCACTGTTAATCATGTTTTGCTTCGATAGATCGTGCTGCTCACCTCCTTGCTTCCGACGTGCTTCCATACATCCTGGAGCCCTGGACAACACGGCAAGGCCGCTGCACTGGTCCGAGAGAATTTCCAAAAAATGAGAACCATCGCGCCGCAGCGCGGATGAGCCCAATGTCGGGACCATCAGAGAATAGGAGAGGTGCTGCGGGAGAGACCTATGACACACAACCGCCGCCATGCTCGGCCTTGGACCAGCATGCGTGTTGAACAGCTGGAAAGATGATGCCAGCCCTATCCACCTAGGAAACAGGCTGGTCGCCGCCAGGCTGAACCGCCTGCCAAACTACTGCTCTGGCCGCCGGCAAGGTCCGGTTAACTATTCCATGTGGCAAGGCATCGCGCGGCGGCAGAGCTCTCAATGGATTGAGGAGATTTGTGTCGGACACGATGTGAGGGTGCTGCTCGGTGGGGAGAGCAGTTGCGGCGAGCTGACGGCACAGGAAGTAGCTCAATTCGAGGTAGCGCGGGCGATCTGCAATAGATGGGAATAGCTCATGAACACGAGTGGCTTTTATTTTTCTGTGAAAAGCAAGTGGGCTGCAGGCCGTCAGCCGTGGGATGGAAGAGAAATGGACGGCGAAGAATTAGTACGACGATTCGTTTCAATCGAACTACAATGTGGAGTGTTTACCTATTGCTTTTGAGAAAATGGTCACTGTAGAATGACATCTAGGAGTGGAGGAACTAAATCTAATGTCTAAAACTGCTTTACGGATGATTAGGCAGCATGTTGCTTCCAGTTAGTATAGATGTTTTTATTATATTCATTTTAAGCCAGCTGTTGTATCCCTTCAAGTGTATTGTATCTCTTATAGCAAGGGAACCTTGTGGCTTTAGATCAGATTAGATGATATATAAGTACTGCATGTACCACAGACTGACCCATTTCCACAATGTTGAACAGCTAGAAAATGATGTCTCTCGGCTTGTTAGTTGCAAAAGCAAGATGGATTCACGACTAACTTCTTTCCCTTCAGGCAGCACTGATGGTTATATGAACAGGTCTAATATCTTTGTGCTTGTTTTTGCAATTTCTTTCTCGATCCAATCATTTTCTCTCTTTTTATAGTGGTGGGCAAACTACCGCCCCGTGCTGCCAAACATATCTCTGAAACTGACTGTTTATCTTTATTTTTTTCCTTCTAAATGAGTCATCATCTTTCATAGAAATAAGTTGTTTTATCCATTCAGTTAAATTAATTTATGCAATGTGGAAATTATGCTTTTTTAGCTAGGTTCTAATCCAGTTACATGTATTAGCTTTTTAAGCACTCTTTTAGAAATGTTTTCCAATCCATATTGTGTTTAAGCTATTATATTTAGTTGAACTCAACTTGGTGCGATTTGGGACTGTTCCAGCTTACCTAATGGTGGTTTGCATCTACTCAACTCAGTTATGGATTTTGGAAATCTGATCGTCGGTGACATCGCACGGGATCTTATAGATCTTGCGAACGACCTACTTACACAGAAACACCTGTTGACGCCAAATGTTGAAGTGGCCAAAAGTGTATGCCTTATGTGGAGGCACCGAATTGAACTAGTTATTTTTCAAGGCATAGGATATTCTGGCTCTATCTACAATGAAGCTGCGGTATAGTTTGCTCAAACTAGGTCAGTTTGTTTCTCATAATGTGTTGTTAGATCCTATCAGTGATCAAATAAACTTCTTTTGAGCAGGATAGCAGTAAGCGATTTTTGAGAGCCTACAAAGTTGTTCAAGAAATGATGGAAACAGCTAGAGAATTTGCAAAAAACTCTTATTTTGATCATGAAAAGTTTCCAAGCTATGTTGATGGTCGAAACCTTGCAGGATTCCGTGCATCGAAGGTATACATCAGTCCGCATGCATGATGAAGATTTTAAGTATTTTTGTTATTTGAAATTTTCTGGTTATTTTTGGAGCTAGATCGACAAGAACAATGATGTAGGCAGATAAATGCATCGATTAAAGCAGGTAGCCCATGTGGACGAAGATAGCCATTATTAGCAGAATATCTGGTTCATGAGGAAAAGGATGTTGTATCTTTTTGTAGGGTTTCGAATCAAATATGGCTAATTTGAACGGAGCGATTGAAACCGGCAATAGATGGGTAAACAAGCATATGTTGAATCCATGAGTTGGCCCCTATGTTTTTTCAACCCCCCGCCTTACTTGGGATAAGCCATGACATTGACATTTTCATTCTCTATAAATCTTCTTAATTTTGACATTTTTTTCGAAATGGGGGATACACTTTCCCCTTTTTTAATTTGGACATGATTTCCCCTTTTTTATCACTGACATGCACTCTACCTGGAACCAGGATCTAGAGCGACTCTACGGTGGGGAAGCTGCGGTGAAGCAAGATTTCAAATCTCACAGCGACGATACGGCGGTGAAGCTGCTCGATTGGCTTCGACGTCTTCATCAGTCAGAGCAGTTGGGTTTGAAGAATCGTAAGAGTAATCAAGGCAAAACGTTAGAACAACTGATATTTTCGTTGGAGTGCAAGGATGTTAGCTAGCTTGTATGCTGAGATTTTTAGGTATGGTCATCTTATCTGGCGAATAATGAAAATTTAGGTGGCGTTTCTCTTATCAAGCTACCTAGCTAGTCTTGTCATGAGCAATCTGGTCTGTCTAAAGGGAGATGTACACATCAGCTCCTGTGCACCACCAGGGGCTGCCGAGGAGAATAGCTTCATGAACTTGAGAGAAAGCCACGGCAGGGAACCTTGCTGCAGCAGTCTGCCATACGGGCTTAGCATGGCAGCTTCATGGCGAAGGTGAGGGGAGAGAGGTTGCGGTAGGCTAGCTGATGCAACGACGACCTGGGCGGTCTGGCCCGAGTCCCTTCGAGACGACGCTGGGGACAGGACAAGCATACAAACCTATCTGTATTGCTGCAAGTCGTTTCCACTAACACTATGTTGCAGTTTTTTCTGACTTGAAAAACGAATTTGAAAAACGTACTCTTTGTTGTCACGCAAAACTGCTGCCCGACACCATGATAACCGTCGTACTTTCGTGACGACGAACGGATGATTTTTAAGCAAATCAACAAAGAGATCCTCGCTTTTGTGAAGGAGATCGACCATTTTTCAGCACAAAACGGTAAAGATTTTACCAAATCCTAGGTGACTAGGGCTTAGCTAGAAATAAGAACGATGGAAAAAAAGGTACGTAACGAAAAGTAGATGTATTGTTGAATATCGATTGGTTCAAGGGCTTTCAATCGGCCAAATACCCTTAATATATAGGTACGCCTGGTCTACGGCAAACAAGTGCATGACTTTTTCACGGTTCCTTCTCATACAAGCTACAAAATATTCCTAATCTCTCTCTAGATGACCTGGGCTGCTTGCTTATGTAACTTTGCACCGGATCGATCGTAGAAATCCTGGCCCTTCTTACGTGACTTGATGGTTTGCAGCTCACACGTCTCCGCCTACGTCCGAGACATCTTATTAGCTTAACATGTCTTTGAATCTGTCTTGAACGTGCTCTCAGTAGTCGCTGGCGCAAGCAATCCGCTGTATATTTCTCTTGGTGTAAACAGCTTGTTTCGCCTCCTCTATCGCTGTGCATCTGTTCCGAAATGCATTTTACACTAAACAGCATGGCCAAAGATATGAGTCAGCCAAAAATCTAGCCACAAGATACAAATCAATTTGGCCCATAAAAATCTAGCAGCCAAATTATCTCTCTCTATTAATAAAACGGCAATGCGACGGTAGGTTGGTTGGTACGTTAGTCCCTGTCCGTCGGAACCCCGGTCGACCTGGGCCTGGCCCAATAAGCAACCAATATGTTTTTTCTTCGGTCCAGCGTTACGTATTTGCTTCTTGTCGTCCGTCGAATCTGGTCTTCTTCGTCTCGTCAACCGTGTCCTACTCATATCAAACTCTGAAAAAACTACACAACAAGCAGGCTATGGTATTCTCACAGAAGCAACACGATGAGGCCTTCGAGCAACGCGTGCTGCGATTCTTGACATGGCGCCGCATCCAACTATGGTAGTAAATCGATGCGTGAAGCCAACCCCTCTCTCCCCTTCTCAATCGGCGCTGCGGCGGACCATCCCGACGGTGCTCAAACGCAGTCTCAGAAACAGTTGGATCCGGGTCAGAAAATTGGGCGTCTCTGGCGTGTCTGCGCAGATTCGGCCGACATCGAGGCGACAAAATTGGGCGTCTCCGGCGGACGAACAAAGTCTATTGAAAAACGATCGGTACGTTCGTATACGTCGGTCCAAAATCGACCCTCAACTTGAAATAATTTACAGAACTGTGCCACCGACAAGTAAATTGACCGGTTCGATTATCTTTTCCACTCTCTGCTTTGCGCGTTTTCCCCTCCCTGATCCCGTGCTCACCCGACACCATCTGACCGTCGTACACCACGCCGCGGCCACCTGCGCTGGCCGGCGTCGATGCCAGTCGCCCCGGTTCAATTCCTTGTGCCAAGAGGAATCAGTTTGATTCCCGGAGATTGTGGGCGACGAGAGCCATGCTGCTGTGTCTCTATGCCGCTTGAAGGGGAATAGGGGAAGGGGTAGGCCGTCGGCGAAGGTGTGCAGGGGAGCGCCGCGCTGGCCATGGAGTCAGCCTCAGGGCAGAGGATCCACGTGCTTCGCCACCTTCTTCTCCTCCACTTCCCAGTCCCACATGGCCGGGCGGAGATCGTGGCTGATACCATGGCCGGGCGGAGCTCCTGGAGGCCGGCCGGGCAGAGGCGGGGGGAGCGGATCTGCCATGCCATGACCTTCCAGGCGCCGGGGCAGAGGGGAGCCGCGGGGAGAGGCAGGCAAGCGCACGCGTGGGAGGCGGCCGAGGTGCAGGCCTCCATCGCCGCCGCGACCTGCGCTCGAGCTCATCAAATTTTGCTCGATGCGTTTCTGCCCGTGTGTGCAAGAGATGTGGAATCTTGTCTAAGCTCCGCAGCTGACAGTCATGCACAAGTGCAAATATAGCACACAGGGGAAAATGTTGCACGAGATGGACAAAGATTACAAGTAATAGCAATTGTGAGGATTTTGCAAAGATCTAGATTTATATGATTTCAAACTATGTGTTTCAAATGTTTAAACTATGTGTGAAACTTGAACAACATTTTAAATGATCCGAATTTTAATGTTTGTATGAGATGATGTTGGAAATATTTATATTATATGTTTTGTCAAAATTGTATCCTTATGTTTGCAAATATGATAGGGCACTAGGTGGTGAGTGCGTCACTTTGGAGGACGAGCTTTATGGAGATTTTTTTTTCAAACTCCAAAAAATTCAAATCTGATGTTTTAAAAAAAAACCAGAGTGTAGTCAACGAATTATTCTACCCGTTTCTAAATTTTCATCATGAAATATCATGTACTCTATCCTCGGTAAAAATAAAATTGCAGATCTAGAAACATGAACATCAGCACTTTTAGATCTTTCAGATTTTGTCTAATTTGTCCTTTTTGCTGAGCCTAAATTATAAGGTATTTCACATTGCTTCAGCTATTGCAGCATTACGTAGGTATTAAGTTGATGATTTCGTCTGAGTTCTATCTGAGTTCTAACTGCTACTCTTATTTTCATATTATCTCATTTGATGTATAATTATAATTTGTTGCAAAAGAGAAATATCATTTACTAAGGATAAATCTCAAAAAAAGACTTTTATTCATGTGCTGATTTTTTATTTAATGACTTTATTATATACAAATTATGCAGACCTCCTTTTTCTCTCAAAAATATTTTGCAAATGGTTTAGAAGGCCTCATATAGGATGAAAGCCTTTATTATTTAAATAAAAATCAATTAAAATAGGATTCTTTTTTATTTCTACAACTAGATAATGTTGGTAAAAATTGAGTAAATAGCACCCACGGTCTCACAACTTACAACGTAGGTGCACTTAAGTCACACAACTTGCAAATCGAATTAATCGGTCACTCAACTTGTCAATCGTGTGCATGCCTAGTCACAAAACGGTCTAAGCCCGGTTTTCGACAAAAAACTGATGAGGTGGGACTGGTTTTTTTTGCAATTAATCCCTGCTTTGAATATTTTTTGCAGTTCACTCCCTGGCTTAGAAGCGTGTTCCACCTGTCAGTAGTTGAAATATAAAAAAATTATGAACGGTGGCTGTAAAGGGGATTCGAACTCTTAACTTGCAGGTCGTGGACAAGAGAGCTTGCCAACCCAGCAATCATACTTTTAGCAATAACTTCTTACTTCATATTTTCTTATACCGAGGCGCGACGGCTAGCTCCTGTGCCATCGCGTTCGTCATCCACTGCTAGATCGCCGTAAATATGGGCGACAAGCTCGATACGTTCACGCATAGTGTGTCAGGACCCTATTCTTCAGATAGTCCTATTCTTCCCTCTTTCGCCAGATCAACGGCCAGGATTACCCAATACCGCTTCATCACCATCCAACGGCTCTCGTCTTAGTTTTCGTTTTTAAACCTGTTTACGTGCGCTAATCGCGCTTATCGATGTAATCACTTGTAATCGTACTTAGCGTGGCTCCTCGGGGGACTCTATATAACCCGGGAGAGTGGGTGGATTGGTGGCACGCTATGATCAAACATCAAACCCTAGCTATCTTTCTTTCTGCGTTCTACTTTATCTAGATTAGATCTGAGCACCGGCTCCTCTTTCTTCCTCTTCTCCGGCGATGCTGTCGGTGACCATCGGGTCCTGACATAGTGGCACAATTTTTGTTCTAGTGGATACATACGTATATGACATCAACATTCAAAAACATGTGTACGCATGTATTGCATATTGTTACGTACCCTTAGTTATCCGTGTCACGCTCATGGGCAAGGAGCTGCACGACATCCTAAGCCCCATCGTATCATGGTCGGATACGTATTTATTTATAAATGTATAAAAAGGCAACGTCCAATAAATTTCATAACATCCTGTTAGGTGGACTGGCAAGCGCCTGCTTCTTTTAGCAGTAGAAGATGTAGATCCTGAGATCGAACTCCTACCCGATGTACGTGCAATTTTAATTATTTTCTCCATTACTGACATGCAGGTCCCACCTGTAAGGACCAGGGGGTTTTCTATAAAAAAATCTGTCTGCACTAACCTAACATGCCATACACGTGATTGGTTTTTGTCGAAAACCGGCCTTAGACCGTTTTGTGACTAGGCATGCACACGATTGACAAGTTGAGTGACCGGTTAGTTTGATTTGTAAGTTGTGTGACTTAAGTGCACCAACGTCACAAGTTGTGAGACCGCGGATGCCATTTACTCGTAAAAATTAAATAGGTTGAGTAGAAGACAATATTCTTTCAATACCGAAGAACCAATTGGTATTGGAGATGGTGTCTTCATACGAATGAGATTGGGGTACGATATAGAATACCAAAGTGTTATAAGGGGAAGCGGTAAGATGAATATTCCAATACTTGTCTTATGAGGAGAACATAGTGCAAGTTCGTGAAAAATAGAAAAAAAAATGCATAGAAGAGATGCATAACAATAGATAATATGAAGATAAAAGAAAAAAAATAGTATGCCACAGCAAAGCACGGGCATTTAACTAATTAGTCTAAAATAAAGGAGAACGTGTTTTTTCTCTGTGTGCTTCGTTGATGCTAATTGCCTCTTGCTACTGGTTGCTGCTGCGTGCGTACTACCAGATGTTGCTAAATTCAGGTAGCGAAGGAAATACACTATCATCTGAATTTGTCAGTTTGGAGCCCACGGAAATTGGTACCAGGTTACGATACGACATATGAAGCTAGAGACAAAGTTGTTGCACAAAAACTTTATAGAGACAAATATGCCACTTTTCTAAGTAAAGAGAATCGAATTGAAAAACTGCATGAGGTTGAGAGAAACAAATTAGGGGAGAAAAACATTTTTGTAGCATGCTGTATTTTATAAAGAGATTCGCAGCAACGCGCGAGCATTTAGCTAGTTATTATCTCTACTATAAAACGAAAAAATGACTGGTATGTACGTAAGTACGTCCGTCCTGACGTTTTGCATTTAGCACCTCCAATTTCCGAACAATTAATCCTCGGTCCTAGCTGGTAACCAGTTCCAGTAACAAGGAGCTCGACCGACGACTGCATCGTGTGAATCTCATGTCCTATGTATGATGCAATGACATGTGGCGGCGGAGGCTCCAGGGCTTGGTGTGGGAGCGACAGCTTTAGGAACACGCGGCTCTGTGTGATGCAGCAATGCGTGGCGGCGGTAGCTCAAGGTCCCACTTGATTTTGTCGAAATCTCGCTCGAATCCACTGCGTGAATCCAGATCGGAGGATGAGCCACTCCTATACGTGCAACGCCCTACAGGCGAGCCAATTGACGAGGCGTGTCGTTGCTGCGGCATCCGGAGCAGGTCGATGGGGATGGAGGCCGCCGCCAGAAAGGAGGGCCGTGGGAGGGGGCATCGTTGGAGGAGCGACCCTTCCGTGGGGAAAGAGATGGGAGGGCGCAGCGTTGAGGGAGGGGATCAGGGGCAACGCTGGGGCGGCGCTGAGAAGGAAGCGCGGGCGGTCACTCGTGGGCGTGTGGATCCGGTGCAATGGGAGAGATAGGGGAGCGGCTGATGCTGCTGCTTCGTTGAGAGAGATTGGATGTGCTGCCGCTGGTGCTTCGCTGTGATCTGCCACTGCTGCTGCGTTGCGTGGCCGCTGAAGAACTGAAGTACTTTTCATCGGCATTTTTTTTTTGCCTGCGTAGGTAAAGAATAGAAACGGAAGAGGAAAAACTGACTGGAGGTCATATTTGCTGGATGAATTTGATAGAGAATTGGTTGATCGCTGATGTTGTTGTTGTGTAAAAATTAGCTTACCTTAAGTTGTTCGCATTGTGACGTCTAAACCAGTACACGTATTGGGAAAAAATCAGCTGTATTAGTGTGAAAACAATCAATTGCTTCTAGACTACTTCACTCATCACCCAGACAAGATAAATTTTGGAAGACCGAATTTTGTACAATATGTTCATGGCAACTAAAAAACAGAAATATAATCCAAAAAATTTCATTTATTACCGAGGAGGGCTCTTGATTACCGAGAGTACGATGCCGTGAAAAAACAGTATGCAACATAAAGCGGCATCCCTCAAAATCCAATATTTTAACACTATAGCGGAGCTATAACGAGCAATAGCGCTGATACAACGATATAGCGCGCTATTTAAAAAACCATGCTAGACCATCGTCATGAGAGAGCTTCACACTCATCGCAGCATCATAGGAGAAGCTCGGCTTGACCTCGCTCCTTTCGGTAGCCTGTTGCGGTCGTGAATGGCATGGAGGAGGTTTTGTATATTAAAAACTGAAGGTATCTTGCACAAATTTAAAAACCTGCACATATTCAGTTGATTAGCCCGTAACAACGCGCGGGTATTTTGCTACTATGTTCAATACTCTTCATGGAGAGTACGTGCGTCACCGTCGACTAGATCATGAAACAATCAAAGAACGTAAAATTAGAAGACTTGCAAATTTCATAGCCTCATTTTTAGGAGATAACAATACACTTCAAGTAGATCGACACAAACACAGGGGCGACGGCAGATCAAACTCTAACACACGGAACATTATTGTTTGAACATAACACTAACTTAACTAGATCGATAGCACCAATGGGTCGCAGATACATGCATGCGGTGCACTCCCCTACAGAGCGAAGGCGGCAGCCGCCGCCGCGGCGCCGGCGGTGCGCAAGATCTGAAAATAGAGCTGCGGGTTGGCGAGGAAGGCCGCGCGGGAGATGACGAAGCCGGCGGCGCCGGGCGCCTTCATCGTGACGCCGACGACCGCAGCGGCAGGCCAGAAGAAGTAGGCGCCGACGGCGCTGGCAGCCAGCGCCGCAGCTGCCAGGGCGACCTCGCGTGAGGTGAGCACGTCCTTGAACTTCTGCTTGAACTCGTCCATCTTCTGTGGTAGTCTGGTAGATGCTGCCTAGCTACTGGACGAGATAAGATTGGAGAAGGTGGAGTGCTTTGGCGAGAGGAGGCGAGCTGGGTGGGGGTTTATAAAGACGGAGGTGATCGTGGGGAAGGAAAGCAGTTACTACTAGGCCTTGGGGAAGGAAAGGAGTATGCGGTTCCTCGTTTCCTCTCGATTAATCTCTTTTTACAGAGCGTGCCAAGTCCCAAAGGCGATTATTGGTTTAATATTTTTAGTGGAAAGAGATTCGCTCGACGCACAGATATGTCCTTTTTTTTTCTTCGAAACGGAGGATAGCAGTCTCTGTATTCAAAGGATCTACACAGCTTTTTTTAAATTAGATTATTCACAAAGGTCTTACAAAACAAGTATAAAGATCAATTCGAAACCACCATTCTAGCCACACTCGCTAAACCTACAAGACTGATGAAGGGGTGACCAAGTGCAGGGCCAATTTCTCAGACTATGAGTATAAAGCGTTAATAATCTCGAAACCAAATACAGTACTGCTACGATGTTTTTCTTTCTCGTATACTACTTGTGCCAAAAGAAAAAGACCATAAACTTTAGTACTTCCCCCGTCCACGAATAAGTGTACTTATAGCTTTAAATTTTATCCACAAAAGATTGTACTCCTCTTTTTTTGATGCATTTCTACGTAGAAAAAAATGCTTCTCTCTTATCAATCATCACATGGAAATCAATTCCAATAGTATTTTCTCATTTTGCTATATGCACTTAGCTCATTGAAGATGGGGAAATTAAAGAGGAGAAAGATGGTGGGCATCATATTTCCAATGCAAAAAAACTTAATTTTTTTGGAGTAGCTAGGAGTATACCATTCCATATTTAGCAAATCTAGTCCATCGATGGCAGGGTCGTTCCCTTCTTAGAGGCATTGTTGCGGAGCCTCTTCACCTCCTGTGTCGGTGTTCGACATGTTCATATGGTCGGTGTTGCCCATTGTTTTGTCTTCGGCTAGGCGGTGCGCGGCCTCGGGGCCGGCGTGGATGTCGGAGCGGCGGCTCCGGTATTTCGCCTCTACCTTGTGCGTTGAAGTGTTTGGGTGTCGGATGTGGTCGCTCGGGTGGCATGGTCATTGACTCTTGTGGAGCGTGGCCTCGGAATCGGCGTGTTGCGTTTTATGTTGTATTGGTTTTTGGCTAATTTTCTTTATAAACTAACAAATTTTACTTCATCTGTATCAATGAAAAGGCAAATCTTTTTACCTCGTTTCAAAAAGAAATCTAGTCAGTAATTTCACCGTACGATATCAGGAATTCAGGATACAATCAAAAAAAGAAAATGTGATAGACCTAATGATACTAGCCCTGTACGTGGTATAAAAAAGGAGCAGTATAACAGCGCCGGTGAACATTTTTTAGATTAATGCGAGTCTGTACTCTGTACCGTCACCGCGCCGTGCGCCTATAGGGCTTTCCTCGGGAAGGGACGACAGGCTGAGGTGCGCGTGAGCCCACTGCCTCGTCCCGGTTGGCGGTGGCGCGCGGCCGCGTTGGTATCATCGACGACGCTGCAGGTCAGCTGGTGAGCCTGTATTGACGTCTTGAGCTTTGAGCTTCGTGGCAGCCACAGCGCCCCGGCGTCTTCAAGGGTCGGCCTTGCCCCCAGCTTTGATGAATATGGCTCTAACCTGGGTGGTTCGAAGCCAGTGTCTTTCTTGATGGACTCGCTGTGCTCTCCGGGGGGTGCTGGTGGGGAGGTGTCGATGGATGACTCGCAGCTCACAGAGCTTCCAATGGGGACACCAGAGCCTATCTCTACCCTGGTCACGGTGGAGCCAGGTTTGGAGGCGTTGGAGGGGGCGGGTGGTGATGGTGATGGCGTTGGGCAGTGCGTGCTCAACCTGCAAGTTGAAGCTAGGGCGGCGTCCAAGCAGGCGCAGGCTCCCCGCTCCAGGGCAGTGTACTCCAGGGCGAAGGTCGCAGGTGGTCCGGCGCGCAAGAGCAAGAGGCTTAAGGGGACGGCGTCGATTCCATCTATGGAGAAGGCGAAGAAGCTTGCCGCGGAGCGCAACCTTGATGCAGGTCAGTTCTCTTTCACGACTCTCTCCTCTCGGTCGGATGACGCTTTGGCCTCTGTGCTTGAGGATAGTTGCATAGTTTTCAATCCGGCTCGAGGGTCTCCGGGGGTGATTCTCGATCTGATTCGTGCTAAAGAGGAGGCGCAAGCTGCCATTGCCGAGGCTGCCTTCCGTAAGGAGCGGGAGGTTGCAGCCAAAGCTGCCAGGGAAGCAGCAGAAGCCGCGCAGCAACCGGCGGCGGGTGTGGATCCTCCTGTTGGGGTGGTGCAACCTCAGGGAGCGGGGGTGCTGTCGGTCCCCCAGATATCGCCTAGGGAGGCTGGTATCGCTGTCCCCCTGATCGTTGAGGGGTCTCGGCCAATTCCTGAGGGGGGCTGGGAGCAGGATGACCGGTTAGCACCGGAACCCTGCCAATCCCCCACCGGGGTCCCGTTGGGTGGAACGGCGGTGTTGCTGCCCAAGTCCCAGCTCGTGGGAAGGGATGGGGGTCCCGTTCTCCCGGTGTCGATGTGTACTCGAAGTATGTCGCAGCGTAAGGGCGCGTCTCGACCTCTGCTGTCGGTCCGCAAGGGACAAACCAAGCGCCGTGGTTCTAAATGAAGGCTCTTATCTATAATATTCGCGGTTTCGGTCAGGTGGGTCGCCGCACTCAGCTGAGGGACTATGTCAGGAGGGAAAGACTAGACCTCATCGGCCTTCAGGAGACCATCAAACAGGATTTCTCGATGGCGGAACTACGTAGCCTAGAGTGTGGCGGGCAGTTCGTGTGGAATTGGCTGCCTGCCATGGGACATTCTGGCGGCCTCCTCTTAGGGTTTCGGGAGGAGTGTTTCGAGGTGGGTGAGTGGAAGAAGGGGACCTTCTTTCTCTCAGCCACGGTTCTGCAAAGAAATCGCAATCTGAAATGGTGCTTCTTTTTGGTGTATGGCCCTGCGGATCACTCCCGCTCTTCTGAGTTCTTGGGAGAACTTGAGCGGGAGGTCTCTGCTTGCAACCTTCCTTTGGTGGTAGGTGGCGACTTCAACCTCATTCGGGAGGCTAGGGATAAGAGTAACGCCAACATTAATTGGCCTAGGCTGCATCGCTTTAATGATGCGATCGCTGCGATGTCTCTTAGGGAGATTCCGCGCACCGGGGCGAGGTTCACGTGGACTAATAGACAGCTCAACCCTATCAGGTGCGTCCTTGATAGGGTGTTCATGTCTACGGCCTGGGAGGCCGCTTTCCCCTTGTGCTCGCTTGCTGCAATCACTAGGATTGGGTCGGATCACACCCCTCTGCTTCTCAACTCCGGGGAGGAGTGCCAACTGAGGACGCCGCGATTCTTCTTCCAGACCTGGTGGTTGCAGGTCACAGGCTTTGGGGAGCTGGTTTCGGGCAAACTTAATTCGTTCCTGACTGAGCAGGGACCCCATCGTGGGAGCATTGAAGCCTGGCAGTGTCTTGCGGGGCTCACCAGGAGTTTCCTCAAGGGATGGGGGGCTAACCTGGGGAAGGAGAAGCGGGTCTTTAGGGCTAACCTCCTGGCCAGAGTGGAGGGCCTTGATCGGGTTGCCGATGCCGGTGGCCTTGACGAAGAGGGATGGGCCCTCAGATATCATCTGGAGGACCAATTACTTCTCTTTGATAGGATGGAAGAGGAGTACTGGAAGCAGAGGAGTAGAGTCCAATGGCTGACTAAGGGGGATGCCTGTACTGCCTACTTCCATGCCATCGCCAATGGGAGAAGGAGAAAGTGTTGGATTCCTAGGTTGATCACACCCCAGGGGGAGGTGGCGGATCAGGTCCTGATTCGGGATCATATCTACTCCTTCTACAAGGATCTTATGGGTGCTAGGGGGGAGGAGAGGACCTTCCTCCTGGCAGAGATTCTCTGGCCAGCTCATAAACGTATCTCGGAGGAGGAGAACGGGGAGTTAGAGCTCACCTTCACAGCGGATGAGTTAGATGCTGTGCTGGCTTCCATGAGGGTGGACTCGGCACCGGGCCCGGACGGGCTACCGGTGTCATTCTTTAAGAGATTCTGGGGAATTCTCAAGGGGTCCATTCTGGGCATGCTCAACGACTTTGCCCTAGGGAGGGTGGACATTTCTCGCCTTAACTTCGGGATTCTTTCTCTTATTCCCAAGGTTAAAGGGGCTGACTCGATCAAACTTTTTCGTCCTATCGCACTTATTAATGTTATCTTTAAATTCATTGCTAAAGCGTACGCGATTAGGTTGGCACCGCTAGCTAATAGGACGATAGACAGGAGCCAGACAGCCTTTATAAAAGGAAGAGCGCTACACGAGGGAGTGTTAGCTCTTCATGAGATTGCTCACGAGATTCATAGGAAGAAGCAGAGGGGCCTGTTTCTGAAACTTGATTTTGAGAAGGCCTATGACCGGGTGAACTGGGAGTTCCTCCGAGAGGTCCTGCCGAGGAAGGGTTTCTCCGCAATGATGGTCCACCGCCTCATGCAGCTTGTTTCGGGCGGTCAGACTGCGATCAATATTAACGGGGAGGTGGGGCCTTACTTCCGTAATGCTCGCGGAGTGCGGCAAGGGGATCCGCTATCCCCGCTTCTTTTTGATTTCATGGTCGATGCCCTGGCTGCTATGATCTCGAGGGCGAGTCATGCAGGACACCTTTGTGGGGTGGTCCGGCACCTGATTCCGGGTGGGGTCTCGCACCTGCAATATGCAGATGACACCATGATTTTGATTGATCCCACCGATGAGGGTATCGCGAATCTCAAACTCCTGCTCCTCGCCTTTGAGGATATGTCTGGCCTCAAGATTAATTTTAATAAGAGCGAGGTGGTAGTGCTGGGAGGGGATCTGAGGGAGCAGACTAGGGTTGCCAACCTGCTGAACTGTAGGCTGGGCCAGTTCCCAATAAATTATCTGGGACTGCCGGTGAGTAACAAGAGACTTCGTGTCTCTGATTGGGACACTCTCACGGGCAAAGTGGGCCATAGGGTTGATCCATGGCAGGGGCTTTTCCTAGCCTGTGCGGGAAGACTGGAGCTGACCAACTCTTGTCTTTCCAGCCTTCCCATGTTCGCCATGAGCATCTACATGCTTTTCGACGCTACCCACGCGGCCATGGACAAGGTCCGTTCTCGCTTCTTCTGGGAAGGAGTTGGGGAGAAAAGGAAATACCACATGGTGGATTGGGCCACGGTGTGCAAACCTAAAGAGTTTGGGGGACTGGGGGTTCTCAACACCCGCCTGATGAATATCGCCCTCTTGCTTAAGTGGATCTGGAAAATCTACCAGGGAGCGGAAGGGCTCTGGGTGGATATTCTGAAAGCAAAGTACCTGGGTAACAGGGACATCTTCGCGCACGAGACTCCCAGAAAAGGATCTCAATTTTGGAGTGCGTTGCAGAAAATCAAGTGGTACTTCAAGCTAGGGGCCAGGCACCATGTTGAAAATGGGAATCGGACTTATTTCTGGATGGACTGGTGGATAGGGAATTCACCTTTGAGGGAGCGATACCCTCAACTCTTTGACTGCTGCGCCTTACCCTTTATCACGGTGAGTGCGGCGCGACAAGGCCAAGGGTGGGGGGTCCTGTTTAGGAGACCTCTTGGGTTAGCTGAGACCATCGAATGGGAGAACCTGACTCGTGAGCTTGATGGCGTGGTGGTTTCGGATTTACAGGATAGGGTATCCTGGAGTCTTGATCCCTCCAACGTCTACTCGACGAAATCTATGTATCTCAGGCTGTCGCAAGGGGCGGCGGTCTCTCATTTCGATGACGTCTGGAGGACAAAGATACCCCCTAGGGTAAGGATCTTCCTCTGGCAGCTCATCCGAGGAAGACTTCCGTGCAGTGAGCAGGTGGCTAAGCGCATGGGACCTTCCGATGGCACCTGCGCATGGTGTGGGGAAGTAGAAGATTGTGACCATATCTTTTTCAATTGCGCGCTTGCGCGATTCATGTGGGCAGGAGTCAGGGAACTCCTTTCCTGTAGCTGGAACCCGGCAGGGGCCGGTGATTTCCTTGCCATCTCCCAAGGGCTGACGGGTTCAATGCGGCGAGTAGTTTGGTTTACTTTCGCAGCCCAGTGTTGGGCACTCTGGATTATCCGAAATAAACTAACTATTGAGGGCACTGTCATCCGCAAACCTGCTGATGCTATCTTTCAAATGTTGATCTACATGCAGAGATGGAGGAGGCTGACGAGGCGGGTGGACAGGAGGCTCCTGGACGTGGCGATGGAAGCGTTCCGCCGGCTTCTCTCCAGGCTTAGCACCGACGTCGTCATCTAGTGCTCTAGGCTACTTTGTTAGTTACCTGTTTCAGCAGACTATATGCGTTGCGGTGGGTCTGTGTTTGTTGCGTGTTTGTGTGGCATGTTTGAACTTTGTGTATCCTGACTCTGCCAATGTGGCTTTATTAAGTTAAAGCCGGGCCCTAGGGCCTTCCCTTTAAAAAAAGCTTTGAGCTTCGTGTCCTCCTGAATGGATGCGATACTACCTTTTTTAATGTATTGATGAACAGAGACGGGTGTACAATCTACAACGTGCAAATGTCCTCAAATTATGTCCAGAGTTATAAATTTTCTTTCAACAAAAAAATTGCTCAAATACATGAGGATATCAACAAACCTACCTAGTACATATCTACGAATCTATTCAGAGGCCGAGGTATGCCCACTTCTAAAAAGAACATATAAATATACTCCCTCCGTCCGCAAATAAGTGTACATCTAGTTTTAAATTTTGTTCACAAAAGAGTGTAATTCTCTCTTTTCAATGCACTTTAAAGTAATAAATTTTTTCCTCTCTCATCACATGGAAATCAAGCCCATTTAGCTACATACACTTAGCTCATTGGAGGTGGAGAAATTAAAGAGCAGAGAGATGATGCGTATCATATTCCCAATGCAAAAGGCTTAATTTTTATTAAAAACTCCAAACGTACACTCTTTTGTTGATAGAGAGAGTGCGACCTGATTTTAACTTGACAGGTTGAATCAACACGGTTTTGCTTGCGTGACGATACCCATGTCAAAACCGTAACGGCCATCACCATGACGATGCGGCTTGTTGCAGCAACATCTTCTCGATGCCAATGATGGCGGTTTGCCGTTGATTTTTGCGCCGATCAGTTTAGCCAGATCATGTTTTGTCTTCGGCTAGGCGGTTTACAAGATGATGACATTGTGTTGTTGTAGATGCTGATTTGTATCATGCCTTTCCCCGTATTGTGGAAGAGAGGGACATGGCTTGCTGGTCCATGGCGCTGGTGCTCCTCGGGCGACTCTGGTCCAGGAGGTCGTGGTGCGGTGGCGTTGCGCAGTGGCGCGCGTGGCAGAGCTCCTTGATGCGGTGGTGGCCGCTGGTGGCCGCGTGGCCTAGATCTGGGCGTCCCGGGTCTCAGATGGGCTTGGGCGGGCTGGGACGCTGCGTGTCATGGTGCTTTCTGTAGGTGGCAGCGACGACTAGGCTAGGGTAGGGACGGCGGCGCGGCCAACGTGTTGTAGCAAGGCTGCCGGGGCTTTACGTGCCCGTCTGGGCCAGGCCAGGCCAGCGTGGGTCTGGATGACGCAACATCCACCCTTTATGCTAGAAGAAGGTGACAAGTGGATGGTGGGACACGATCAGCTCCAAGGAAGACATTGTCTTGGACTCACTGACGACATCGTACATTGCGCCACTAAGGATCAGTCTTGGACATCAACGATCACTGGAGTAGCATAACCTAAAACTCCAAGCCGTGTCTCGAGCACAATGCTCCCAACACTCGAGGATGTCACCATCATGCTAATCCGTCTCCAAACCGAGGCTTTCGACAACAACCAACTTCAAGCGAGCAAGGGAGATGTCAACCCACGTCAGCGGCTCCAAGGAGGAAAACGACACCCAAATGTGTCATTGTTGTCGGCCTGACCAAAGCCGAACATGACTTTTCGTTGTACCGTCGCACATCTTCCACACTCCCAGAATGGAGGCAACACCATCCATGTAGCCTCACGTCGCTGCCACCACGGCGCCTTGGCGTTGAAATCGCAAAGCCAAACACCCCACATAGCTGAGAGACGGAGTCCATCTTAATCCTTCAACTCGTACATGGGATGGAGGCATCCACCACTATTGTCAATTCTGATCCATATTTTGCTCTGAATTCCTAGTCTGATATAATTCGTGTCCCAATTAATCTGTCATTATTCAATTCACCTGAATCTAGTAAAAATTAGAAATAAGTAATAATAATTTTATATTAACTTAGTATAAAATTTATACTAATTCATCAACATTTATTTTAATCGGAGGAAGTAGCTAGAATTCCTCAGAGCTAGCGTAAGCCCCCTTCAGCAAGCCTTCGTGGCTGCTGGGCCAAGCTGATTCACAAGATCCTTTGCTATACGCACACATCAGCGCCTGCCCACAAAATTACAAAGTTTTGGAGAAAATTTTGTAAAAAATTTGATCAGAATCAAAGTTTGATATTTAAATTATTATAGCAAAATTAACTGAAGTTCCCTATTTTGAAATCTGGAACCTCTTGTACATGTTTGTTTCTTTTGAAATGAGGCAAAAGATTTGCCTATTTTATTGATTAAGAAACAATAAGAGAATTCAAATTACAAAAAGCTGGGCTCCCAACAGAAAGTCTACTCTCATAACATTAAGGCATCAAATACATAGATCCGGCTATTTTACCAAAGAGCGACACTACTTTTAATTATCAAATGTCTACTCTCGTAAACTCTCGCATTGTAAGACCCTTGGGCAGCACAGATTGCGTACCAACGCCAAATTTGTACATGTTATTAAGCCCTCAACCAATACACCAACGTCAAGTTTGTGCAAGTTTTTTTTTTGGACGGAGAGGGGTCGCGAAGGACCCCGAAACTGCTTCATTATCACACCTGTCAGTTACATAATTGTAGAAAAGCCCCCCCAAAGAAATAAAAATACAATCTGGCCCTGCAAAAGTGCAGAAAGGACCCTAGATCTATGAATGAAATGCAATCCGGTCCAGGAGCATCTTCTCCAGATCCGACGAGGTCGCCGTCGACAGCCACCGCAGCAAGGGCGGAAGCAAAGAGCACGGCGGGCGAAGCAGAGGGAGCGGTGCCCTACACCCTTGAGTCCGGACGGGGCAGCGGACAGCAGCCGCCATAAGCCGCCGGAGATAAGCTCCCAGGAGCTCTCAGGTTGATGCATGCAGACACCTCCACCGGAATGAACCAGCCGCCTCCATGGTGCCAGGAAGAAGGTGAAGGGAGGATGCATCCGCCAGACAAGAGAGGGCCATCTCCCCGGCGAGCAGGAGAGAGGGCTGCGCCAAGCTACTCTCCCTCGCCGCCACGGCCGGCTGAGAAGGCGGAGCAACAAGTCCACCACTCCTCCGCGCAACTCCTCCTCGCCACCACGGCCGACCGGGAGGAGCGCAGATGAGCAGGACCCTGACCACCAGGAAGACGGAAGGCGGAGGCGACATCGGCTTATTGGAAGCGGCGTCGGTCGGTGGCGCCACAGCTTGCTTCACCAGTGAACCTCGGCCACAGCGGCGTCAACCCTAAGCCCGGATCTAGCCGGACAGATCCAAAAAGCTCCACCGCTGACAGCAAGAAGCCCACTACTGCACGAAGCAAACAATGAAACCTACATCTATGGCCGCCGGCACCTCCCCACCGCCGGCGATTTGGGCCTGCTCACTCTCTTTTCCGCTGGGCTACTAAGTTTGTGCAAGTAATTGGACTTCAATTTTTTTTAACTTAGCTCATTTGTGACGGTGAGGGGAGAGAGCTTGCGGGAGGTTGAGGCAACAGTGCCCTTTGTAATCTCTCCCGAGTCCCCTTCGAGACGACATTCCAGGAAATGAATTTGATCGGGGTAAATCTCTTGGCTTAGCATGAATGGGTTACAGTGCATCACTGTCGGCTGGATCTTGAAAAAACCATAGAACGTAGTTAGAAGACTTCAACTCAACGGATTTCACTAAGATTACTGAACACAGTACACAGGCAACCTTTTTCAGGGATAACAGAACACATCAGTGGATCGACTGCGCCAGATCAGTACACTACCACTCTACACACGGAACACTTGTTGGTAGTACATCACACTAACTTAACTAGATCGACTGAAGCAATGAGCCGCAGATGCTTGCCCGTGCATACATGCGGTGCACTCCCCTACAGAGCAAAGGCGGCGACCACAGCCTTGGGGCCGACCGTGCGCAAGAGCTGAAAATAGAGCTGCGGGTTGGCGAGGAACGCCGCGCGCGAGATGACAAAGCCCGCGGCGCCGGGGGCGTTCATCGTGACGCCGGCGGCCGCACACTAGTAGAAAACGGGCCTAATATCCTAGAGCATTAGTCCCGGTTGCTCTTTGAACCGGGACTGGTGCCTTGGGCCCCACCGCTTTTTCGGCCGCAGGACCCCAGAATCCATTAGTCCCGGTTCGTTTTGAACCTTTAGTCCCGGTTCGTATTACAAACCGGGACTAATGTGTCTGGAGTCGAATCCGGCCGTTGCTAGGCTCATTAGTCCTGGTTGGTGATACCAACCGGGACTAAATACTCAGCCTTTAGTCCCGGTTGCTATTACCAATCGGGACTAACGAGTTCTCTATATAAAAAATCTCCTTCTTCCTCCCCGAGCCAGCCACTCCCCCTCTCCACTCTACAAGTGTTCTTCATGCAACAAGCTAGCTCTAGTTCATCCTCTTTGATCACCATTTATTGTTACAAATTGGTGTCCCCACTTCAATCTAAGTGGACTAAAAGGTGAGGAACTTTGAGCTTTTGTCTTTCATTGGTAATTTAGCTCATTTAATGCTCTAGAAGTAGAGAGATTTGTAAATTTTTTATGGAAGCAATTATTTAGATGTTTATTTGATTATGTGTAGAAGTAGATGAAGATAGAGCTAGAAATAGAGGTAGAGATAGAGATATAGATAGAAATATAAAATAGAAAATAAAAATAAAGATAGAGAGATAGAGATAGAGATAGAATTAAAAATAATGATAGAAATAGACATAGACATAGAAATAGAGATAGAGATAGAAATAGAAATAGCGATAGAAATAGAAATAGAAAATAGAAATTGAGATAGAAATAAAAATAGTGATAGAAATAGAGATAGAAATAGAGATAGAGATAGAGATAGAAATAGAAATAGAAAATAGAAATTGAGATAGAAATAAAAATAGTGATAGAAATTGAGATAGAAATATATAGATAATAGAAATAGATATATAAATAAAAATAGTGATAGAAATAGAGATAGAAATAGAAATAGTGATAGAAATAAAATTAAAGATATAGAAATGGACATACAAACAAAATTAGAGATAGAAATAGAAATTGTATATTTGATTTGCGTTTGATATATACTTATATAATGCAGATGAGCCGAGCATGGATGTACGCCGATCGACGCCCTGGAGATTTCATTAAAGGCGTGCATTCTTTTCTCAATGTGGCTGAGGCAACCAAGCGGAATGGTTTTATGTGTTGTCCATGCGGTGTTTGTCGAAATGAGAAGGATTACCCCTCCACAAAGACCCTTCACATCCACCTGTTCCGGTTCGGTTTCATGTCCGGCTATAATTGTTAGACCAAGCATGGGGAGAGAGGGGTTATGATGGAAGATAACAATGAAGAAGCAAATGATGACAACTATCCTGAGTTTCCTGAAACCACCGATACCGCAATGGAAGATAATGAAGAAGAAGAAGGTGAAGAACAGGCATCAGATGTGCCCGCTGATGATCTTGGTCAGGTCATTGTTGATGCACAGATTGACTGTGAAAGTAAAAAGGAGAGGGAGAAGTTGGAACGCATGTTAGATGATCACAAAAAGAATTTGTACCCAAAATTGCGAAGATGGCCAGAAAAAGCTAGGAAACACGCTGGAATTGCTGCAATGGAAAGCAGAGAGTGGTTTATCTGACAAGGGATTTGAAAAGTTGCTGAAAATTGTGAAGAAGATGCTTCCAAAGGATAACGAATTGCCCGCCAGTACGTATGAAGCAAAGAAGATTATCTGCCCTCTAGGATTGGAGGTGTAGAAGATACATGCATGCATTAATGACTGTATTCTCTACCGCGGTGAGTATGAGAATTTGAATGCATGCCCGGTGTGCAGTGCATTTCGGTATAAGATCAGGCGAGATGACCCTGGTGATGTTGAGGGCGAGCGCCCCAGGAAGAGGGTTCCTGCCAAGGTGATGTGGCATGCACCTATAATACCACGGTTGAAACGTTTGTTCAGAAACAAAGAGCATGCCAAGTTGTTGAGGTGGCACAAAGAAGACCGTAAGAATGACGAGATGTTGAGACACCCCGCTGATGGGTCGCAGTGGAAAAAAATCGACAGAGATTTCCCAGAGTTTACGGAAGACGCACGGAACTTGAGGTTTGGTCTAAGTACAGATGGCATGAATCCTTTTGGGGAGCAGAGCTGCAGTCATAGTACCTGGCCCGTGACTCTATGTATCTATAACCTTCCTCCTTGGTTGTGCATGAAGCGAAAGTTTATTATGATGCCAGTGCTTATCCAAAGCCCGAAGCAACCTGGCAATGACATTGATGTGTATCTAAGGCCATTAGTTGATGAACTTTTACAGCTGTGGCAGACTAAAGGTGTTCGTGTGTGGGATGAGTACAAACAAGAGGAATTTGATCTACGAGCGTTGCTGTTCGTGACCATCAATGATTGGCCTGCTCTTAGTAACCTTTCAGGACTGACAAACAAGGGATATAATGCATGCACACACTGTTTAGGTGAGATCGATAGTATATATTTGGATAAAAGTAAGAAGGTGGTGTATCTGGGGCATCGTCGATTTCTTTGGCCCAAACATCAATTGAAGAAAAAAGGCAAGCATTTCAACGGCGAGGCAGAAGTCCGGGGCAAGCCTAAACGCCATACTGGTGATGATATATTTGAGATGGTCAAAGATTTAAAAGTAATCTTTGGAAAGGGTACTGGCAGTCTGTCTATTTTGAATGACGCTAGCGGACATGCACCCATGTGGAAGAAGAAATCTATATTTTGGGAGCTTGAGTATTGGAAATTCCTAGAGGTTCGCTCTGTAATCGACGTGATGCACGTGACGAAGAATGTTTGCGTGAACCTACTAGGCTTATTGGGCTTGTATGGGAAGACAAAAGATACACCGGAAGCACGTGAGGACCAACACCATATGAAAAGAAGAGACGGCATGCATCCAGAGGATTTTAAGGGTCCTGCGAGCTACGCTCTTACCAAAGAAGAGAAGGAAATCTTTTTTGAATGCCTGAGCAGTATCAAGGTCCCATCTAGATTCTCATCAAATATAAAGGGAATAATAAATATGGCAGAGAAAAAATTCCAAAACCTAAAGTCTCATGACTGCCACATGCTTATGACGCAATTGCTTCCAGTTGCACTGAGGGGGATTCTACCGGAAAATGTTCGAGTACCGATTGTGAAGCTATGTGCATTCCTCAATGCAATTTCGCAGAAGGTAATCAATCCAGAAGATCTACAACGGTTACAGAATGATGTGGCCCAATGTCTTGTCAGCTTCGAGTTGGTGTTCTCGCCGTCCTTCTTCAATATTATGACGCATCTCTTAGTTCACCTAGTCGAAAAGATTACCATTCTTGGTCCAGTATTTATGCACAATATGTTCCCCTTTGAGAGGTACATGGGAGTCTTAAAGAAATATGTGCATAACCATGCTAGGCCAGAAGGAAGCATCTCCAAGGGCTATCTAATAGAGGAGGTCATTGAGTTTTGTGTTGACTTTGTTCCTGACCTGAACCCGATTGGTCTTCCTCAATCGCGGCATGAGGGGAGACTGAGTGGAAAAGGCACGCTAGGAATGAAATCAGCATACTGTTTGAACGGACATTCTTTGAGTGAAGCACACTACATAGTTTTGCGAAATTCCATGTTGGTGGAGCCGTATATGGAGCGACACAAGAATATTGTACGCTCGGAAAACCCAGGGCAGTCTGACTCCTGGATTACAAAGTTGCACATAGCGACTTTTGGTGGTTGGTTGCAAACACTTCTCATAAATGACGCCACTGTTGGATATGAGCTGTCCATGTTGGCCAAGAAACCATCTTCCACTATATTGACTTTCCAGGGTTACGAGATAAATGGGAATACATTTTATACGGTCGCCCAAGATAAAAAGAGCACCAATCAAAACAGTGGTGTCCGCTTTGATGCAGTACACGACAATAGGACAAAGGACACATATTATGGTTACATAGAGGAGATATGGAAACTTGACTATGGACCATCTTTTAAGGTCACTTTGTTTCGGTGCAAATGGGTCAAGCTCACAGGAGGCGGGGTAAAGGTAGACCAGCAGTATGGAATGACAACGGTGGATCTCATTAATCTTGGTTACAGAGATGAACCATTTGTCCTAGCCAATGACGTCGCTCAGATTTTCTATGTGAAGGACATATCTAGGAAACCGAGAAAAAGAAAAGATAAGAAAATGAATACATCACACGATGAGCCAAAGCGACACATTGTTCTCTCAGGGAAAAGAATCATCGTGGGAGTGGAGGACAAGATAGATATGTCAGAAGATTATAACAAGTTTGATGAAATTCCGCCCTTCAGAGTGAACACTGACCCAACCATCCTCTTAAACAAAGAAGATACTCCATGGTTACGGTGCAGAAGGAAACCTAACACTAGATGGGGATGTTAGTGATGTGTAATAATGTATTAAACCTTTTATGTCAATGTATAATTTTGGGTTTTAAATTACTTATTCAATTTCAAACACTTTTCATAATCATAGTTTTATCAAATTCAAAAATATGCAAAAGCAATATTAATCAATATAGTTTTAATTGAAAATGGCAAAAAAGTTAATACTTTGAATAGTTAGAATAATTGATTTTAAAAATAGAAAATAGTTTTAAATTAGTTATTCAATTTCAAACACTTTTCATATTCATAGTTTTATCAAATTCTAAAATATGCAAAAAGAATATTAATCAATATATTTTTAATTGAAAATGGCAAAATAGTTAATAGTTTGAATAGTTAGAATAATTGATTTTAAAAATAGAAAATAGTTTTGAATTAGTTATTCAATTTCAAACACTTTTCATATTCATAGTTTTATCAAATTCTAAAATATGCAAAAAGAATATTAATCAATATAGTTTTAATTGAAAATGGCAAAATAGTTAATAGTTTGAATAGTTAGAATAACTTTTTTTGAAAATAGAAAATAGTTTTGAATTAGTTATTCAATTTGAAACACTTTTCATATTCAAAGTTTTATCAAATTCTAAAATCTGCAGAAGTTATTCAATTTAAAATTCAAAATTCATATTTCAAATGAAATCTGAAAAAATCTGTCCCTTGGCGCGCATTAATTAACCCTTTAGTCCCGGTTCATTTCATCAACCGGGACTAAAAGTCTGGATCTGGGCGCGCGAACCGCCAAATGTCTTTAGTCCCGGTTGGAGGCACCAACCAGGACTAAAGGGTCACCGGGACTAAAGACCCCCCCTTTAGTCCCGGTTGAAGCCACCAACCGGGACTAAAGGGGGGGTATATAAGCCCCCCGCCCCTCCTCCTTCTTCTTCCTCTTCTCACACTTAGCCGAAACCGACGCCCACGAAGACGAACTCGCGCCGAGCGTTGCGGTCATCGGAAAAGTCGACGCCGCCGCGCCCGTCGATCGACGCCGCGCCCGTCGACGCCCGCCGCTCGACGCCGCGCCGCTATTTTCCGGAGCACCGCCGCCGATTCGCCCAACCCCACGCGCCGCTGATTCGCCCCGACCACCCCCGGCCCGAGAGCACCCCCGAGCCCCGACCACCCCCGAGCACCGCCGGCGCACCGCCGCCCCGACCACCCTCGACCACCCCCGAGCCCCGACGATCCCGCAGGTGCCATTCCCCCCGCGCCGGAGCACCACCGTAGCCTCCTCTGTTTTTTTTGTTTAGATTTTATTTATGTTAGATTTTATTTAGGATATATTTTAGGATAGAATTGTTAGTAAAAAATGTGAATATGAATAGTTAGTAGATATAGATATATGTTAAAAATGAATAGTTAGTAGATATATATATATGTTAAATAAATGAATAGTTAGTAGATATATAGATATGTTATATGAAATAGAAATGCTATTAGAAATAGAAATGTTATTAGAAATAGAAATATTATTAGAAATGTTATTAGATATAGAAATGCTATTAGAAATAGAAATATTATTAGAAATAGGAATTTATTAGAAATAGAAATGTGATTTGAAATGGAATTATTAGGAAAATGTTAGAATTAGGAATTTATTAGAAATAGTGAATAGATAGAAATGTTAGAAATGGGCTTAATAGAAAAATTGTTACTAATAGGAATTTATTTAAAATAGAGTTAGAATTAGAAAATGCAATAGTTAGAAAATACAAATAGTTAGAAAATGCAATAATAGTTAGAAAATGCAAATTTAGGGTTAGAAAAATTGTTAGCAATATAGTTACAAAAAATAATAGATATAGAGTTAGAAATAGAAATAGTAGTTAGTAATAGAAATTGTTAGTAATATTGTTAGTAATAGAAATAGAAATATAGAAATATAGTAATGTTGTTGATCTATATCTATCTATTGTATATTGTTTACTCGATGTATTAATCTATGTTATGGATTTCGGCGCCGGGAGAGAAGGTGAAGAAGAATTGTTGAATATTATACGAGAGGGTACCGGTGCAGAAGGAGACGGCTCAGAATTTTTGAACGAGTCGGGTGAGGGAATGGAGGAGGAGCAGCCGCATGAATCGGAAAGAAATGATGATTGCGAGGACGGCTCACAAGGGACTGGACGTGACTTAATAACACGGTCCGGCGAGGTATATATATATGAAGACTCTATTCACGAATCAGTAGATGACGATGTATTAAGTGGTATATATATATTAATGAGTGTTTTCTTCTTTTAGACCTCTAAATCTTCTAGAAAGAAGTGAGGCCCGGCCAAACGGCTGGCATCCAATCAGCATTACATGATTGGGCGTCTCTCAAATGAAGGCGAACCGTTGGAACCCAAGAGTGTCGCAAATGCGTTCACTACTCAATGTGGATGTCTTGTCAGGGACATGGTCCCGATAAGCATTCAGTATTGGTATAAGCCCAAGGCGGCAAAGGGAGAGCCAGAAGAGGCAGAGCCAGAAGAGGGTGCAGCAGCAGTTAATTATGTCACCAAGGTCTTGAAAGACAGACTTTGGGAATCCCTCATTCCACATTTCAATCTGCCGGTCACCGAGTCCCTGGAAGACGCAGAGAAACAGAAGGAGAAAGTCAGGGAGTGGGCTCTCAAGAAGATGGTTGCACAGTTCAATAACCACAAGAAGAGGTTATGGACCGCCTATGTCAACGCCGATCGACAAGCTCCCGAATTTACTGGCCCCAATGAGAACCCGCGGGATCACTAGGACGCATTTGTGGAGTACAAGGAGTCTGAACTGGGTAAGCTAAGGAGTAAGAAAAATCAGTTAAATGCCGTGAAAAAGAAATATCACCATACTTTGGGTCCAGGTGTTTACAAAAGGGCCGAGCCTAAGTGGGATATGCAAGAGGCCGCCCTACGAGAAAAAGGCATCGAACCAGAAACAGAACAATGGCCCAGAAGGTCAAGAAATTGGGCACTTGCGCATGGGGCTGTCTATGATGAGAGAACAGGGAAATTAGTCGAAAAGAATAAACAAATTGTTGAACCCCTGGGAGAACTTGTCAAGACAATCGCCGAGGTTCAAGAGGGGACGTTCAAGCCAGACAGAGAGAACGACGAGCTGACAAAGGCCCTCAAGAACAAAGAACACACATGACGAACACGGGGTCTGGGTTCTGCCATTCCGTGGAGGTCTGGGTTCGCCGAAGACAGCCAGACTTATAGAAGCCGAGAGAGAGCGAAGAAGCAAAAGGCGCAGGAGGAGGCCACATGGATAGAGAGCATAGAAAGGCAACAGGCTGAGCTGAGAGAGTTATATTTACTGCAGCAGAAGGCACTGGAGGAATTAAAGTCGCAAGGGGCAACTCAGCATCAGCAACAACTATGCATCAGGAGACCGATCTCAGCGGAGAAGCAGCGTGGCTTCCACGGAGGTCAGGGCCGATGAGGCACCGATGGATCGCTACCCCATGGAAGATATCAGCAGGAAGACAAGCTGTGAGATGCATGTTCCCATGAGGAACATATCGATGAAGGTAGCGGTTGGCTATGTGTTACCATCTAGACCTGGACAAACCTGGCATGGCCGTGAGATTCGAGCTGGCTATGCTCGTGTCGGGGTGGATGCAATTGTACCGGGGTATGAGTCCCTCAATCTTGACATTGCTGGACCTGAAGAGGAGGCAACACTTGGAGAAGTATTGGGTGGTGTCATTCTTTGGGATAAGAAACACATCGTGTTTCTAGGCTCGGCGCCAAGGCGGCCACCCTCTCCTCCGAGTCCTCGCAATTCACCACCTCCCGACGACGACAGGGACGACTACCATACCCTGAGTCCACATCGATCTCCGCCTCAATGTCAGCCGCCTCCGCTGCCTCCGCCGCCTCTGCCCACTCGTAAGTCCCAGAGTTATGGCAGGTCCGCTGCTATGTCCACTAGCAATGTCTCTCTAAAGAAACGTAGGGCCAAGAAAGTTAAGGCGGTGCCGCCTCCTCCTGTCGAGAAGACTGCTGAATAAATTGAGGCAGAGGACAGAGCCAAAGTGAAAAGAAAGCTCGCAGCGCTACGCCCGACCCCTACCCCAAAGCAGGTATATACTCTGAAACAGAAGGAGTGGGCATTTGATATGCTTACCCAACCTTCGCAATATGAATTGAATAAGCCAGATGACTACAAGCGATGTTTGGATAAGCAGGTAGATGCAAAAAGAAGAAGCTAATAAGACAAGCGCAACTGCAAGAGGGAAAAGAGACATTGCCCAGCTTGGAGCACAGACCAAAAAATTGATCTCCCCGCTAAAGGTCTTTGCTAGTGATGCTGGTGGGAGTGTTGCTCAACCCAATCCCACTGACTTTGCTGCTGAAGCTGGTTTGACTCTTTCTCAATTGATGTATGAAGATATCCCAAAGTCGCCTATAGCACGGCAATATGAAAAGGGGAAGAGTCTGCTCCCACCTGAGATTGAAATAAATCTACCAACACAAATGCAAAAATTGCATAAGTGGTACATGCAAGCCGCAAAGGGCACGCAACAATTTCTCCTTATGAAAATCACACGGGACCATTTCTTAGGTGAAGACTTGGTGCATATTGAGTTTGATGAATTCTTTCAGCTATTCAATCAAGACGCGCTCGACAAATCTCTCGTCAGTGCCTATGTTCTGTAAGTGATTCATTATTTCTATAAGTCTCTAGCTCAACTCATTCTTTGCATGTAATTATCCTCACTACGCTGTTTATTATGCAGAATGAAGAGTATGCAATGTAAGCAAAGGAATGACTTCCAACTTGGATTCATTGATCCAAATCGAGTTAACGCAGTGACGGTACAGAATAAATGCAAGGAGACGGAGGATATCTTGCTAGAGTTCATACTTACGTAGGAATACAGATCTAGAATACTATTTCCGTACAACTTCAAGTGAGTGTTACTATCTTATACATAGTTACTTTTCCTTACTCGATGTTATAAGTGTAATGGATGAGTTATTAACTTATATAATTAAACTTGCGCGCAGTTATCACTGGATTTTGCTAAAGATTGAACCTGACTATAGAAGGGTTGAAATCTTTGACTCGTTGAATAAAGAATTAAATGAATACCAAAGCATCATTGATATGATGGATAGGTAATTTCAATCATTACGGCATTATATCGGTCTCTTTCGTTTATCTATAACTCATCTATTCATTTTGTTTGCTCGGCAGTGTTTGGAAACGGTTTATACGCACAGTAAAAGGTGAATGGAAAAATGAGCTGATTTACCGTCCGATCGAGGTAAGTCGTACGAGCTAGGTCCACACATCCCTTTAATTCTAGTTTCAAATACCATTAAGTATATCAATCTTGATATGTCACTGACTAAAATCTATTCTCGTAAAGTGTGCGAGGCAGCCATCGGGGACTAATTTATGTGCATACTACGCTTGCGAGAACCTTCGTGCGGAGGTCACTGAAGAAATTGATTTTCAAACAGTAAGTGAACAATATACTGACAAACTCATTTATTGCCATCAATTTTGTTATGATGATTTATATTCATATTGATCTTCTTCTTCGTAGTTCGAAGCAAAGCGGAATCGGCTCTCACCGACTGAACGCATAATAGGAATTCAAGAGGAAATAGTCAGATTTCTGCTTGACCATGTCATTAACCCAAAGGGTGAATTTCATGTCAGTTTTGATTAGACAAGTTGTATGTGTGTATAATTAAACAAGTTGTGATCTTATGTGTGTAAACAAGTTGTATATACTTGTATATATATGCTCGGCGGACAAGATATATTATATATGTATCGGCTTGTATATTATGGTATAATATTGTATGAAAACTTGTTTGAAATGAATCAATAAATTGAATGGAGCAAAATACATGATAAACCCTAAACACTAACAAACAATTTAAATGCAGAAAAATAAAGAGAAAGCAAAGGCTACCACGTGTGGGCTCTTTAGTCCCGGTTCGTAACACGAACCGGGACTAAAGGTCCTACGCCCACGAGCGCCTGGCCCCTGCCACGTGGTAAGCCTTTAGTCCCAGTTCGTATAGCAACCAGGACTAATGATAGGGCTCCAGTCCCGGTTGGTTAGTCCCGGTTGCGCAACCGGGACTGAAGCCCGTTACCAACCGGGACTGATGACCTGTTTTGCACTAGTGGCAGCGGCAGGCCAGAAGAAGTAGGCGCCGACGGCGCTGGCAACCAGCGCCGCAGCTCCCAGAGCGCCCTCGTGTGTGGTGACCATGTTCTTCGCCTTCTGCTTGAGCGCATCCATCTCGGCCTACTGCTTCTTTCTTCTGTGGTAGATGCTGCCTAGCTACCGACGGAGATGGTGAAGGTGTACTACTTGTGTTGGCGTCTTAGCGAGAAGAAGCGAGCAGGGTGTTTATGAAGACGGTGGTGACGACTCGGCGTCTCCTAGAGCTCTGCTCTGCGGCCGCGGTTTAGCCCGGCGCGTGGCGCAATGCATGAAAGCGGCAAACCCTTGTCATCTTAGTTGCAGACGCGTATCCTTCAAAGCCAAAGTTGGAGCAACTTTTTATTCTTTATTTTTTTTGAACGGTAAAAACGGGTGGGGTACCCGATATATTGCTGCTGATAAAATGCTGGAGTACAAGCAGACCCAAAGGGGTAAAGGGGTAAAGGAATTCTGTCAAAAAAAGGGGGTAAAGGAATTACACATGGTCCTTAAAATAAGCACAGAGGACCTTAGAGAAAACTTGAAAACGCAATCAAGCCCTCCGTCCTCCTCCTCCAGCAAGGGATACTCCGGCGCCGGACTGCAATAGCGCCTCCGGGGAACTTGCCACTTGGAGGCGAAGCAGAGGAGAAACCGACGGCCGAGGTAGAGCAGCGGCGGAGCGGCAGCCCTATTGCCGTTGGGTCCGACGCGATGACGAGGAAAAGCCGCCAATAATCGTCGGAGAGATGCTCCTTCATCGAGACCGCCGCTGCTGGAGACAGAAACCTGCGCTCCTGGCAACCACCTTGGATGCTTGAAGACAGGAAAGGTGCCAGCCGCGACGAGTGACAGCACCGACACTGAAGAAGAGGAAAAGGAACTGCTAGGTTCCACCGCCCCCCTCCCCCCCGCCACCATGGCCGGCCGGGCAGGAGGAGACCCTAGCAGCCCACCTTCACCCAACCTCCCCCGCCACCACGGTCGTCCAAGGGGGGGGTGAAGGGGATGCAGATCCTCGACGACAGCCGCCGGCTCCTAGGCGCTTATCAAAGGGCCTTGCCGCCGTGGACCGCCAGGCCAAATCCACCATGGATCTGGGAGGTGGGCCGCCAACGACGGACCTCTAGGAGCTGCGCCGGAGCCCCAGGAAGGTGCTCAGCCCCAGCCACCACCGGATCAAGTCCGCGACAGCGAGCTAACCCGATTCCCCCCCCCCCCCCCCGCCACCGAGGCCGGCCAGGAGCAGAGAGAGTCACCGACGCGAGCAAGGAAGGGAGGGGCGCATGCCTTATTGTGGAGATCGACTAGGCAGAGGCGGCCGCCGGGCACTCCTACCACAGGAGCAGATGACGACATCCCCGACCACGCCTTGCTCTGGATCGGCCGAGAGTCCAGAGCCCTACTCCGAAACCAAACCGGCAGAGGGCCGAAAAAACCTACACTAACCTAAAGAAACTACGCCGGACCTCACCACCGCCACCTCCGGACGGCATCGCCGCCGGAGGGGCTCGGGATCTGGCCGGCACTCTCGAGAGGCGCTCGGGTTACTGTAGCTTGGCGAGGGGAATGGGAGAGGGGAAAGTGGAATGAGGGGCTTGAGTAACTTTTATTTTCTGTGTGTCTTATCCTATAGCTGTGGTAATTTTTTTTTCTAAATTTGACCAATGGTTTCAAAGTTATATCATGAAAGAAAGGATATTTTTGTGTTGTATGCAAAAAAACAAATTTGATACTTAAAGGTTTTGAATTTGATATTTTTTTACAGAAGACACAAAATATGTGTTTTCCGTGAAAATTAATTACGCACATAGAATATCGAAACGTATGCGTTTTTTTTTTCGATTTTGGAATGTTTTTCCGGTGGCAGGAGTTTGCTCCTATGTGCCAAATTAGATTCCACAATTCTTAGTCTCTATAAAAAAGACATTTTTTCGTATAATGACTTTTAGTGGAAAGAGGACCGCTCGATGCATAGATATGTCTAGAAGTTGAGAGCATTACCTTTCAAAAGTTTTTTTCGTAAATAATCTCAGAACAAAATAAGTGGTATAGTACTATTCGTATACCATTCCATATTGAGAAAATCTAGTCAATAATTTCACGTTAGTATCAAGCTAGGATCAAAAAAGGAAAATGTAGTAGACGTCGATAGTTAAGGAGGAGAGTAGCAGCGCAGGTGAGCGTTTGGATTGATGGTAGGCTGAGTTGATGGGGTTTTGTACCGTCACCGCGCCGTGCGCCAATGGGGGCTTTCCTCGGGAAGGATGACAGCCTGAGGTACGCACGAGATGACTGCCGCGTTCGGGTTGGCGGTGGCGCGCGGCCGCATTGGTATCAAGCGACGCTGGTTAGTGAGCCTGTATTAACTTGTCGAGCTTCGTATCCTCGTGTGAATATCTTTAAGTGTTCGTTTGACATCTATTATTTTATTTTATTTGATAGAGGAAAATAAAATGACAAGATGATATCATTTTATTTTTCTAAATTCATAAAAATGAGAGGGTATCTAATAGATATTAAGATTAGGCATGAGATGAAAATCCATGGATTCCAAATAAATTTTTATAACCAATTTTGTAGCAGCCAATCAAGTAGTGTGAAGTAGATCATAAATTAATTCTTTGATTCCAGCCTCAAATGATGGGATCTAAACGAGCCCTTACTAGTTTTATTACAGATGTTTGTCGTTACCCTCTCTTTTTCAAAACTAAGCAGAGTTATAAAAAAATTCGCTTTGCAAAATTGTGGCTCATCGTCCTTCGCCCATAGCCCATATTTTATAAAGGAAATGATCAGAGCTAAATTTTAATATATTAGGCTACCTATAATAAAGGTATTATAGCTAGTATCATGTATTCTATATATGTAAAAAGCTAATATATCACTCTAATTATTAATGAGAAAGATTATAGTAATATCATAGGTAGATATTGTAACATAAAACTATTTTTTTTATTAAAACTAGATCTTGTACTCCATAGGTTAGCAGGGGTCTTTTCATTTTCCTAGATGTAACACAAATCAATAAAAACAATAAGACTATGATACTACTACATGATATAATGTAGTATAGAGATACAATGGAGTAGTATCATAGAGTAGAGTATCGCATGTATAATATTAGCATTTCTCCACACTATAATCAGCCTTATACTCCCTCTGACCCAGTTTAAAGGGCCTACACATATTTCTAGATCGTTAATTTGACCAACATTATACAAGGTACATATTACAAAAAAATATGTCATCGAAAACTTTAGATATTCTACTTTTTAATAGTATAATTTTATGTAATATAATTTAAATTAACAATTTAGGGGTACATGTAGGACCTTTAAAACTGTGACTGAGGGAGTACTTGAGTAAACGATCTCCACCTTGCATTTTTTTTTGGCTCCGTAGGTTAGCAGGGATCTTTTCTTATTCCTAGATTGAACGCAACAAATCTTCTAAGAGCTCTAAGCTCCTTGGAAATAACACGCTGTGAGGGCTCCTGGATTCATCGTTCTGGCAGATATTTTGATCGTGCAACATGCATCTACTTTTCTAGACAATTTATGGTTAGGCGATTCCCATTGTGGAGATATTTTGACCGTTCTACATACGTCTGTCATTTCTAGACCACTCACACTTAGGCGGTTCCCTTGGTACTCTAGTAGAGGCATGGAGCAGCGACTCCTCCATCTCTCTTTGTGACCAAATTCAGAATTCCCTTACTCCGGTCTTCTCAGGTCGATGGAGTGGTGTTGAGCACGCCGGCCAGGCAGCACTGTGGGTAGGTACGATGCCGCTAATGAGGATGGAGTTGGTGATGAGCATGCTCCAATCCTGTGAGAGTAGTTGTTGCGGAGACGTCAGCAGAGGGGCCACGCGGAGACTACAATCTCCCCGATATTCTTCATCCACCATTTCCGTCTAGAGCCTTCCTGGAGGTCCTCGAGCTCGCCATCGGACCAATGACCAGCCGGCACGAGGTAACATGCATGTAGGCTGCCTCTTTGCCGGTCGCCACGGATGTTCATTCTGCACTTTTGCAGGATGAGCTATCCTGGCCGGGAAGCAATAGGGTTCCAGGGTCGGAGAGGATGGAGGAGCAAAGATTACTCCATATCTCTACTTGGCTACATCCAAGGACAAAGAGAGCTGACACATGGTGTACTGCTCCGTGCTTTCTTTGCTTTCCTAGTCTCTGCCATGGAGACAGTAAATTAATATTGTAGTAACATGTTTCCGGTCTAGCGATCATATTTAGATACCCAGGCCAAGCAAAATTTCATTAGCACGAGTTTGTTGGTTTTAAATGTAAACCAGTATCAAAGATGCCAAGCACAAGATCAGATATAAGTTCCCAGTTGGGTACCTAATATAGTGACGAAATTCTTTTGTTGAATGGTTTAGGTTGACATACCAAACACGTATGGATTGTGGGGGGCTGGATGCAGTGACTGACCTAAATCTTATGGTTAGTAAATCTTATGGTTAGTAGTGGTATTTTTAGACTAAATCTGCTTCCTGTCAGATTTTGGTCATTGCTTAAATTTACTTATTACTCTATCTATATGCTTGCAAATTTGTTGATAGACGGTGACATCATAAGTACACCTTTAGCTAATCAGGTTTAGAAGACATTCATGTAGAAATAAGGGAAACATGTAAACCATGCGGCAAAGGTTTTTCTTCTTAGTTTCTTAGTATTTCTTTACTTGAGAGAAACTAGTGCATTGTAGCTTCATTTCTCTTCAGACTTCATATGCACCTCATTTTCTACTCTAATATACAATAGGTGGTAAATGCCTTCTGAGCTGAAGTAAGAAACTGCAGTTGAACCGAGTAAGCGATACTAGCTTCATGAGTTCATGTAACATCTAAGTTTTATTTACTGGAGTTGGTGCAATGTCATTCTCCTTTTGAATTTTCAACTTCCTTTTTCACATTTAGTTTTTAGCTATTTTCTTCATATTTAGTTAATCTTATTGAATAGTATTACAAAAAAATAAGTGCATGCATATTGCTGATAAATTTTGTGGCACAATCACCTTCCATGTGTCAAGCTCCAAAAAGTAGCATGCATTATCATTTTGTTTACTTTATTGAAGAATTGAAGTGCATAATGTACTAGTATATCTACAATCAGCAATTGTTGTCATACTGTTGTGTTCTGGTTGAGTGTCAATAGCATATCTCTTATGTACTTTTAGATTTAAGCTTTGGTAATAAGTAAATTTAAGCAACGAGGCACCAGTTCAAATAGCAGAGTGAGTTAACTTGCTGAGTTCAGTAAAGACAGTGAACACAAAACGTGCAGTTCAAATGTTGTCTCCGATAATGAGTTGGGCCTTCCACAATGCATGTTTTTTAGCACGGTATCATAGGCAAAGTGCTGATGTGGCATCCTATTAATTGATGAAAGAGAGTATTGTTATATCTTAGCTAAGTACAACCTTTGCACGAAGTCATAGGCAAAAAGTATTACTAGCCCAATCACATGCATATATGAGGCAAAAATCATTAAAGTTAGATACAACCTTAAGATACAATACATTGTGGTGGTTATCTCTTAGAATAAACAGCTACCTAGAATAACGTGCTAAGAGCCAATGCATTGTGAAAGGCATGAGACGTGCTCGTGCATTTGCCAAAAAGTAAGACACAAGAACAGATGGCAGCTAGTAAGTTGTTGCTGGAATTTTGGCCTTTATGGCCCAGCCTATAAATGCTAAGTCCAATAATTCCTAAATCCTAGAGGCCCATGTGGCCCATTCATGCATGACAAGGGGTGGGACAAATGTTTAGTCCCACCTTGCTAGTTTAGAAGGAGTTGGACCAACATATAAGGTGAGCTCTTCCCCTTGTGGTAAGAGTGTGTGAGAAGAAGGATCTCTCACGCACGCTCCTCCTCCTCCTCCGCCTGGCTCACCACGCCTCGCCTCGTCACGACGCGCGCGCACGCCGCCGTTTGCGGAATGTGCCTCGGTGTCAAGCCTTTCTTTTTGTCACGCATGACTGGACTATGGAACTGAACGGTCACGTGGAAGCTGAAACGATTTGCCTGAGTGGAAAATGAATATGAGACTGTTCGGTTCATCTCCTGGCTGTTCGTTTCACCTCCCGCGCTGCCTGTTCGCCCCCCTCTGTGGCTATAAAAGAGAGGTCGCTCCTCTCCGTGAACACACACATACAGCATCCTCTGCCTCCTCATTCCTGAGCACTGCGCTGCCTCTACCGTCTTCCCCATCCTATCTTGTGGCGTGCACTGCGAGCCAGGACAGTAGGCCGCCGGAACCCCATCTCTTGCGATCCTGTATGGGAGAGAGGCGATAAGGTTTTTGGGGAGCGCTCTGCGCGACTACTGAAGGGTTCTTCATCACGGACGCCCACGAGGATGACGTCTTCCCCAACGAGGACTTCATCCCCGACATTGACAACCTCTTCGGCGACATGTCTCTCACCGACAACAACACCAATGGCGGTTTTGCATCCGCACCGGCTCCAACATCGTATGTCTTCCTGATCTTCGCTTTTGTGCTTCAGTTTCTAGGAGTAGCAATCGATTTAGATATGCTAGATATGCTTTCTTCATACCGTTCACTTGTAAACATGGTTAGTTCGATTTCCATGTTTTCTGCCATATTTTGTTCACTGTTTTCATGGATTAAATCCTCTGGTAAATTGCTGATATTTCCAACAATCCAAAAACCTTGTGCTTTTCATAGGCAATTTTCCCTTGTTGGCTATGCCGTGTCTCTGAAGCCCCCAGTTTTCGAGGGCGTCAACTACAAGAGATGGCATGCAAGAACTGTCATATGGCTCACCACCATGAGATGCTTTGATGCATCTAAGGGCAAGCCTCAGAGAGAGCTTACTCCTATTGATGAGAAAGCTTTTGAGGAAGCCAACAACCTCATGAGAGGTGCTGTTATCAGCGTTCTTGGCGAGAACATTGTTGACTCGTACAGGTCCCTCACTACAGGCAAGGACATGTGGGATGCGCTCGAGGCCAAGTTTGGGGTCTCGGACGCAGGCAGTGAATTGTATGTCATGGAGCAATTCTTTGACTACAAGATGACTGATGAGCACGGCATTGTTGAGCAGGCTCATGAGATACAATCCATTGCTAAAGAACTCGAGCAGTTCACATGTGTGTTACCGGACAAGTTCATTGCCGGAGGCATCATTGCCAAGCTTCCTCCCTTGTAGAGGAATTTCGCTACTTCTTTGAAGCACAAGAGACATGAGTTTTCTGTCATTGATCTTATTGGGTCTCTTGATGTGGAAGAGAAGGCGAGAGCAAAAGACACACGTCCTCGAGGTGCCTAGGGAGGTTCTAGTGCCAATGTGGTATAGAACAAAAACTTCCAATCTCACAAGTCCAAGAACAAGAACAAATCTGATGGCAAAAGAAAGTTTGATGGGAAGAACAAACCATCACTGTCTACCAACTTCAAGAAGAAGACCGATAAGAGGAAAGGAGCATGCCATGTACGTGGCGAACCTGGACACTGGGCACCTAGTTGCTCAAACCGCTTTGACAAGCATCATGGGAAGAGCGGCAAGAACGCAAATGTTGTCATTGGTGATGCTGAGATGAAGGACTCTGGGTATGGTATACTTCCTACTATCCTTTCAGTTTGTCAGTCTCCTAATTGGTGGATTGACACCGGCGCTAATGTACACGTTTGTTCAGATATTTCCATGTTTTCCTCTTATCAGGTCACAGGGACTTCCTCCGTGTTGATGGGAAACAGCTCGCATGCTACTGTTCGTGGTGTTGGTACGGTCGATCTAAAGTTCACTTCGGGAAAGACCGTGCGGCTGAAGAACGTGCATCATGTTCCCTCAATCAATAAAAATCTTGTTAGCGGATCTCTTCTATGTCGGGATGGCTATAAGATAGTTTTTGAGTCCAATAAATTTATAGTGTCCAAGTTTGGAAACTTTGTTGGTAAAGGCTATGAGTGCGGGGGCTTGTTCCGCCTATCCTTGTCAGACGTTTGTAATAAAGTTGTTAACCATGTTTCCAACAACAGTTTATCAAATGTTTGGCATTCACGACTTTGTCATGTTAATTTTGGTTGTATGACGTGGCTAGCTAAAATGAATTTAATCCCTGAATTCCCTGTTGTGAAAGGCTCCAAGTGCCAAGTGTGTGTGCAAGCTAAGCAACCTCGCAAGTCTCATATGACTGCAGAGACAAGAGATTTGGCACCGCTAGAGCTTATACATTTAGATCTTTGTGAGATGAATGGTGTCTTGACAAAAGGTGGAAAGAGATACTTCATGACTCTGATTGATGACTCCACTAGATACTGCTATGTGTATCTTTTGAAATCGAAAGATGAGCCTCTGAACTTCTTTAAAATCTATAAAGCCGAAGCAGAAAACCAACTTGATCGAAAGATCAAACATCTTAGGTCTGATCGTGGTGGAGAGTTTTTTCCAACGAGTTTGATTATTTTTGTGCGGAACATGGTATAATCCATGAGAGGACGCTTCCCTACTCACCTCAGTCAAATGGGGTGGCCGAAAGAAAGAACCGCACTCTAACTAATTTGGTTAACGCCATGTTAGATATGTCGGGTCTTTCTCAGGCATGGTGCGGGGGAAGCTACATTGATAGCTTGTCATGTCCTGAACCGAGTTCCGACAAAGAACAAAGAAATTACTCCATTCGAGGAATGGGAAAAGAAAAGATTAAAACTCTCCTACTTACGGACTTAGGGTTGTTTGGCCAAAGTCAATGTGCCAATTCCCAAGAAGCGCAAGCTTGGACCAAAGACTGTTGATTGTGTTTTCCTAGGTTATGCTTTCCATAGCATTGGGTACAGATTCCTGATAGTGAAATCTGAGGTACCCGACATGCTTGTTGGCGCAATCATGGAGTCGAATTATGCAACTTTATTTGAGGATATCTTTCCTATGAAGGATATGCCTAACTCATCGAATCAGGAGATGCCCAGTTCATCTAGACAGGAATTAGTTAAAATTCCTGAACCCACCATTCCGTTAGAACACTTCAAAAATCCTATGGAGAATGACGATGAAACTCCTAAAAGGAGCAAAAGACAGAGGACTGCAAAGTCCTTTGGTGATGATTTTATCGTGTATCTTGTGAATGACACTCCTAGTTCCATTTCAGAGGCATATGCATCTTCAGATGCTGACTACTGGAAGGAAGCTATCCGCAATGAGATGGATTCCATCTTGGCTAATGAAACTTGGGAGATTGTCGATCGTCCTTACGGGTGTAAACCTGTAGGGTGTAAATGGGTGTTCAAGAAGAAGCTTAGACCTGATGGTACCATTGAAAAGTACAAGGCACGCCTTGTTGCTAAGGGTTATACCTAGAAAGAAGGCGAAGACTTCTTCGATACTTACTCACATGTGGCTAGATTGACCACCATTTGAGTACTACTCTCCTTGGCTGCCTCGCATGGTCTTCTCGTTCATCAAATGGACGTTAAGACGGCTTTCCTAAATGGAGAGTTAGATGAGGAAATCTATATGAATCAGCAGGATGGATTTGTGGTAGATGGTCAAGAAGGAAAGGTGTGCAAGTTGCTGAAGTCTTTGTATGGTCTTAAGCAAGCACCTAAGCAGTGGCATAAAAAGTTTGGTAGATGGTCAAGAACAAAACTAGCTTCCCCAAGCTTAGACTTTTCTATAGCATTAGCAATAACGGTGTTCAAAGAATTCATACTAACAACACTATTAGCATGCAAATTAAGCTCCAAAGGTTTTTCAATTTTCTCTTCAAACACTTCATATCCTAACGTAGGAAAAATACTAAAGAACTCTTTGTTTTCCATTAAGCCTAAATAGTGAAAATAAAAAACAAGAAACAAAAAGATATAATTGGAGAATCTAAAGGAAATAACTTCGAGCACTCACATAGGAGGATGCGAGTACCTTTTACCTTACCTCCCCGACAACGGCGCCAGAAAAGAGCTTGATGTCTACGCACACGTCTGTTCTTGTAGACAGTGTTGGGCCTCCAAGTGCAGAGGTTTGTAGAATAGCAGCAAGTTTCCCTTAAGTGGATCACCCAAGGTTTATCGAACTCAGGGAGGAAGAGGTCAAAGCTATCCCTCTCAAGCAACCCTGCAATTACGATACAGAAAGTCTCTTGTGTCCCCAACACACCCAATACACTTGTCAGATGTATAGGTGCACTAGTTCGGCGAAGAGATAGTGAAATACAAGTAGTTGTGATGATTATAAGTAGTAATTGTGATCTAAAATAAATATCGCTGTGAGCAAACATGTAACAAAACAGTAAGTAAACGGTGTGCAATGCTTGGAAACAAGGCCTAGGGATCATACTTTCACTAGTGGACATACTCCCAACAAATATAACATAATTGAACCAATAGATACTATCATCAATATGCAACTCAAAACAATTCTCCAATGGAAAATGAACACTAATCATGCGTAGGGCTACGAAGCACTCCTCAAAGTCCGTATGTACCCATACTAGATTGTCCCACACTATCACCGTGAACGCACTAGATGGTTCCAACAAACACCAACAATTCATAGAGACATTAACCAAAAAGATACACATGATGCACGCACTAGTCACCTTTACACCATGATACGAGGTATCTCCGGAGAGTATAATAATTAAGCATAGGAGTAGCATAATATCTGAATAATAACATCTACCAATTCAACTAGATACAAAGCTCATGATCACATAAAGATCACATCATGGGAGAGAGAGGTGAACCACATAGCTACCGGTAGAGCCCTCAACCCCAGGGGTGAACTACTCCCTCCTCATCATAGGAGACAGCAAGGTTGATGGAGATGGCGGTGAGGTCGATGGAGATGGCGGAGACGGCGATGGAGACCGATGGAGATGGCTCCGGGGGCACTTCCCCATCCCGGCAGGGTGCCGGAACAGAGACTTCTGTCCCCCGAAATTTGTCTTCGACGGCGGCGGAGCTGCGGAACTGTTCTGGGAAAAACGCCGACTCCTCTAGGGTTTTCCGTCCCGAGGCTTTATATAGGCAAAGGGGCGTCGTCAGGGGGCTGCCAGGTTGCCCTCACACGTAGGGGGCGCGGCCAGGGGCCAGGCCGCGCCGCCCTATTGTGTGGGGCCCTCGTGGCCCCACTCCGTCTCCTCTTCGGTTCTCTGGAAGCTTCGGTGAATTTCTGGACATTCGGCTTTTGTTTCGTCCAATTCCGAGAATATTTCCTGTGTAACTTTTCTGAAACACAAAAACAGCAGAAAACAGGGAACTGGCACTATGGCGACTTGTTAATAGGTTAGTTCCGGAAAATGCATAAAAGTGCCACGAAGTGTAACGAAACACTAAGCAAATGGTGTAAAAACAAGCATGGAGCATCAAAAATTATAGATACGTTTTGGACGTATCAACATCCCCAAGCTTAACTCCTGCTCGTCCTCGAGTAGGTAAGTGATAACAAAAGAAATAATTTTTGAGGTGACATGCACCATCACAATCTTGATCATATATGAAAGCATTGAGTGTTGGGATCATAACACTTAAAACATGGGCATGAAAGACATAATCTTGATAGAAGAAACTTAGCAACCATGTTATAACATGAAATAGAACACAAACAAAAGATCATGAATAATGAAACAATGAAAGTCAAACGTGTGTTCAAATCATATGGAAAAATATAGTAAATGGTTTTCAGCTTGTCCCTCATGGAATAGCAAAGCATAAATGCATAGGACACCTTCAAGTTTAAGAGGGCGACTAGATACAAATAATTTAAGAACAAGTGAAACCATAGTCATGAATCAATCAATGATAAACTTTGGGACAATGCACATTATACTCAGAATGACAACTATGCTCTCTTAGATGGTGCATAAAGGTAGAAGGTGGTGACTCAACATAAAAGTAAAAAAGAAAGGCCCTTCGCAGAGGGAAGCAGTGATTAAACATGTGCTAGAGCTTTTCATTTGTAAAACAGAGAGATAAAAATTGGTTTTGAGAGGTGGTTGTCTTTGTCAACGACTGGCAATGGGGTTCTTACTATCTTCCATACAAAAATGAAGCAAGTTTTTGAGAGAGAGATTGGCACTTTTGTGCTCTTTTATAAAGCTTGGCACTCCTCCCCACCTTTTTTTCCTTTCTCAAACCATGGCTAACCGATTCCATCGGGTGCCCACCAACATTCACATACCATGGAGGAGTGCCTTTTTTCTTTTTTTTTCTCTTTTTTTTCTTTTTGGAATAAGACAATATGGAAGATAGCAAATCTGACCACTACGTCCCCATGAGCTAAAAAACAGTGTCACAAAATGAGAAGTATTTTGAAGGTTTTTTGAAAGGTAGCACATGAAAATATACTTGGAATGGCTTACAAATACCATGCATAGGAATTTATAGTGGACACAATGGCAAACTTGGTTTTTGGGAGTTGGATGCACGAGTAGAGCTCATACTCAATACAAAATAAGGGCTAGCAAAAGACTGGGAGCGACCAACTAAGAGAGCAATAACGGCCATAATCATGCAAAGCGACAAAGCAACATTAAAAGAAGCATAAGATGGCATCAAAAGTCAAAAACTAAATGATCATAGAGGCAATGGCGACTTTGTATGAGTCTAACATGTGTGAGCATGTGCCAAGTCAACCCAAATAAAGCATCAAAGGAGAAAACCAAAATAATGCTTCCAAATAATTAAAACAACGCATGATTTTTCAAAGGCTCATTAAACAATCTCAGTCATTTGAGACAAGTCATCCTACAGCAAAACCACTAAGCATACTATCAAAAAGACATCAAGCACGACATGCAAAAGCCTAGGCCGCAGTCTACACAAGCTCCTTCTTGTACCACTTTTTTGCATAAAGCTTTTTCTCTTTTCCAACACCATTCGAACCCTTTTGAAACAACTCTTTTGATAAAAACCAACATAGACCAGAGGTCCAAATACACCTTGATGCAAAGATAAAACAAGATCTGAACAAAAATCAAGGTGAAAAACAAAGGCTAAACGCAGTAGCAGAAAAAGAGAACACTCGTTGAACGATAAGGGTGAAGACTAGAGTGTTCTTGGCAATGAAAAACGGAGCATAGCTCTCTCCACAACATGATGTGATCCAACATTTATTGTAGCAAACAAAGCAAAATAAAACTGAAAGCAAAACAACTGACGCTCCAAGAAAAATGCATAATGCATGAAGCAATAAAAATATAGTGTTTCGAAAGGTGACCTGATTTTTGCCGATGAAGAAGGGGGTGCCTCGAGGACATCCCCAAGCTTTGACGCTTGTACTTCTTGGATGTTTCTTCGGGTGACATCCCCAAGCTTGAGCTTTTGTCCATTGATGTCTACGCACGCGTCTGTTCTAGTAGACAGTGTTGGGCCTCCAAGTGCAGAGGTTTGTAGAACAGCAGCAAGTTTCCCTTAAGTGGATCACCCAAGGTTTATCGAACTCAGGGAGGAAGAGGTCAAAGCTATCCCTCTCAAACAACCCTACAATTACGATACAGAAAGTCTCTTGTGTCCCCAACACACCCAATACACTTGTCAGATGTATAGGTGCACTAGTTCGGCGAAGAGATAGTGAAATACAAGCGGTAGTGATGATTATAAGTAGCAAATGTGGTCTGAAATAAATATCGCTGCGAGCAAACATGTAACAAAACAGGAAGTAAACGGTGTGCAATGCTTGGAAACAAGGCCTAGGGATCATACTTTCACTAGTGGACACACTCCCAACAATATAACATGATTGAACAAATAAACAACTTCTCTTCACTATGGTACTCTGAATTACTCTCCTATTGAACAACACTAATCATTGCGTAGTGGCTACAGAAGCACCCCTTAAAGTTCATCAAGTACTTGACAAATACCACTCATAGAGATATCCAAATCAGATCACAACTCAAGATAGATATTATTGCAACTTAGACCAAGTACTAACACGATGCACACACTGTCAACATTACACCATGAAAGGAGGAATAGATCACTTCAATACTATCATAGCGATAATTATTCTCATAATCCATAAGAGATCACAATCGTAGCCTAGACCAAGTACCACCACGATGCATGCACTGTCACCGTTACACCATGGCAGGAGGAATAGATTGCTTTAATAACATCACTAGAGTACACATAATATCTGAATAATAACATCTACTTGTTCAACATGATACAAAGCTCACGATCACATAAAGATCACATCATGGGAGAGAGAGGTGAACCACATAGCTACCGGTAGAGCCCTTAGTCCCGGGGATGAACTACTCCCTCCTCATCATAGGAGACAGCAAGGTTGATGGAGATGGCGGTGAGGTCGATGGAGACGGCGGAGACGGTGATGGAGACCGATGGAGATGGCTCCGGGGGCACTTCCCCGTCCCGGCAGGGTGCCGGAACAGAGAGTTCTGTCCCTCGAAATTTGGCTTCGACGGCGGCGGCGCTGCGGAACTGTTCTGGAAATTTCGCCGACTCCTTTAGGGTTTTCCGTCCCGAGGCTTTATATAGGCGAAGGGGCATCGTCAGGGTGCAGCCAGGGGCTCCTCACACCAGGGTGGCGCGGCCAGGGCCTGGGCCACGCCACCTATGTGTGAGGGCGGCCTCTGGCCCCCCTCCGGCTCTCTTTCGGTCTTCGGGAAGCTTCCGGGAAAAATAAGACTTCTGGCTTTTGTTTCGTCCAATTCCGAGAATATTTCCTGTGTAGCTTCTGAAACACAAAAACAGCAGAAAACAGGGAACTAGCACTGTGGCATCTTGTCAATAGGTTAGTTCCGGAAAATGCATAAAAGTGCCACGAAGTGTAACGAAACAGTAGGCAAATGGTGTAAAAACAAGCATGGAGCATCAAAAATTATAGATACGTTTGAGACGTATCAGCATCCCCAAGCTTAACTCCTGCTCGTCCTCGAGTAGGTAAGTGATAACAAAAGAAATAATTTTTGAGGTGACATGCACCTACACAATCTTAATCATATATGTAAGCATTTCTGAGCTGGGATCATAAGAACTTAAAACATGGGCATGAAAGATATAATCTTGACAATAGAACTTAGCAACCATGTTGTAACATGAAGAAGAACACAAACAAAAGATCATGAATAATGAAACAATGAAAGTCAAACGTGTGTTCAAATCATAAGGAAAAACATACAAATGGTTTTCAGCTTGTCCTTCATGGAGAGCAAAACATAAATGCATAGGACACCTTCAACTTTAAGAGGGCGACTAGATACAAATAATTTAAGAACAAGTGAAACCATGATCATGAATCAATCAATGAAAACTTTGGGACAATGCACATTATACTCAGAATGACAATTATGCTCTCTTAGATGGTGCATAAAGATAGAAGGTGGAGACTCAACATAAAAGTAAAAGAAAGGCCCTTCGCAGAGGGAAGCAGTGATTAAACATGTGCTAGAGCTTTTCATTTGTAAAACAGAGAGATAAAAATTAGTTTTGAGAGGTGGTTGTCTTTGTCAACGACTGGCAATGGGGTTCTTACTATCTTCCATACAAAAATAAAGTAAGTTTTTGAGAGAGATTGGCACTTTTGTGCTCTTTTATAAAGCTTGGCACTCCTCCCCACCATTTTTCCTTTCTCAAATCATGGCTAACCGATTCATCGGGTGCCCACCAACATTCACATTCCATGGAGGAGTGCCTTTTTTTCTTTTCTTTTTTCCTTTTTTTTCTTTTTGGAATAAGCAATATGGAAGATAGCAAATCCGACCACTACGTTCCCATGAGCTGAAAACAGTGTCACAAAATGAGAAGTATTTTGAAGGTTTTTTGAAAGGTAGCACATGACAATTTACTTGGAATGGCTTACAAATACCATGCATAGGAATTTATAGTGGACACAATGGCAGACTTGGTTTTTGGGAGTTGGATGCACGAGTAGAGCTCATACTCAGTACAAGGCGAGGGCTAGCAAAAGACTGGGAGCGACCAACTAAGAGAGCAATAACGGCCATAATCATGCAAAGCGACAAAGCAACATTAAAAGAAGCATAAGATGGCATCAAAAGTCAAAACTAAATGATCATAGAGGCTATTGGTGACTTTGTAAGAGTCTAACATGTGTGAGCATGCGCCAAGTCAACCCAAATAAAGCATCAAAGGAGAAAATCAAAATAATGCTTCCAAATAATATAAACAACGCATGATTTTTTCAAAGGCTCATTAAGCAATCTCAGTTATTTGAGACAAGTCATGCTACAGCAAAACCACTAAGCATACTATCAAAAAGACATCAAGCACGACATGTAAAAGCCTAAGCCGCAGTCTAAACAAGCTCCTTTTTGTACCACTTTTTTGCATAAAGCTTTTTCTCTTTTCCAACACCATTCAAAAAAATTAAGACACCTCTTTTGATGAAAACCAATAAAGATCAGAGGCAAAAATACACCTTGATGAAAAGATAAAACAAGATCTGAACAAAAATCAAGGCAAAAAACAAAGGCTAAACGCAGTAGCAGAAAAAGAGAACACTCGTTGAACGATAAGAGTGAAAACTAGAGTGTTCTTGGCAATGAAAAACGAGTTCATCTCCTCCAAAAGAAACATGATGTGATCTAACCATTTATTGCAGCAAACTAAACTAAACTAATACTGAAAACAAAAACAACTGACGCTCCAAGAAAAATGCATAGTGCATGAAGCAATAAAAATATAGTGTCTTGAAAGGTGACCTGATTTTTGCCGATGAAGAAGGGGTGCCTCGGGGGCATCCCCAAGCTTTGACGCTTGTACTTCTTGGAAATTTCTTGGGGTGATGCATGGGCATCCCCAAGCTTGAGCTTTTGTCCATTCTTCATCTCATCTCATCATTCTCCAATCCCTACACTTGAAAACTTCCTTCATACAAAACTAAACACAATTCAATTAGCAATATTAGTGTAGCATAACATATAATCAACCTCTTTTTGCTTCAGGTTTCAACTCAAAACCACCACATATATAGAAAATACTACTGTAGCAACTTCTCCAAAAGTTCCATGATCAAAAGAACTCAAAAGAAGGCGATAAAGTGGCAAACACAAATATTGGCAGAAATCTGTCAAAACTGAACAGCTGACAAAGGTCGAATTTTTGAGGGGTTTTCTGTTGCTCAAATCAAAAAGTGTTCAACTAACAAAAGTTTGGATATAACCTGGGGCATATGCACAAGAAATCGCAGGTCCAAAAAATATACAGACAATTTTCACGAATTTTTACGGTGCAGCACCAAAAACAGTTTCAGGACAGCAACATCCCCAAATCTTACCTCACTCAAATTAGAGGCTTCTCTTGGCACAACAACGAAATAAAAAGGATAAGGAGCGGTTATTACAGTAGTAATAACTTCCAAGACTCAAATAAAAGAAAAAGTACTGAAAATAAAATAATGGGTTATCTCCCAAGAGTGCTTTTCTTTAACGCCTTTGAGCTAGGCGCAGTAATTTGCAAAGATGCTGATGTGGGCGCCATATAAGAGCTTGAGGCAAAGGCGCCATATGTGAACTTAAAGCAATAGAGAGCATCAAAAAGCAAATGTGAAAGACATTTATATCTGAACCACTTCCTATGCATAGGAATCTTGTAAGAAAATAAATCAACGAGGCACATAGTAGCAAGCATGGATAGATAAAACAAGTGCCACTTCAAGATTTGCAACATAAAGAGGGGAAACTTAATATTGTTGAGATCCATCAAACCATGTTTCCCCCTCTCATAATAACTTTCAGTAGCATCATGAATAGAACTAACAATATAACTATCACATAAAACATCCCTATCATGAGCCACATGCATAAAAGAATTAATACTCACCACAGGAACAATAGTAGTAGGAGCAAATTTAACAGAATAATTATTCTCATCACCATAATCATCATAAATAGGAGGCATATTGTAATCATAACTAATTTTATCCTCAATAGTAGGTGAACTTAAAATATTATACTCATCATCATAACCATCATAGACTAGAGGTTTAGTATCATCACAAGCTAAAGAACAGCTATTTTGCAAAGCATATTCTTCAAACATATCATCATAAGAAGGAACATCACATATGGGAGATAAAATATTATCAGAACAAACTTTCTCCACTAAAGCTGGGGAACTAAAAATATCATGCTTAACAAAACCAGCTTCCCCAAGCTTAGACTTTTCTATAGCATTAGCAACAACGGTGTTCAAAGCATTCATACTAACAACACTATTAGCATGCAAATTAAGCTCCAAAGGTTTTTCAATTTTCTCTTCAAACACTTCATATCTAAACTCAGGAAAAAGTCTACAGAACTCTTTGTTTTCCATTAAGCCTAACTAGTGCAAATAAAAACAAGAAACAAAAAGATGTAATTGCAGAATCTAAAGGAAATAACTCCGAGCACTCACACAGGAGGATGCGAGTACCTTTTACCTTACCTCCCCGGCAACGGCGCCAGAAAAGAGCTTGATGTCTATGCACACGTCTGTTCTTGTAGACAGTGTTGGGCCTCCAAGTGCAGAGGTTTGTAGAACAGCAGCAAGTTTCCCTTAAGTGGATCACCCAAGGTTTATCGAACTCAGGGAGGAAGAGGTCAAAGCTATCCCTCTCAAACAACCCTGCAATTACGATACAGAAAGTCTCTTGTGTCCCCAACACACCCAATACACTTGTCAGATGTATAGGTGCACTAGTTCGGCGAAGAGATAGTGAAATACAAGCGGTAGTGATGATTATAAGTAGCAAATGTGGTCTGAAATAAATATCGCTGCGTGCAAACATGTAACAAAACAGGAAGTAAACGGTGTGCAATGCTTGGAAACAAGGCCTAGGGATCATACTTTCACTAGTGGACACACTCTCAACAATATAACATGATTGAACAAATAAACAACTTTTCTTCACTATGGTACTCTGAATTACTCTCCTATTGAACAACACTAATCATTGCGTAGTGGCTACAGAAGCACCCCTTAAAGTTCATCAAGTACTTGACAAACACCACTCATGGAGATATCCAAATCAGATCACAACTCAAGATAGATATTATTGCAACTTAGACCAAGTACTAACACGGTGCACACACTGTCAACATTACACCATGAAAGGAGGAATAGATCACTTCAATACTATCATAGCGATAATTATTCTCATAATCCATAAGAGATCACAATCGTAGCTAGACCAAGTACCACCACGATGCACGCACTGTCACTGTTACACCATGGCAGGAGGAATAGATTACTTTAATAACATCACTAGAGTACACATAATATCTGAATAATAACATCTACTTGTTCAACATGATACAAAGCTCACGATCATATAAAGATCACATCATGGGAGAGAGAGGTGAACCACATAGCTACCGGTAGAGCCCTTAGCCCCGGGGATGAACTACTCCCTCCTCATCATAGGAGACAGCAAGGTTGATGGAGATGGCGGTGAGGTCGATGGAGACGGCGGAGACGGTGATGGAGACCGATGGAGATGGCTCCGGGGGCACTTCCCCGTCCCGGCAGGGTGCCGGAACAGAGACTTCTATCCCCTGAAATTTGGCTTCGACGGCGGCGGGGCTGTGGAACTGTTCTGGAAATTTCGCCGACTCCTTTAGGGTTTTCCGTCCCGAGGCTTTATATAGGCGAAGGGGCGTCGTCAGGGGGCAGCCAGGGGCTCCTCACACCAGGGTGGCGCGGCCAGGGCCTGGGCCACGCCACCTATGTGTGAGGGCGGCCTCTGGCCCCCCTCCGGCTCTCTTTCGGTCTTCGGGAAGCTTCCGGGGAAAATAAGACTTCTGGCTTTTGTTTCGTCCAATTCCGAGAATATTTCCTGTGTAGCTTCTGAAACACAAAAACTGTAGAAAACAGGGAACTGGCACTGTGGCATCTTGTCAATAGGTTAGTTCCGGAAAATGCATAAAAGTGCCACGAAGTGTAACGAAACAGTAGGCAAATGGTGTAAAAATAAGCATGGAGCATCAAAAATTATAGATACGTTTGAGACGTATCATCCATTTTTCATCTTATCTCATCATTCTCCAATCCCTACACTTGAAAACTTCCTTCATACAAAACTAAACACAGTTCTATTAGCAACATTAGTGTAAGCATAGTAATGAATCAACCCTTTTTTGTTTCAAGTTTCAACTCAAAACCACCACATATAAAGTATATACCACTGTAGCAACTTCCCCAAAAGTTCCGCGATCAAAAGTACTCAAAAGAAAGCGATAAAGCGGCAAACACAAATATTGGCAGAAATCTGTCAAAACAGAACAGCTGACAAAGGTCGAATTTTTAGGGGGTTTTCTGTTGCTCAAATCAAAAAGTGTTCATCTAATGAAAGTTTGGATATATCCTGGGGCATATGCACAAGAAATCGCAGGTCCAAAAGATATACAGACGATTTTCACGAAATTTTACGGTGCAGCACTGAAAACTGTTTCAGGACAGCAACATCCCCAAATCTTACCTCACTCAAATTAGAGGCTTCTCTTGGCACAACAACGAAATAAAAAGGATAAGGAGCGGTTATTACAGTAGTAATAACTTCCAAGACTCAAATAAAAGAAAAAGTACTGAAAATAAATAATGGGTTATCTCCCAAGAGTGCTTTTCTTTAACGCCTTTGAGCTAGGCGCAGTAATTTGCAAAGATGCTCATGTGGGCGCCATATAAGAGCTTGAGGCAAAGGCGCCATATAGGAACTTAAAGCAATATAGAGCATCAAAAAGCAAATGTGAAAGACATTTAAATCTAAACCACTTCCTATGAAAAATAGTCTTGTAAAGAGACAAGTCATGAAAGCGCAAAGCAAAAAGCATAGAGAGGCAAAACAAGTACAACATCAAGAATTGCAACATAAAGAGGGGAAACTCAATATTGTTGAGATCCATCAAGCCATGTTTCCCTCTCTCATAATAACTTTCAGTAGCATCATGAATAGAACTAACAATATAACTATCACATAAAGCTTCCCTATCATGAGCCACATGCATAAAAGAATTAATACTCCCCACATGAACAATAGTAGTAGGAGCAGATTCAACAGAATAATTATTCTCATCACCATAATCATCAAAAACAGGAGGCATATTGTAATTATAACTAGTTTTCTCCTCAAAAGTAGGTGAACTGAAAATATTATACCCATCATCATAACCATCATAAACTAGAGGTTTAGTATCATCATAAGCGAGCGAACAGCTATTTTGCAAAGCATATTCATCAAACATATCATCATAAGAAGGAACATGGATAGTACTAATGGTACAACAATTATTAACCTTATAATTTTCAGAATTGGTACCAAAAAGATTTTCAATATCAAAAGTAGAGTGCTTTTCCCAATCATGATCACTAACATAGGTAATAGGCATGGGAACATCATCAAGATCAGAATTATCATAATCTATAATAGGAGCAACATGCTTAGGGGAAGATACCGTTTCCTTTCTCCTTTTACTCATCATCTTCTTATTCTTCTTCTTACTCTTCTTACTCTCTCCTTCAGGAGGGAGAGGCTTGAAAGGCATTTTCTCCACATAATCTGGTTTGCTGACAGGAACAACAGAAGAAACTTTGGAGGATTCCTCCTCTCTATTAATAAGATGGAAACATCTATCAGTCCTGTCATAGCTTCGCAAAACATCATGTTTTATAAGATTTTGAATGTAAGTATTTCGTGGCAATCTTTAACACAATAAAGACGACAACCACGAAGGGTGCTATTAATATCAAAAACACTCATATCTACCAAAGAAGTCTTTCTAGATATCTCTTCGCACCCCAAAAATAAAGTAAGCTCATCATGCTGATTGAGAGTAATCTTGTCATCACAATATAAACTTGCGGTACTCATTCGATTAGAAAGGTGATTATTAGGGCCTGAGCATTGAAAATTAAAATGACCCGTGTCATCGCAAAGTTTACAAAGAAAAGGAAAAAGCTCACAAACCTTTTCACCAAGTTCATCTAGAGCCTTGTGCCACATTCGGGTTTCTTCATTCCTGTGGTGGATACAATAATCTTATTTGTCATAACTATGTTCACAAGGTCTATGTACTCCACAAAAATTAATATGCTTATAAGAAATAGGACTTTCATAGGTTAGAGCATGTTTATTGCAATCATCAACAACAATATCACTTTCCATGCAAGTGTCTTTAAAAGGTTCATGATACACATCCCCATTTCCCTTAGGAACATTAATATGGGAAGCAAAGGCTTTAAAGCAATTAACCATAATTAGGGGATCAAGACCATATTTAACACTAAGCTCTTGAAAATCAGCAGTTTCAGCAAAAGACTTAATGCAATCATACTCATAATTTATACCTGATCCTTTACCTTTGTCGCTATCCCAATCTTCAATATTGTTTTGAATTGTTTCAAGCAGATTCCACTTGACATCAACATCCTTGCTTGTGAAAGAGCCATCAAAGCATGCATCTAGATAGTCCTTGTGATATCCTGGAAGCCTTGCATAAAAATTATTAATAACATTATTACGGGGAAGATCATGAATATGACATTTGAGCATTAGTGACTTCAATCTTCCCCACGCTTGGGCAATGCTTTCTCCCTCATGCGGATGAAAATTATAAATATAATTCATATCTTTATAAACTTCACTAGAAGGATAGAATTTAGAATAAAAGAGAGGTACAATTTCCTCCCAATCAATAGGCCGGCCATCCTTTAGCGTTTTATACCATTCTGCAGCTTTGCCCTTTAGTGATAAAGAGAATAGCTTCCTCTTAACTCGGTTCATCGAAATACCTGCACACTTCAACAACTCGCATAATTCATGTATAAAGAGCAAATGGTCATCAGGATGGACGGTTCCATCTCCTAAATAGCAGTTATTCATAGCACGTTCAACAATTTTCATAGGTATTTTAAAAGGATGAGGAGCATAAACATCATTAGAAACATCACATATGGGAGATAAAATATCATCAGAGCAAACTTTCTCCACTAAAGCTGGGGAACTAAAAATATCATGCTTAACAAAACTAGCTTCCCCAAGCTTAGACTTTTCTATAGCATTAGCAATAACGGTGTTCAAAGCATTCATACTAACAACACTATTAGCATGCAAATTAAGCTCCAAAGGTTTTTCAATTTTCTCTTCAAACACTTCATATCCTAACGTAGGAAAATACTAAAGAACTCTTTGTTTTCCATTAAGCCTAACTAGTGAAAATAAAAAACAAGAAACAAAAAGATATATTTGGAGAATCTAAAGGAAATAACTTCGAGCACTCACATAGGAGGATGCGAGTACCTTTTACCTTACCTCCTTGGCAACGGCGCCAGAAAAGAGCTTAATGTCTACGCACGTGTCTGTTCTTGTAGACAGTGTTGGGCCTCCAAGTGCAGAGATTTGTAGAACAACAACAAGTTTCCCTTAAGTGGATCACCCAAGGTTTATCGAACTCAGGGAGGAAGAGGTCAAAGCTATCCCTCTCAAGCAACCCTGCAATTACGATACAGAAAGTCTCTTGTGTCCCCAACACACCCAATACACTTGTCAGATGTATAGGTGCACTAGTTCGGCGAAGAGATAGTGAAATACAAGTAGTTGTGATGATTATAAGTAGTAATTGTGATCTGAAATAAATATCGCTGCGAGCAAACATGTAACAAAATAGTAAGTAAACGGTGTGCAATGCTTGGAAACAAGGCCTAGGGATCATACTTTCACTAGTGGACATACTCCCAACAAATATAACATAATTGAACCAATAGATACTATCATCAATATGCAACTCAAAACAATTCTCCAATGGAAAATGAACACTAATCATGCGTAGGGCTACGAAGCACTCCTCAAAGTCCGTATATACCCAAACTAGATTGTCCCACACTATCACCGTGAACGCACTAGATGGTTCCAACAAACACCAACAATTCATAGAGACACTAACCAAAAAGATACACATGATGCACACACTAGTCACCTTTACACCATGATACGAGGTATCTCCGGAGAGTATAATAATTAAGCATAGGAGTAGCATAATATCTGAATAATAACATCTACCAATTCAACTAGATACAAAGCTCACGATCACATAAAGATCACATCATGGGAGAGAGAGGTGAACCACATAGCTACCGGTAGAGCCCTCAGCCCCGGGGGTGAACTACTCCCTCCTCATCATAGGAGGCAGCAAGGTTGATAGAGATGGCGGTGAGGTCGATGGAGATGGTAGAGACGGCGATGGAGACCGATGGAGATGGCTCCGGGGGCACTTCCCCGTCCCGGCAGTGTGCCGGAACGGAGACTTATGTCCCCCAAAATTTGTCTTCGACGGCGGCGGAACTACGGAACTGTTCTGGGAAAAACGCCGACTCCTCTAGGGTTTTTCATCCCGAGGCTTTATATAGGCGAAGGGGCATCGTCAGGGGGCTGCCAGGGCGCCCTCACACGTAGGGGGCGCGGCCCGGGGCCAGGCCGCGCCGCCCTATTGTGTGGGGCCCTTGTGGCCCCACTCCATCTCCTCTTCGGTTCTCGGGAAGCTTCTGTGAATTTCTGGACGTTTGGCTTTTGTTTCGTCCAAATCCGAGAATATTTCCTGTGTAACTTTTCTGAAACACAAAAACAGCAGAAAACATGGAACTGGCACTGTGGCGACTTGTTAATAGGTTAGTTCCGGAAAATGCATAAAAGTGCCACGAAGTGTAACGAAACACTAAGCAAATGGTGTAAAAACAAGCATGGAGCATCAAAAATTATAGATACGTTTTGGACGTATCAGGTATAGCAACTGCAAATCTTCTCCTACACCATATGATCCTAGCATGTTGGTTCGAAAGAATCAGGGAGATCCTAAGGATGCTAAGGATCAGCTGAGATACTCTCAGATTATTGGCTCGCTTATGTATTTAGCCAGTGCCACGAGGCCTGGTATCTCCTTTGCTGTACGCAAGTTGAGTCGATTTGTGTCAAATCCTGGAGATGTTCATTGGCAGGCCGTTGAAAGGTTTTTGTGCTATTTGAAAGGCACTGCGAGCTATGGAATTCACTACTCTGGATACCCAAGGGTACTTGAAGGGTATAGTGCCTCAAATTTGATTTCTGATGCTGATGAGACAAAGGCCACGAGTGGTTATGTGTTTACACTTGGTGGTGGCACTGTTTCTTGGAAGTCTTGCAAGCAGACCATCTTTACGAGGTCAACTATGGAAGCAGAACTCACAGCATTAGACACAGCCACTGTTGAAGCAGAGTGGCTTCGTGGGCTCTTGATGGACTTGCCTGTGGTTGAAAAACCAATACCCGCAATTCCTATGAACTGTGATAATCAAACTATGATCATCAAAGTAAACAGTTCTAAGGATAACATGAAGTCATCAAGGCATGTGAAGAGGAGATTAAAATCTGTCAGAAAAATGAGAAACTCCGGAGTTATTGCGTTGGATTACATCCACACATCTATGAATTTGGCAGATCCCTTCACAAAGGGTCTATCACGAAACGTGATAGATTATGCATCGAAGGAGATGGGTATGAGACTCACAATATGAGTTGTCCACAGTGGTAACCCACTCTATGTGATCGGAGATCCCGTGAATTAGAATTGGGAGACAAGTTGTTGGTCAATTGAGAGGAGAGTATCGCTACTTTGTATAATACCACTCCGTGAAGATGCAGTACTCTCCTAATCTGCAAGGCAGGCTGATTTTATCTTAATGTGTTCTAAGTAGCTTACTTAAGCAGAGATGTTGTCCTGCAGAACATCTTTTGAAGAACAAACCTATGTGAGTCTGACTGTTAAACGTCGCAGTCTATGAGAGTTGGGTGCTCTTTAACAAACTCATGAAAGGCCTCGGAGTATGACGTACAAGCTCCAAACCGCGGGGAAGCCCCACGGCAGCCTAGTATCAGTCAAGGCTTTGTGTGAAACTAGATTCGCAGAAAACTTACAGTTCAAGGCCTAGTCCACTATTCAAGTAGCAGATTAGTGTAGCATAGAGATCTAGGTGGAAGTTCAACTTAACAGTCTCCACTGCAGCACTGGTATATAAACAATGTTTTGGAACTTAAGGCAACTTTATGTGCCTCTAGGATCTGGTGGGGGATTGTTGGAATTTTGGCCTTTATGGCCCAGCCTATAAATGCTAAGTCCAATAATTCCTAAATCCTAGAGGCCCATGTGGCCCATTCATGCATGACAAGGGGTGGGATAAATGTTTAGTCCCACCTTGCTAGTTTAGAAGGAGTTGGACCAACATATAAGGTGAGCTCTTTCTCTTGTGGTAAGAGTGTGTGAGAAGAAGGCTCTCTCACGCGCGCTCCTCCTCCTCCGCCGCCTGCCTCGCCACGCCTCGCCTCGCCTCGCCTCGCCTCGCCTCGTCACGACGCGCGCGCGCCGCGGTTTGCGGAATGTGCCTCGGTGCCGAGCCTTTCTTTTTTTCATGCATGACTGGACTATGGAACTGAACGGTCACGTGGAAGCTGAAACGATTTGCCTGAGTGGAAAATAAATACGAGACTATTCGGTTCGTCTCGTGGCTATTCGTTTCACCTCTTGTGCTGCCTTGTGGCTATAAAAGAGAGGTCGCTTCTCTCTGCGAACACACACATACAGCATCCACTGCCTCCTCGTTCTTGAGCACTGCGCTGCCTCTACCGTCTTTCCCATCCCGTTTTGCGGCGTGCACCGCGAGCCGGGACAGTAGGCCTCCGGAACCCCGTCTCTTGCGATCCTGTATGGGAGAGAGGCGATAAGGTTTTTGGGGAGCGCTCTGCGCGACTACTGAAGGTTTCTTCATCACGGACGCCCACGAGGACGACGTCTTCCCCAACGAGGACTTCTTCCCCGACATCGACAACCTCTTCGGCGACATGTCTCTCACCGACGACAACACCAACGGCGGTTCTGCATCCGCACCGGCTCCAACACCGTATGTCTTCCTGATCTTTGCTTTTGTGCTTCAGTTTTTAGGACTAGCAATCGATTTAGATATGCTAGATATGCTTTCTTTATACCGTTCACTTGTAAACATGGTTAGTTCGATTTTCATGTTTTCTGCCATATTTTGTTCGCTGTTTTCATGGATTAAATCCTCTGGTAAATTGCTGATATTTCCAACAGTTGTTAGGGGTTCCAGTTCTAAAACTTGACAGAGAGTGTTGAAAACAGAGTGAATTAACTTGCTGAGCTCAATTAAGGCCCTGCTTGGTTCCTAGTTTTTTAAGAAAAACGAGGTTGATTTTTACGGATCTGTGGAGGTCACGCGAAAAATCCTGGGCAGGACGGAGTACCCAGCTCGGAAGGGAAATTAAAACGACTTTCCAAGCAGGCCCTAAGGCAGTGAACACAAAACTTGCAATTCAAAACTTCAAATGTTATCTCCGACAGAAGCTAAACAGAATTAGTCAATGAGGCACCAGTCTGCTCGCGCATTTGACAAAAGTTTAGTGACTTGCCTTTTAATAGCAATTTCAAGAAAAGGTAGCACCCTTTTGTTTTCTTACAGCAGATGAACAACAACCGTCACAACACGTGAAACCAAACTCCAATTGCAAGACACAGCTCATTGATCGGAGGAAAAAGAGGGGCGAAACGTGGAAAGAAAATGCGGTATCTTATAATGCGGAGACGCTAAAGAACAGGAAGACCCCATTCACCCTGTAACAAAGACTCATGGTCTTATTGGTGGCTACGCCGGGATCAAATCGCCGGAGATTGATGATTTCACACCGGCGGCTAGCTTCCATGATGGACGCTGTTAGGCGCCGGTATTGCCTTCGGGTGGAGTCACATAAGGCCCGTCGGAAGCCTTCATCTCATCATCTGTTACTGATGGTGCGGAGCATCCATGGTGGTAGCTTGCCGCTGTTTGCTTGTGATGGAGACGGCTGTGATTCTGGCTCCCCTCCTGCTGATTCTCTAGAATGCGATGACCTGCATTTTGTAGAAGAAATTGTAAAGTGGCTAAAACTTTGAGTACTTTTACAGGTAGATACTATGCTAAATAGTTAATAATGTAAAGTGCATTGTCCAGGCTCGGTTTCATGATAGGTTTATCTGGCAAAATGAAACAAGATTTTCTTTTGGCAACTAAATAAAACAAGCTAGCTGATGTGATTTACAGAGAGCTGTTTTCAGGAACGTTTAGCATCTAACTAAATGGTTCCAGGCATATGCAACATGTATCGCGCTAATTCAACTCGATGGGCTTGTCGAAGGGCCCATAGGTTGATCAGTATTAAGTTGGAAAAAGAAAGGGATTACAATACTAACAATGCATGACTGAACCATTTCATAAAATAAAAATTTTGGAGATAGCTAATGTATATCATAATATTTTGCTGAAGTCTACGTAAATTATACTTTAGTGATATGAAAGGCATGCATGAGATAATATGGAGCATATAGGAGAACATAGTCAATACTTTACTGAAGAATAATACATATCATCTTACTTTGTTTAGTTGTATGTACATGAGAAGAAAAATGTAAATACAATGGAAGTAGTAAGTACCCAATATTTAAAGTTGCCACGGAATCTAGGACCGTCACTGGTGTAGGTGACGGTGAGCTTGTTGTTGCTCCATTATGCTCGTCCTGGATGTGAATATTTGTTGCTCCATTCAGCTGCTCACGGTGATGAATATTTGCTGCTCCATTCAGCTGCTCCCGGTGATGAATATTTGCTGCTCCATTCAGCTGCTCCCGGTGATGAATATTTGCTGCTCCATTCAGCTGCTCCCGGTGATGAATATTTGCTGCTCCATTCAGCTCCTCCCGGTGATGAATATTAGATAAAACGTTATTTTTCTCCTTTTGTGTCTCCACGAGGTGCTATGCAAAATAAAAAACAAGTTTTTAGCCTGCAATGTACACATGGCAGTTAACTTGCAGTAAACATGGAGGATTTACCTTCTGCAGGACGCCATTCTGATCTTTAAGTGACTTCTCCTGCGCAGTACAAGGCAATTATCATAAACACATGCTAACATAGATCTAACCAACATTTATCAATGATGAATAATAGATGCTTAACTATAATTTAAGCACCGTGAAACGAAACTGTACACAACTAGCCTAGCTTAGCTACTACATTGAATCTCATTATAAACATGCTGCCTTTGCTGACAAAAATGGGCAGTTCTTTCTTCAAATGATTTAGGCGAGAGGGTGCGTTTACAAAGACCGGAGGCCAATGCATCCTGTCAGCAATATCTTTAGTGGTCATTGTATACATGCAGCATGTTAACTACACGGGAAACTTAATGAGAGTAACCGACCTTCTTCTGAAGTTCAGATATTGACTCAAACAGAAGCTGATTCTGGAAAAGGAAAAACAATGCTGTTTCATCAGATTTCAGTTATAAAACAGTCAAATCGAAACTACCTCTGCACAAAAAGAGCATAACATCAACACGATTTGTTCTTTGTTCACCTTTCTTGACCTGATGTGCTTCAGAGAACTATCTAGCTGCTGTTCCAATTGCTGAAGTTCTTTTGTGGTCAGTGGGTCCAATTGTTCACCTAAGAGTTGCCTTGAGTTGAAATAGACCAAACACCGGTTAGCACTCAATCCATATAACCAAATGAGATTTTTGAAACATAAATATACTACCTTTGACTCTTCTGGAGTGCATCGAGTTTTATTTTCAAACTTCCATATTCATCTCCCCAATTTGCCTACAGGCAAAAAAGAATTTGAAGTACATCAATGAAGTTTAGCTGAAAGAAATTGATCTCTTCACTTCATATGCATATATAGTTACACAACAATTAAGAGCGTCACTGCACGTGCATATATAATTACACAACAATTAAGAGCATCATTTACCTGGCCTCCAATATTTTGGTCCACTACAGCTCTTTCCTCGAATGAGTAACGTTGGTAACGTTCAAGAATGACATCCATGTTACTGAAGAAATGTCCCACAACAATGCCGTGCATACACCAAAATAATTAAGGTCTTTTATTAGAACCAAAGTGATGCTCAGATATGACAACTGTTATAAGGATAGTGCACAAGGCATGGTACGGAAATTTGTATGAAAAAGTCATCTCGTATGACTGAAATTATCCAAAAATAACCAGGCTTAATGTAATCTTTATTCGTGGGTGCAAAATAGACTATTTGCTGACGGTATCTCCAATAACATGTATAACAAAATGCAATACATGTGTTTGGAGAAAACTTCATCATTAGATGTGCGGTACATCCAGATGCAGGTAATATCATCATCGCATGCACTGGCCTTACAGTGATGCTCGCTCAATCGAACCATGGGGTGGAGTCCTACAGGTAGTGCAAATAAAGGAGGTAGGACAGAGGCCCTAGTGGTCTTCTTCCATCCAACTCGCCGATCTTCCTGCTATTCATTCATAATTTTGTTGTCAATGCATTCCAGATGTCTCCCCTTGCGGTCTTCACATATTGGCATTTGTGCTCCTAAACCTCTGATTGGATGGGATTGGGATCCGGTCTTGCGCGCTCCCAACTTTCAGCCCATGGGGCTTCAAGGAGGCGTGTCGCAAAGCCCTGCTTTCCTTTGAAAATGTGGGACATGTCGATGCCTGTGATTTCCATGGTGTTGGTATCAATGGCTCATTTCGAGTCAGAGACTGCTATTGGCAGAAGCGGAATCATGGATGCGATGAAGAAATTGCTTCACGGGTTAGTGGGTGGCATGGCTCCAGGACTTTCTTCCTTTCTGAACCGCACATGCACATGTGAGCTGATGAATTGGTGCTTTGCAGCGGCCTCGGTGGGGGAAGCAACACTCGGGGACTTCACTTTTGGTGGTGCTCTTATAGTACCGATTCTAGATATCCAGGGTGAAAATCCTAGGCCTTGTTGAAGGAGTTTAGAGTTTCTCTTGGGTGAAAACCTACATTCTTTGATTGGACAATGACGGCGCGTGTGCACTGTTCCCTTCTTAGAGATGTCGCTCTTGGAGAACTTATGTGGTCTTGAGTGTTGTACTGGTGGTTTGGGTCTAGCTGCAGCGAGTGCGGCTAGGTCTTTTATTTCTTTCTTCTTCTTCTTCTTTTTTGGGTGTGTGCATTCTTCATGTCTCCACTAGTTCTTGACATTATGTTGGTGCAAAGGCTAGGTGTAAAACTGCTATTTTCTTGATATTAGTATATTCTCTTTTGTCAAAATAATGTATTTGTACAAAAAATAATACTCCCTCCGATCGGAAATAACTGTCGCAATTTTGTACTAGCGTAGTACAAAGTTTGTACTAAGTGCCCGACAGTTATTTCCGATCGAAGGGAGTAGGTCTTACTTTTACAGCTCCATTTTTAAAACAAGCTCACTAGAACTCTGGCTTCATATCGTTACTCTGGATGATTTTGCTACGCTAGCGTCTCGCTCATGCCTAGTCTATGATCTGCCAATCCACCTATGAAATGATATACCACAAGCATTATATGTTTACGCCGCAGAAATAGTACCTTACATGCAGGTATTGTCGACCTTCAGCTGTAGCACTGAAGAATAATTTATTTGGGGAATAAAGTTTGAGCTACCGGGCCCTGTATTAGTTGTACTCTTGTAAGTTATTCATGTCTGACATTTTGACTAAGAAAAATGTCTATTCTCATACTAGCACTCGTTTACAGCAACACAACAAAAGAATACTAGAGTTTAAATTTAAATTCAACTATCACAAATAATAAATCCTGTCTGATTAAAAGAAAATCCAGCTACTGAAAAATTGCAGCAAAGCATAAAATTTATATGTAGTAAAAAAATCCAGCTACTGACAAGAAAACTTCAGCAGTAACATTTTGTCTAACTCATGAAATATAAAGATCGTTTTCCTGTTTAAGCGCAAAATCTCAACCAAAACATTGAATGTCAATTTGTCAGTTTCGGTTTTTGTGTAGCAACTGCTGTCCTCGAATCAGCGTTCCTTTGACAATACAAGAACACAATATGACTAAAGAACTCACACTACAATCATAGTTCTCAACCACGTAATATTGATGACTTGGTGTTCATATGAAGACTGATACAAAACCAAACGTTATGTCAAACAAGCTGGCTGGTCGCCCTGCATACCAGTTGTAACTGATACATAGAGTATTCGGGATAGAATAGCCATCTAATACATACAATGGGACCTCACTTATAGAGAAATCTGTGCTTCTAAATTTTGGAAATATGAGAAATGAATCAAGTAAGATTAACTGCTCCTGATATGGATGATCTGCTTTGATACTGCCTTTACAGTAAACAAGCAATTAGTTGCATAAAGTTTGTACTTCCAGTGAAACATTACCATCATTAAATGTGAACTTAAGTTCAGTTAGGAAACCTATATATGTAGACGTCCCCGTCATTGCCATTTCATGAGAAATTTACCTCCATTTAAAATAAATAACATGTTGGATATTCCTTCTCAGTTCTCACTACAGTACTTTTAGAACACTTATGTATCATCTGAAAATAACCACTCCTACCTCTATACTATATGAAGAAGGAATGACAGGAGAAAGAAGTGACTACCATTCGCACAATAAATGCTACAACATGTAGATAGTGGGGTTCCCTCAATTTTTTTTTAAAATATGTGACAGTTATCTGTCAAATACAAAAGACTTTCATTATAATCGTATGTTAATTAATACTAGCAGTCGAGTAGTACGATCTACTATTTCCGGAGCTAAGCAGCAGCAGATTCCATGATCAAAACAAGGCGAGCTAGATTGCCCATGCAAGCAGAAGCCACAAAAAATAGCACGAAATAACAAGCACGCAAGCAAGCACAACCAAATTCCCCACCGGAATGCTCAAAGGAGACAACCGCTCGCGCAATCCAAACCAGCACAAATCAACCGCTACATAGAGCTCGTACGAACCAGCGGCAAGGGGAAGGGGTAAAGAAGGAGGGGGCACGCGTGAGCGAGTATAACCTGTCCTGGCTGGAGTACTCGTAGAGCTTGCCCTTGGTGGAGAAGACGATGAGCGCGACCTCGGCGTCGCAGAGCACGGAGATCTCGTGCGCCTTCTTGAGCAGCCCGCTCCGGCGCTTGGAGAAGGTGACCTGCCGGTTTATCTTGTTCTCAATCCGCCGCAGCTGCACCGGCCCGCGCCCCATCTCCGCCTCCGCGCTAGCTCCCGCCCGCCTCCTTCCGGGTCCCTTGCTCGGCGGCGAAGGCAACCTCCCGGCTCCAGGTAGCTAGCTAGCTGCTACGGTGGCGACGTGAGGAGGAAGAGGGAGGAATATGGTGTGGTGTGGAGCTCGGAGGAGGGGAGGAATGCTTAGATGGGGACGATGGGGAAACCGGGGTGGTTTCGCGGGCAGCGCTGTCGACTTCTGGTTGGCTGGGGTGGCCTCGGGGAGACGTGGACGGATCGCCGCCGTTTGATCCGACGGGGTCGTTGTTGCGGGTGGGTCCGGCGGGCCCGGGCTGCCCGTGCACCACTGGCCGCGGCCGGGGATTGGTCGCCGGAGCGCTCGTGGTCGGGTGTGCGGAAAGTTTTTTTCCAGGACTGGTGTGTGTGGTCCGCGTTTTGTTAGAAATAAATTACAACCGCTCTAGGCGGTTACTAGTATGCCCAAAGCACCCTTTCTGTACAGACATGTCTCTTGTGTATAGACACCTCTTCTCTCTCTCCCTCAGCAGTTGCATCTCTTGTAAACAATCATGTCTCTTGTAACAGGCACCTCTTCGGAGGCACCCCAAAATCCTTGTATAAATAGGGCTTTGCCCACAAGCAATAAATAGAAGTTTTACTCTCAATCTTCTGAGTTTTAACACGTTATCAGCACGCTCGACAATCTGAGCGATTTCGAGAACAACGAGATCAAAGAACAGAAGAGGAAGCGCACGGGCGTCTGCCTCCATCCTTGGAAGAACAAGGCATACACCCTATTGCTAATCGGTAAGAACATTATAGAATCGAAGGCCTCGACTAAGAAGGTAAGCAACATCTTAGCCTTCTTCAATACAAGTCCGCGGTCGCCGACTCCCTCACGCCCCGCGGCTCTCGTCGCCGACGCCCGCCGTCGAGGATGGGGTATCTGCCCGTGCCGCTCTCAAGCGTCCGCGGTTTCACCCATGTCACCCGCGCATGAACAGCCTGCCCACGGCGCCTCCGCCTTTGCCAAGTACCTCGTCGCCCTCGGGCTGCCGCTTCGCATCCCGCCGTCGAGCGGCAGCGAACGTCGCGCCGGCAGTTGGAGCCCGGCCGCGCTGGGGCTCGCAGACGGCGGCACGTCGCTCGGGGACATGGAGCCCGGCCGCGCTCGAGCTCCCGAACGACCGCGCGGACGGCGTTGCGCCCGGCGCCCGCCCCCGTGGTGACTCCTCCGGCGAGTTCATCCGCGACGGAAACATCTCCGTCCGCCGGTGAAGGCAGCCGATGCGGTTGCTAGGGCGCTTGGGCTGATTCGTGGAGAAGACCGCCTCACTGAACGAGAGTTGATTTGGGGATAAGAAGGCAGTGAAATATCTGCTGTCTAGCCTTTCCTTATCCTCTCGTGTAGTCTAGAGGCGTCTCTGATATTGGCTGCTATGGGCTGCTCAATCTTTTAACTCAGCCCATGTGCACTGGCTAACCAGATTATGTTACGTATTTCAGTTTTAGCTTTCTGTAAATTACAGCTTATTAGTTTCTGTAATTTATTTCTGTTAGAGTATTTCTAAAAATATATGTGATGTAATATATTTCCATGTGTGTACATGTCGAAATTAATTACATCCATCATTTTGCAATTGAGATTTTAATTTCTTGCAAATAAGGCAATCAATTCATCTTAATTGAGCTATTTTTGGTTCAATAAGAGCAAGAATTGATATGCAAAATTAGATGACAATTTACCATCAATTAAGTCCAAAAATGCCTTTAAAAGCACAAAATTGACTTAATTCGAACTGAATTGATATGTAAAAAAAAAGACTACTTCAAATTTATATATGGGATCACAAGGTAATGTGGCATCTACTGCATAATGTGCAGATTATCCACAGTATTGTGAGGTCTACATTTTGTCAAAATTAACACAATGACTACCTTCAATGTGCTCTCCCATATATTTAAATCAAATCATAACATAAGGTGCTAAGAAAAAAAGCATCAGGATTGTACTACACATACATAAAACCCATAGCACATGTTGCGTACAAGGTAATTTTTTCAAAATGTCAATGCATTTCAAACTTGGCATGATCGCCTAGGTCATCCTGGTATCGGGATGATGAGAAAAATTATCTGCAATTCCAATGGTCATGACTTAAATGAAGCTAAATTCCCACAATCTTCAGATTTTATGTGCACTGCATGTGCTACTGGGAAACTCATTTTAAGACCTTCTCGTCTTAAAATCCAAGCGGAACCACTCCAATTCCTTGAACGAATTCAAGGTGATATTTGTGGTCCTATCCAACCATTGTCTGGACCTTTTAGGTATTTCATGGTTCTCATAGACGCATCTATACGATGGTCCCATGTGTGTCTATTATCCACACGAAACCATGCATTTGCCAAAATAATGAGACAAGTTATTAAATTACAAGCTCATTATCCCGAGAATCGAATCAAATCAATTCGAATGGACAATGCTGCTGAATTTTCTTCACGAGCTTTCAATGATTATTGCATGGCACTAGGAATTGAAGTTCAGCACTCGGTCCCATATGTCCACACTCAAAATGGTTTGGCCGAATCTCTAATAAAGAGAATTAAGCTCATAGCACGACATTTGCTAATGAATTGCAACTTACCAACTTCATGTTGGGGTCATGCAGTTTTACATGCTGCTGACTTAATTCAATTGCGACCAACTGGATATCACAGCACTTCCCCTCTGCAATTAGTACGTGGAAATCTACCTAATATTTCCCATCTACGTAAATTTGGATGCGCCACATATGTGCCAATCTCACCACCGCAGCGTACATCCATGGGCCCACACAGGAAACTGGGGATCTATGTGGGGTACAAATCACCGTCAATAATCAAGTACCTTGAACCCCTTACAGGGGATCTATTCACAGCCCGTCACGCTGATTGCATCTTTAATGAGGACCATTTCCCGGCATTAGGGGGAGATATCAAGTACCAAAAAGAATGCCCGAAAATCGATTGGAATGCCCAAGGCATTTCCTCCTCTGACCCACGTACTCAAGAAACTGAACTTCAAGTTCGGAAGATAATTAATTTGCAACATATAGCAAATAATCTGCCAGATTCATTTACTGACTATAAAGGTGTCACTAAATCCTACAATCCTGCAATAAATGCGCCTGAAAGAGTGGAGGTACCAACAAAAACCACTCAACCCCCTATTCAAAATAAGAGGGGGAGAAGTACGGCCATAAAACAGGATTCAGCTCCTCGCAAGCAACAAAGGAAACAGGGGAAGAAACCCTCTGAACAAGTAAATGTAAAACAGGATTCAGCTCCTCGCAAGCAACAAAGGAAACAGAGGAAGAAACCCTCTGAAGAAGTAAATGTAAATCAACCTAGCGTTGATAATCCAGTGGAAGGACAACCTCCACAACCCAGCTCAGTTGTGCACTCAATGACTGGGACATCGGAAAACCTAGACTCAACCGTATTGGGAAATCACGACGAGTCAACAAGGGTAAATGAAATTTCCACAAACTATATAGACTCTGGAGAATCTTACAACCATAAGTCTACAATTGTCGACATAAATTTCTCTACTACAATTGCAAACAACCTTCTAAATGATCATGATCCAAAGACCATGGCAGAGTGTGAGAAACGCTCCGACTGGCCTAAATGGAAGGATGCAATCCAAGTAGAATTAGCCTCGCTCAATAAACGAAAGGTATTCACTGAAGCAATACCTACACCTCCCAAAGTTTTCCCTGTGGGATTTAAATGGGTTTTCGTTCGTAAGCGGAACGAAAACAATGAGGTGGTGAGATATAAAGCAAGGCTTGTAGCCCAAGGTTTCACGCAGAGACCAGGCATTGATTTCAATGAAACTTATTCTCCGGTAATGAGTGGTATTACATTCCGATACCTCATATCTATGGCAGTACAAAATCGTCTATCTATGCAGTTGATGGACGTAGTGACCGCTTACCTTTACGGATCACTTGATTCGGACATCTATATGAAGGTTCCTGATGGAATCCCAATTCCGAATCCAAATGCAAAACGCAACGTATATTGTTTAAAACTAAATAAGTCTTTATATGCCTTAAAACAGTCGGGACGCATGTGGTACAACCGACTTAGTGAGTTCCTATTGAAAAAGGGATACTCCAACAATGATGATTGTCCATGTGTCTTCATCAAAAAGTCTGAAACAGGATTTTGCATTATTTCAGTGTATGTTGATGACCTTAATATCATTGGCAACACACAAGATATTGATGAAGCACGCAATCACCTAAAGACGGAATTTGAGATGAAGGATTTGGGTAAAACCAAATTTTGCTTAGGATTACAACTTGAGCACCTTCCCTCAGGTATTTTGGTTCATCAAACCGCCTATATCCAGAAAATATTGGAGAAATTCAATATGGACAAATCATATCCATCCAAAACTCCCATGGTTGTTCGATCTCTAGACGTAGAGAAAGATCAATTCAGACCAAGGGATAATGGAGAAGAGATACTGGGATCCGAAGTTCCATATCTCAGTGCTATTGGAGCGCTTATGTATCTTGCAAATTGCACCAGGCCTGATATTGCATTTGCAGTAAATTTACTAGCTAGACATAGCGCAGCTCCTACTAAACGACATTGGACGGGAGCTAAGAATATCTTTCGATATCTCCAAGGCACAAAGGATCTTGGCCTATTCTTTCAATTTCAGAGAAATCTGGACATTGATATGGTTGGGTATACCGATGCTGGCTACTTATCAGACCCCCATAATGCCAGATCGCAAACCGGTTTTGTGTTCCTACATGGTGGGACAGCCATCTCATGGAAGTCTTCTAAGCAAACCTTAGTGGCTACATCCACCAATCATTCTGAAATAATTGCATTATATGAGGCATCACGTGAATGTGTATGGCTTCGCAGAATGATAAACCACATACAACAATCATGTGGAAAATGTTCTATCGAATCTCCGACCATTATTTATGAAGATAATGCTGCTTGTGTTGCTCAAATGCAAACGGGTTACATAAAGAGCAATATCACTAAACATATTGCACCCAAATTGTTTTATCCCCATGAATTACAGAAAAGTGGAGATATAAACATTTTGCAAGTCAAATCATGTGATAATCTTGCTGATCTATTCACGAAGTCACTACCAACTTCAACATTTGAAAAGTATGTTCATGGAATTGGTATGAGACGACTTCGAGATTTGAAAGGATCAGGGGGAGTATCCCTCTGAACCATAACCCATTCAAACATTATATTACACTCTTTTTCCTTTATGAGTTTACTCTCATGGTTCTCATCGAGGTTTTTAATGAGGTAATATCAACACAAGAATATATGTCATACCTCCTATTTTCCCCACCGGGGTTTTTAACGGATGTATACAAGACATATTAATTGTTCTCTAAACTTACCAATGAATTTTATCCTTCCAAGGTTTTCTCATATAAGTTATCAAAGAGACAATAATCATTATATGTTGTACTATTTTCTCCTTACTTTTCCCACTGGGTTTTAAAGGAGTTTTTGACAACATATCAAATTCTAGTCTCCTCATATTTTTCCCACAGGGTTTTTGGGGGAGTTTATTCAAGAAAATTTATCGCTTGTGATCAAGGTCATTACATTCAAGATTATACAAGGAATACAAGACATACAAGAAGAATCTTTGTGCAAGGGGGAGTGTTAGGAATAAATTACAACCGCTCTAGGCGGTTACTAGTATGCCCAAAGCACCCTTTCTGTACAGACATGTCTCTTGTGTATAGACACCTCTTCTCTCTCTCCCTCAGCAGTTGCATCTCTTGTAAACAGTCATGTCTCTTGTAACAGGCACCTCTTCGGAGGCACCCCAAAATCCTTGTATAAATAGGGCTTTGCCCACAAGCAATAAATAGAAGTTTTACTCTCAATCTTCTGAGTTCTAACACGTTTGTCGGGTACGAGGGAGCGAGATGGCAAGCGACATTTGGGGAGGACGAGGTGGACACCGGCTAGTGGGCCGGCTCCGTTTCGACCCATCTGGCAGTGGGGTCGACCGCTCGTTGCACTGCTCGGTGAATGACCAATGAAGACGTGTGCAGTTCAGAAGTGGCTCGTCTGAGTGACAACCTCTGTGAATGCCCAAAAAGGAATATGCTTGTAGTGTTCCCATTTTGAAGAAAGAAAAATAGGCTTAGAATAGCATTTTCACATTGCACCGTGTAGTGTTTCTAGGAAAGGTAGGAAGGAACAAAAAAATGTGCGGAGAATGCTAAATTTGTGTATGCCCAAAATATCAATGGCCAAATAATTGATCTTTAATTGCATTGCAATCAAGGTTTTTGGCACGAATATGTCCTTTTTGGAAGTTTAATGCATTTTTGTAGCCAACACTGACGAAGATTTAGACAGTCACAAAAGTTGCCATGGTAGACTTGGCTCAACCCAACACATTTTGCTGGGCCTCTAGGGAAAAACTTTGATCTTATGACTGATTATTTTCCATATGCAAAGTCAAGCCAATACGATTGCGCATGCTATCCTAGTTCATCAATTTGAGATTCAACTATGACGTTGTTTTCCTTGTTTTGCACGCTCCTTCCTCGATTCCTTTTCCCGACTTTCCTTGACTGACTCTTGCACAACTTAAAGGCACTACTACTAGAATCGGTTCAATACCATTGCCCGGAATTGGTTTTGGCAACTGAGGGCAAGCTACAGTTGCTAATAGCCTAATACTATGTGTTATTACACCTTGTTTTGAAACCGAATCTGAAAATTTACCCCTAAGCCAGTTCTGGGGAAAAACAAATGTGATATTTTTTGGTGGTTCAAGGGATTAGTATGACAACAGATACGAGCTGATTTGGGGTTGACCCCAAGGGTGTGGCACGATCTTCACGGATTCACGAGATTTGTGGCGGGGGAAGAGGATGAACACAATGAACATGATGAACTCGACACACAAATCGAAGCGCAAACTCACACACACGATACACACCGGTTGTCCACGTTAGCCCGATTCACCAACTCAATAGAATCATAAGGAAGAGACTCCAAGAGTAGAATTCCTTGTGAGAGATTGACTTGCATGGGATAGAATTCCAATTGGGGAAGAGACCAATCAATTGGATAGAATTACACACTCTTGTATGCAACAGATCCAAATCAAGGTAGAATTCCCCAAATAGAAGAGATCCCAAACAAGAAGGGTGATTCTAGATGGAAGATCTAGTAGTAGGGTCCCACAAGGGGGAGGCATCATGCCAATTCTTATCTCAATTCTTGTCTTCCCTAGAGAGGGGGAGAGTGACCCATATATATAGGCAGCCACGACCTAGGGGTAGTTTGGTCATTAGGGAGATAGAAGACATAGGTGGCTTCTAGGCCAAAATGTTGTTGACTCGGGCAGGCCGGCTATAGCCGGTGTTTAGTCCGGCTTTAGCCGGTCCAGCTTTAGTTGCTGCCTCTTTCTTCTTCGGTGCTTCCAAACTTTTGTCTGGTGGTTCTTCTTCTTCCTTCTCTTCCACGCCTCGATGATGTCGGACTTGAGAGTGGATGTTGTTGACGCACATGATGCGGTGGTGTTCGAAAGCCACCCCGTATCATCTCCCCCCGCTTCAAAGAGTGTCGTCCTAGATGTTGACTCAACATCATCATGCAGGGGAGGTAGATGTAGGCGCTTGTACTTGGAGTTTGCCATGTGGTCTTACTTGCGAAGATTGGTTTGGCAACTCTTCAATGTTCCGTCACCTTCCATGAGGCCTACAAAGGTCACAAGCAAAGCGAAACAACACTCAAAGAGTAGCCAATTCTTGGAGTTTATGGCATGAGTTCGTGAGTACAAGGAGGTCACCTTACAAAGTTGTTGATGTTCTCTCGTTGTAGAAGTTGTTGATTGAAACCACTCGCGGGAGCGCATCCACCAATAGTATCCATGTGTACCTACACACAACAAAGACCAAGCAAAGTATGTGTGTGCGTGATAGGGGAGCATATCATCAAGGACATGTCCATTCTTGTTCACAACACAATTAGCACAACACAAGTATAATAAAGAGAATGCATATGCAAGGTCTATGTATAAGCAAATTGTTTGAACATCTTCCAAATGTGGGAACACAAAAACTCCATCAAAATTTGAGAAGACAATGGTGTCTATCTCATGTTGAAAGACTTGAACAGTATTGCACTCAAGGCTTTAGAAAGGGAAAGTAGTCAACCACCTTGAAGCAATAAGAGGAGAGTTTGGCAAAAACACATACGGTAAAATGTAAAAATCATCATCAACGTGTGTGCAAACAAACCATAGGAAAGAACAAGTTTTACTCGTACTTGTTGCAACACAAATCATTTTCATCCAAGAGTAGAAGAAAACATCATTATGACAAGTGGTTATGCATCCCAACCAAAAGAAAGAGCAATTTGTCAACTTGTTGGATGCAACACCAATGAACGCAAAGCGGTAACACATGTGACAAGGCATGGCCAATATAGAAATATGGTTGCACACAAAACAAAAGAAAGAGAAATTGTTCAATATGTTTGTTACAACATATAAAGCATCAATATTCGATATCATGGGAGCATGATTGTCACAAGTGGCACAAAAGTCATCAACATGCTTGCAAAGAAACCATATGGAAGAGAAAGTTTTCAACATGTTTGATGCAAAGCATGTGAAGGGTAAGCAAGTGGAGTTTGAGTTTGAACTCACAAGTATTATGCTCTCAAGAGCTCTTTTCGCCAACTCGTGCTCAATCGAGGTTGATGTTATTGTCTGCGTATCTACACACACAAAAGATAGCAAAAACAACGTGTGTGCATGGTAGATAAATACATTATCCATCATGATGCATCTCTTTATTTGCACATCACCATTGGCATCAAGCAAGATATCATAATATTCATGGTGATTATGCAATGTATATGCGAAAACATGCTTATCATGTGCAAATTCAAAATCTTCATTATTTGAGAGAGCTATGGGGGCCTTCTCATTTTCAAACATATTAACATTATTGCAAACCAAGCATTTGAAAGAGCAATCATTCAACATTTTGGTTGCATTAATTGGAGAATATTGCAAGCATTGTGCACAAAACATGTTCAAAATCTTATCCTTGTTGTTGACAAACCTAGGGAAAGAGAAATTGTTCGGCAAGGTTGTCACAACACAAGCATCATTGTCATCATTGCAAACAATTCATGGGAAAGAGCAATTGTTCAACATATTGCATGCAATAGGAGTAAACGTGAAACACTCATAGATTGGCATGTTCATGTCATCATCGTACTCAAAGGAATTCCACATGTCAACATTGGGTTCATACAAAGCATCACATGGGAATGTAAAAGAAGCATAAGACATGGCATGAGGATCATCAATATCATGCAAGCACTCATGAATCATCATGTCCACTAGAGGGATCATGGTATCACCAACACCTATGTTGTTACCTTTGTAGTCGCACTCCTTTGAGGTAGGTGTTGTGAAAGTAGGTGGCTCCATGTGGCCGACGTACTCATTGTCTTCTAAGCATGGTGTGTTATCATCAAGTGTATGCACCATGTACATCTTCTCCAAGATTGGCGTCTCTTCATCCATGGAACCTATTGTAACATGAGAGGACACACTCGAGGTAGAGGGTAAGTTGTTAGAAATCGAAATGACCTCACTTGACCTATCAACTACCACTCTCATCGCACTCGGTGTATCACTCATGCCCTCAAAGTAGAAGCTTTCACTCTCACATATAGTGGATTCACTCATCTCACATATAGTGGATTCACTCATCGCACAAATAGTGGAGTCCCTAAATAGGCCAATAGTGTCTATACTAGTGCAAGATACATCTTGTGATACATATAACATGTGCTCTTACTCACAAGTGCAAGGTTGTCCTCCTTCTCCGTGTCCGATTTGCAAATAACAGAGCCATCTCTCACACTTCTCGTGAAGAAGTGGATCATGTGGTTGTTATGCAAGTTTTGGTTAACTGGAGAGATTCTTTGTGCGATGATGCCAAAATTAATAAAAGTAATTCATCTGTCGCAAATTAAATATCGCAGTAGTATTTATACAGTAAAACAACATATGTATTTGGACAAATATGCGAGAAGTAATTTGGGCCAAGAGGGAGTACTATAAATGGAAGTCATAATCAAAGTTGTGTGTTGTTTAACAGAAAAAAAATTAACGTTGTCTTATATTTTGTAACCGTGAGTCTTAACATAAGATTCCTTCCTACCTTGCTTAACCAACACAACCGCGACCCCGACTCCTCTTGGTGTCCCTATATTTGGCATCTTTTCCACTAAATCGCACGTAGCATGGCAGAAATGTTTTCAAAAGATCAACGGAGAAGAGAAGAATCTCCCGACCATGAGAGCAGCGTTGTTCTATAGCTTCTTCCTGTGTGGCCTGGGCTCACAACGCGTAGCGATCAGTCCGTTCAAAGAAAAAAAAATGCGTAGCGATCAGTCAAATATTAATTAGGGGTTAGGCAGGCCCCATGGCGCTCGCGCCACGACCACGACAGTCTAACAGAGGTGACGAGGAATCATAGGAGGACCGCGAACCTCGTACTGCTGAACGCTGCATCTGGCCACCACCATATGTCCCCCATCACATATTACATGTACTACATACAGTATACAACTATATATAGCCTGCCCCCTGTCGGGGCGATTTAAACAAAAATAACCTAAACTTGAAACAATTGTAAAAAATAAACCTACGGCGAAAAAAATTCACGCGAGTAACCCTTTTTTGCCGCGCCGTTCAAAGTGGCGCTGCTGAGGAAGGTGTGGCGCCGTCGACGGTGGCGCAGCAGGTGCTGCCACATCGACACGGCGGGACCGCATCGGTAGTGCAGCGCCACCCGCAGTGGTGCGGCAGGTAGGCTTGCGGCGCCGGGGACAGTGGCGCGGCACTTTAGGGTTAGTAACCCGTCCCTGCCCGCGCCCGACCGGCCCCCTCCCTCACTTCTCCCTCCCCACCTCTCCCTCCCTCATCCATGGCGGCGGCGGCTGCTCTTCTCTGTCTTCCCCTTCTCTAATTCTCCAACAAGAAGAAGAGGTGGTGTCCTCAAGATCTTCACTAAGGTATTCTCCCCCCAATCCCCTTGCTCTTCACCCTCTTCCCCTTCTCTAATCCCCTAGTTTGAATCCTAGTTAGTGATGCATGGATTGATATGGTTGATTCAAATGAATGTTTGTGATGGATGGATTTGGGAATCCTAGTTAGTGATGGATGGATTTGTATGGATTTGTATTGATTTGTATGGTGGACTTGTATGGTAGATTCAAATGGATGGATTTGTGTGATTGATTTATGTTGCTTGTTATTTAACTAGCAATTTTAGATTACTTGTGATGTGTAATTTGTGTGCTTCATAATATGTATGAAATTAGTAGAATTATTATTTGCATATTATATGGATTTGTTGTAGATTAATTGTTTGATTATGTGTATATATGCTCACATATATGTTAATTGGATGAGTTGTAGATGAATTTTATAGTTGAAGTTAATTTTAGATGAATTATATAGTTGTAGATGAATTGTTGGAGATGAATTGTTGTAGAAGAATTGTATGACTTATGTGCATATATGCTCACATTATAGTCGGATTGTGTAGGATGGAGGAGTTAACCAATGAAAGCATTCTCGAGGATGAAGTTGATGTTCGTCACCGTGCCTATATGATGACCGAGAAGAAGAAGGTAATTAAAAAACCAAGTACTCAATGTAATATTGGTATGCTTGAATTGATATGTGACACCTTGTGTGTGTGCAGGTTCTTGGACCATTGCGACTTAGGTACCACCAGATGTCGGCAACGCCGATGAACTACGATGAGCGGTATACCCCCTACATCCAGAATCTTGGGCTTCTACCGTTCATCCATATGGTCACCCGGTCGACACCTCACATGAATCCTGCCGCGATCACCGCGCTTGTTGACTGGTGGAGGCCGAAGACCCACAGCTTTCACCTCCGGACCGGCGAGATGACGGTCACGCTAGAGGACATGGCGATGATACTTGCGCTCTCCATCGAGGGGGCTCCTCTTTGTATCGATACATCCTGTGATGATTGGCGCGGGAAGATGGTAGATCTTATTGGGAAGTGCCCCAGGGATACTCTCAACAAGGAAGGAGTAAAGTTGAGGGTCGCCGCCGGGGCTACTTTCAAATGGATCTCAGATAACTTCAATACCTGCCCTGAGGATGCCGATAAGGATGTCGTCAAGATCTACGCCCGCGTGTACGTGTGGTATGTTATCACACGGACTCTGTTCAATGACGCTAGTGGCAAGACCGCGCACTGGCATTGGCTGAAGGCGCTCACCGTTATGGATAGGAAGTGGAGCTGGGGCACTGCAGCTTTGGCTTGGTTGTACTGTCAGGTAATGAGTTGTTTTGTCCACTCCGTACATTTGCTCTCCATTTTGGCTACATTCTTGTTATTGATGTTTGCTTTCATACCATGTGCAGCTTGATGATGCTTGTTGTAGGATAGATGTGGACTCTTGTATTGGTGGTCCGCTGCTTCTTCTTTCGGTGTGGAGTTGGGAACGCTTCCCTGTTGGACGGCCGAAACTGTCTCCTCGGAATGACTATGAGGATGGTAACAACGACTACCGGCTTCCCACATGGGCTTATTATTGGGACGTCCATTCTGAGTTTACTTCTGACCCACAATTAGCGTATCAAGCATACACCAACGAGTTTGACAACCTTGTCCCTGAGCAGGTAGAAAACTCTATTCCCTCACTCTCTCGTTTCCGGTTTGTAGGATCTTTATTATTGGGCATGTTTTAGGTGGAATGGCAACCATATGGTCGTGGAAATTCTTTCGGTGACGCTGCCTGGCAGCTTAACCCGAGTTGCACGGCGGAAAGAAATCTTTGGTATATGCGTTGCCCGTTGATATGCATGTGGGCTGTTGAGTTTCACTTGACGCAGCGGGTTATGCGGCAGTTTGGTTTATTTCAAGAGCACCCGCCGATATATGAGGACACGGATCGTATGCTTCACCGGTATGAATCCTATTTCCGCCGTTCCGCCATTTTGTAATGTACTTCTTGTTTGTTGACAGTGTGCTATTTTAATATGCAGCTATGACAGGATCAAACATAGGAAGACGGATTGGCACAATATTCACAAGAAGCATATTAGGACGTTTGAACAACGTGTGGCGAAGGCTAAGCGGGCAAAAGGAATTAATATATGTGACCATTCTGATGTTGCTTTCAACAACTATCTCCGTTGGTTTCAACCAAGGACTCGTTTGCAGCTTCTTCCGGATGCCTACACGGAAGACATTTTCGAAGAACCTTTGCCGTTCGACAAGCTTGGCAATCTTGCTTACAATAAGCTTGTCAGAGAAGGGCGCCAAGTCCCTTTTGCTTCCACGATTAACTTTGTGGTAAGCTTGTTTTTCTTTTTGTAATCTCACTACTATCTCCACTTGCCACTTGTGTCTTTACATATTCATATACATGGTAGCGCACGGAGATCAAGAAGCAAGCTGCTGAATTCGAGGGGGCTTTGGAATTGCCACGGGACGAAGCGGGCTCTTCAAGATTGCGAGAATTCGTGAAGGTATGAACATACTTTGACCTTCCGTTTGGTATTTTTGACATGTACTTACAACTATTTTCTTCTTATAGCGTCAGGGCCAGAAGTTATGGAGATTAGGAAACCTTCTTGGTTGCCGTGATCCTGAGATTGCATCGCCGTCGCCGTCCAAGTCTTGGGCCAAATCGACCTCCGCGGACGAGGAATCCACGCCGGTACGAGATCGCATTTGTCATAAGCAACGCCTTAGCTCGTCTATTTTCCATGTATTCTTGAAATGACAACATTGCATTTGTCTTATTTTGAAGGAACAAGAGGATCCCCTACCATTGAAGAGAAAGAACAAAGGTGTACATAAGGACAAGTACACCCCACTGTTGGAATTATGCCCTAGAGGCAATAATAAAGATGTTATTATTATAATTCTTGTTCATGATAATGTTTATATTCCATGCTAGAATTGTATTAAGCAGAAACTTTAATACTTGTGTGGTTTATGAACAACACCGTGTCCCTAGTACGCCTCTATGGACTAGCTCATTAATTAATGATGGTTAAGGTTTCCTAACCATAGACATGAGTTGTTAATTAATAATGAGATCATGTCATTAGGAGAATGATGTGATGGACAGACCCAAATAAAGCAGAGCAATTAGATCGTGTCATTGTGTTCATCTTTGCGAAGCTTTTTCCTATGTCAAGTATTGTATTCCTTAGACCATGAGATAATACAACTCCCTAGTATTGGAAGAAAGCTTTGAGGTCATCAAACGTCATCCTATGAGAGGGTGATCATAAAGGTGTCTCTCAGGTGATCGGAAAGTACTTGTTGGGTTGTATGTATCGAGATGGAATTTGTCCCTCCCGAGTCGGAGAGATATACTTCGGGCCCACTCGGTAATCGATATCAACACCGCTTGCAAGCATGTGGTTAAGGAGTTAATCACGAAGTGATATCGGATTACGGAACGAGTAAAGTACTTGCTGTGAACGAGATTGAACTAGGTATGGCGATACCGACGATCGAATCTCGGGCAAGTAAAATATCGCGAGACGAAGGGAATACATATACGGGATTAATTGAATCCTGGCATCGTGGTTCATCCGATATGATCATCGATGAATATGTGGGAGTCAATATGGGTTTCCAGATCCCGCTGTTGATTATTGATAGAAGATCATGTCTGCATATTCTCGAACCCGTAGGGTCACACACTTAACGTGCATCGACGCTAGGATAGAATGGATAATTGGTTTATGAGTTTTTAGTCGGAGTCTCGGATGAGATCCAGGACATCACGAGAGGTTCCGGAATGGTCCAGAGAATAAGATTCATATAAAGGAAAGCAGTTTTTGGATTCCAGAATCGTTTCGGAGTTTATCGGTATTGTACCGGAAGGTTCTAGGAGGTTCTGGAGTGAGACCAACGTGGGCCCACTTGTCAGAGGCCTGTGTGGGCCTAAGGGGAAGTGTCCTGGCCACTTTGGGCCAGGCGCACAAGGCCCCTAAGGCCCAGCCGGCCAGCCCTTAGGGGAAACCCTAAGGGAACCTTCCAGAAGAGGGGGGGAAACTTGCCCCCCATTCTTCCCCCTAGGCCGCCGCCCTAGGACTTGGAGGAGGGGCCAAGGCAGCCGGCCAGCCCCCATATAAGGAGGGGCAGGGGCGCAGCCTCCCTCCACTCCAACCCTAGCCACCGGCCAACTGCTGCCCCTCCACCTCTCTCTCTCGCGACTGTGCGTAGGCGAAGCCCTGCCGCAGAAACTCTCCACCATAAGCACCACGCCGTCGTGCTGCAGATCCAATCTATCTCTCCACCATACTTGCTGGACCAAGGAAGGAGGAGACGTCGCTGCACCGTATATGTGCATCTCTCGGAGGCGCCGCCACTTGCGGCGTAGGATCGGATCGGATCGCGGGGAGGAGACGGCTAGTACGACTACATCATCCACGTTCTGTTGAACGTTTCCGCTGTGCGATTTCTTCAAGGGTATGAAGATCTCATCTACCTCTCTCGTTGATTACATCTCCTAGATTAGATCTTGGCTTTCTTGTTCGCATCCGTAGGAATTTTTTTGATTTACTATGCTGCGAAACCCTTCAGTGGTATCAGAGCTAGATCTATGCGTAGATGTGTTTCATGAGTAGAACGCAACATGCTTGTTGCGGGCGTTGATGTTTTCTGTTGCAAACCTCTTTGTTTTGTATTTCTTATGGCGCGGCATAGTGAGATCGAAGCGGTCTAGGCCAACTTTACGCGACCTCGTTCGCGAGACCGGCTCCGCACTTGACGTGTGGCTTGTTCCACACATGCGGCTGGTGGATGCCAGTTTCTCTCACTATAGTAGTCATGAGATTTACAATGGATGTTAGCAACCATAATATCACCGTTGTGGCTTTCCGTAGGTAAGAATCGTTCTTAACTTGTAACTCCCATAAGCCACGTAAAACATGCAACAACAAAGTAGAGGCGTCTAACTTGTTTTTGCAGGGAGTGTTTTGTGATATGGTATGGCCACAAGATGTGATGTGATATATGTGATGTATGCAATGATCATGTTTTGTAATCTCTCACGACTTGCATGTCGATGAGTTCACAACCGGCAGGAGCCATATGGTTGTCTTTATAATTGTGTATGACCTGCGTGTCAACTTCTTATACACCATGTAATAGCTTTACTTTATCGCTAAGTAGTTAGCAATAGTTGTAGTTGCTATTCATGGTGGAGGCAATCATGGTGGAGTGATGGAGATCATGCCGGCGCGCACAAGATGGAGATCATTGCGCGGAGATTGGCTATACCATGTCACATAAAATTATATGCATGTGATGTTTATCCTTTTATGTATCTTATTATGCTTAGATCGCGACGGTAGCATTATAAGATGATTCCTCACTTAAAGATCAAGATAAAATTGTGTTCTCCCCTCGTATGCGCCGTTGCGAAAGTTCATCGTTTTCAAGCATCTCGTGATGATCGGGTGCTATAAACTCTACGTTCATATACAACGGGTGCAAGCCAGTTTTGCACACGCGGAAATACTTGGGTTTGACTTGACGAGCCTAGCATGTACAGACATGGCCTCGAAACACATGAACCGAAAGGTTAAACATGAGTCATATGAATGATATGATCGACACTTAGTTGTCAACCATTGAAACCACATCTCTTCTCGTGAAGATCGGATTAGGTGTGGTGAATTTGGATCGTGTTCACTAAACAACTTGAGGGATGTTGAATTTAGTGGGAGTTCATCTAGTAATTTGATTAAGTTGAACTAATTATCTTGAACATAGTCTAAATTGTACTTGCAATGTCGTAGATCAAATGGCTAAGTCCAACTTCAACTTCAACGTGTTTGCTGAGAAAGAAAAGCTTAAGAACAATGGGTCTAACTTCACCAACTGGTTCCGCAATCTGAGAATCATTCTCGCTGGCGGACAAAAAGCCTATGTACTTGAGGAAGCGTTAGGTGACACCCCTGCTGCAACAGCGAAAACTGAAGAACTTGCTGACTTCAATGCTCGCAGAGATGACTGTGATGCGATTATGAGTACCATGCTGTTTTCTATGGAACCGGAACTTCAAAATCGTTTTGAGAAGTACCGTGGGCCTTATGAGATTCTTGAGGAACTGAAAACCATGTTTCAGACTCAAGCCCGTTCTGAGAGATATAAGATCTCTGAGAAGTTCTTTAACTGCAAGATGGAGGAAGGGAGTTCCGTTAGTGAGCACGCCATTAAGATGTCGGGCTACACTCAACGCCTTGAGCAACTGGACTGCAAGATTCCAGAAGAGCTTAAGATTGACAGAGTTCTGCAATCACTCCCTCCTAGCTACAAAGGTTTTGTAGTTACTCACAATCAAATTGGTTCCACTGATACGATCACTGAGCTCTTCGCAAAGCTTAAAGCTGCGGAGGTGGATATCAAGAAAGACAATCATGTGTTGATGGTCAACAAGACCACTAGCTTTAAGAAAGCTAAGGGTGCAAAGGGATCCTTCAAGAAAGGCAGCGGCAAGCGCGTTGCCCCTGCTGAGAAGAAGCTCAAGTCTGGACCTAAGCCAGACACTGAGTGCTTCTATTGCAAGGACAAGGGTCACTAGAAGCGCAACTGTCCGAAGTACTTAGCGGACAAGAAGGCTGGCACCATTAAAGGTATATTTGATATACATGTTATTGATGTTTACCTTACTAGCGCTCGTTGTAGTGCCTGGGTATATGATACTGGTTCAGTTGCTAATATTTGTAACTCGAAACAGGAGCTACGGAATAGACGGCGGCTAGCAAGGGATGAGGTGATGATGCGCGTTGGCAATGGATCAAAAGTTGATGTGATGGCCGTCGGCACGCTCTCCTTAGTTTTACCTTCGGGATTAGTTTTAAACCTTAATAAATGTTATTATGTGCCTGCGTTGAGCATGAACATTATATCTGGATCGTGTTTATTGCAAGACGGTTATTCATTTAAATCTGAGAATAATGGTTGTTCTATTTATATGAATAACATCTTTTATGGTCATGCACCTGTTGTGAATGGTTTATTTCTTCTGAATCTCGAAAGCAATGAAACGCACATCCATAACATTGAGGCTAAAAGATGCAAAGTAGATAGTGATAATCCAACTTATTTGTGGCATTGCCGTCTAGGTCATATTGGTGTAAAACGCATGAAGAAACTCCATTCTGATGGACTTTTGGAGTCTCTTGATTTTGAATCATTTGACACGTGCGAGCCGTGCCTCATGGGCAAGATGATCAAAACCCCGTTCTCCGGAATAATGGAACGAGCAACGGACTTATTGGAAATCATACATACCGATGTGTGCGGACCAATGAGTGTTTCGACGCGCGGTGGATATCGCTATTTTCTCACTTTTACTGATGACTTAAGTAGATATGGGTATATCTATTTAATGAAACATAAATCTGAAATGTTTGAAAAGTTCAAAGAATTTCAGAACGAAGTGGAAAACCATCGTAACAGGAAAATTAAATTTCCGCGATCTGATCATGGAGGTGAGTATTTGAGTTATGATTTTCTCACGCATCTTAAAGCAAGCGGAATCGTTTCGCAACTCACGCCACCCGGAACACCACAGCGCAATGGTGTGTCTGAACGCCGGAATCGAACTCTATTAGATATGGTGCGATCGATGATGTCTCTTACAGATTTGTCGTTATCATTTTGGGGTTATGCATTAGAAACCGCTGCATTCACTTTAAATAGGGCACCATCTAAATCCGTTGAGACGACACCGTATGAACTATGGTTTGGTGCTAAACCTAAGCTGTCATTTCTTAAAGTTTGGGGATGCGAAGCTTACGTCAAGAAGTTGATGCCAGACAAGCTCGAACCCAAAGCGGAGAAATGCGTCTTCATAGGATACCCTAAAGAAACGATTGGGTATACCTTCTACCACAGATCCGAAGGCAAAGTCTTTGTTGCAAAGAACGGATCCTTTCTTGAGAAGGAGTTTCTCTCGAAAGAAGTGAGTGGGAAGAAGGTAGAGCTAGCCGAGGTTATTGAACCTTCTCTCGAGTTGGAGAGTAGCGCAGCACCTGAAGTTGTTCCAGTGCCGTCTGCACCAACAAGAGAGGAAGCTAATGACAAGGATCATGAAACTTCGAATGATGCTACTACTGAACTTCGCAGGTCGACAAGGTCACGTGCCACTCCTGAATGGTACGGCAACCCTGTCTTAACCGTCTTGTTGTTAGACAACAGTGAACCTGCGAACTATGAGGAAGCGATGATGAGCCCAGACTCTGAGAAATGGCTAGAGGCCATAAAATCCGAATTGGGATCCATGAGCGAAAACCAAGTATGGACTTTGGTGGACCCTCCTAGCGACCGTAAGGCCGTTGAGTGCAAATGGATTTTCAAGAAGAAAACGGACGCGGATGGTAATGTTACTGTCTATAAAGCTCGGCTTGTCGCAAAAGGTTTTCGGCAAGTTCAAGGTGTTGACTACGATGAGACTTTCTCTCCCGTAGCGATGTTTAAGTCCATTCAGATTTTATTAGCAATTGCTGCGTTTCATGATTATGAAATATGGCAGATGGATGTCAAGACTGCGTTCCTCAATGGCAACATTGATGAAGAGTTGTATATGATGCAGCCCGAAGGTTTTGTCGATCCTAAGGATGCTAATAAGGTGTGCAAAGTTCAGCGTTCCATTTATGGACTGAAGCAAGCATCTCGGAGTTGGAACCTTCGTTTTGATCAAGTGATCAAGAGTTTTGGATTTGTTCCAAATTGCTACGAAGCTTGTATCTACAAGAAAGTGAGTGGGAGCTCGGTGATATTTTTAGTACTATATGTGGATGACATATTGATTATTGGAAATGACATCGGTATGCTTAACGATGTGAAGAGTTATTTGAATAAATGTTTTTCAATGAAAGACCTAGGAGAAGCTGCTTATATATTAGGCATCAAAATCTATAGAGATAGAGAAAGACGCCTAATAGCTTTAAGCCAAAGTACATACCTAGACAAAGTTCTGAAGAGGTTCAGAATGGATAAAGCAAAGAAAGGTTCATTGCCCATGTTGTCAGGTAAGATATTGAGCAAGGCTCAGTGTCCAGCTACGGTAAAAGATAGAAATACTATGAGCAAAGTGCCATATGCCTCGGCCATAGGTTCTATCATGTATGCCATGCTGTGTACTAGACCGGATGTGTCCAATGCTCTTAGTTTGACGAGCAGATACCAAAGTGATCCAGGAGTGGAACACTGGACAGCCGTAAAGAACATCCTAAAGTATTTAAATAGGACTAAAGAAATGTTCTTGGTCTATGGAGGTGATGAGGGGCTCGTCGTAAAAGGTTACATCGACGCTAGCTTCGACACCGACCCGGATGATTCTAAATCTCAGACAGGATACGTTTATATTTTGAATGGTGGAGCTGTGAGCTGGAGAAGCTGCAAGCAAAGCGTGATCGCGGGATCTACAACCGAAGTGGAATACATGGCTGCTTCGGAAGCGTCAAGTGAAGGAGTTTGGATCAGGAACTTCATCACTGAGCTTGGTGTGGTTCCAAATGCCTTGGACCCACTGGAGATATTGTGTGACAACACTGGCGCCATAGCACTGGCTAAGGAACCAAGATATCATCCAAAGACCAAGCACATCAACCGCCGGTTCCATATAATTCGAGATTATATAGCAGATGGAGATCTAAAGATTAGCAAAGTACATACGGATCTGAATGTCGCAGACCCGTTGACTAAACCTCTTCTATGAGCAAAACATGATCAGCATCTTAATGCCATGGGTGTTAGATTATTGCCAGATGTAAACTAGATTATTGACTCTAGTGCAAATGGGAGACTGTTGGAATTATGCCCTAGAGGCAATAATAAAGATGTTATTATTATAATTCTTGTTCATGATAATGTTTATATTCCTTGCTAGAATTGTATTAAGCGGAAACTTTAATACTTGTGTGGTTTATGAACAACACCGTGTCCCTAGTACGCCTCTATGGACTAGCTCATTAATTAATGATGGTTAAGGTTTCCTAACCATAGACATGAGTTGTCAATTAATAATGAGATCACGTCATTAGGAGAATGATGTGATGGACAGACCCAAATAAAGCAGAGCAATTAGATCGTGTCATTGTGTTCATCTTTGCGAAGTTTTTTCCTATGTCAAGTATTGTATTCCTTAGACCATGAGATAATACAACTCCCTAATATTGGAAGAAAGCTTTGAGGTCATCAAACGTCATCCTATGAGAGGGTGATCATAAAGGTGTCTCTCAGGTGATCGGAAAGTACTTGTTGGGTTGTATGTATCGAGATGGAATTTGTCCTTCCCGAGTCGGAGAGATATACTTCGGGCCCACTCGGTAATCGATATCAACACCGCTTGCAAGCATGTGGTTAAGGAGTTAATCATGAAGTGATATCGGATTACGGAACGAGTAAAGTACTTGCTGTGAACGAGATTGAACTAGGTATGGCGATACCGACGATCGAATCTCGGGCAAGTAAAATATCGCGAGACGAAGGGAATACATATACGGGATTAATTAAATCCTGGCATCGTGGTTCATCCGATATGATCATCGATGAATATGTGGGAGTCAATATGGGTTTCCGGATCGCGCTGTTGATTATTGATAGAAGATCATGTCTGCATATTCTCGAACCCATAGGGTCACACACTTAACGTGCATCGACGCTAGGATAGAATGGATAATTGGTTTATGATTTTTTGGTCGGAGTCTCGGATGAGATCCAGGACATCACGAGAGGTTCCGAAATGGTCCGGAGAATAAGATTTATATAAAGGAAAGCAGTTTTTGGATTCCGGAATCGTTTCGGAGTTTATCGGTATTGTACCGGAAGGTTCTAGAAGGTTCCGGAGTGAGACCAACGTGGGCCCACTTGTCAGAGGCCTGTGTGGGCCTAAGGGGAAGTGTTCTGGCCACTTTGGGCCAGGCGCACAAGGCCCCTAAGGCCCAGCCGGCCAGCCCTTAGGGGAAACCCTAAGGGAACCTTCCAGAAGAGGGGGGGAAAACTTGCCCCCCCCACTCTTCCCCCTAGGCCGCCGCCCTAGGACTTGGAGGAGGGGCCAAGGCAGCCGGCCAGCCCCCCATATAAGGAGGGGCAGGGGCGCAGCCTCCCTCCACTCCAACCCTAGCCACCGGCCAACTGCTGCCCCTCCACCTCTCTCTCTCGCGACTGTGCGTAGGCGAAGCCCTGCCGCAGAAAATCTCCACCATAAGCACCACGCCGTTGTGCTGCAGATCCAATCTATCTCTCCACCATACTTGCTGGACCAAGGAAGGAGGAGATGTCGCTGCACCGTACGTGTGCATCTCTCGGAGGCGCCGCCACTTGCGGCGTAGGATCGGATCGGATCGCGGGGAGGAGACGGCTAGTACGACTACATCATCCACGTTCCGTTGAACGTTTCCGCTGTGCGATTTCTTCAAGGGTATGAAGATCTCATCTACCTCTCTCGTTGATTACATCTCCTAGATTAGATCTTGGCTTTCTTGTTCGCATCCGTAGGAAATTTTTTGATTTACTATGCTGCGAAACCCTTCACCCACATGATTTCAAGGAGAAGACAAAGAAGAAGGTGGTCTCCGAGTCCGACGATGATAATTTCGTGTTGGAGCCACGGAAGAAGATTGCTCCGCGTAGGGGAGGGAAGCGTGGAAGAAAGTAGATGCTTAGTTAGGTTTTATGCTATCTAGCTATATGAACTTGCCATGTTTCGTAATCTCGCTTTGTACTTGTGTTTGGCAATACGGACTTCATGTTTGCCAATGTCAACTATTTGCCAATATGGACTTGATGTTTGGCTATGAGTTTGTGTTTGTGATTCGATCAGTTTTAAGATTTATAGCTTATATATGACATTATGTTTCAATTTGAACTATGAGCTTGTGTTTGTGCTTTCGAACTTGAGTTTAAAGCTATCAAAATTACATAGGGGGTGCGGCGCCATTACTCCTGGCGTGGCTATCCTGGGCGTCAGCTCCACGCCAAGGGGCAAACTGTCTCTGCGGTTCGGTGCTCCAGGCGTGCGGCGCCACGGTGGGTGGCGCGGCAGAGAGCGGCGCCAGGGCGGGTGGCGCGGCAAGCCTACGGTGCCGTTTGGCGTGGCGCGGCAGGGCTGCGGCGCCGCTATGCGTGGCGCGGCACGTGTGTGTGCAACGCCCGGCGTAGCAAGCCTGGGAAGAAAAATTGAGTGAAAATTTTGCAGAAAATCACAAGCAACAACAACACTCGAAACTATCCAGAAAATCACCAGCGTGCATATAGTTCAAGATGACAAGATTTGCAACAACAACACTCGAAACTATCTACAAAATCACTAACGTGCATATAGTTCAAGATGACATAGTTCACACAAGGTTCACACATAGTTCGAAATAACAAGGTGGTCAAATAGTTCGAAATGGAAGCAAATAGTTCTAAATGACAAGGTTCACATGCAATAGTTCAATACATGCCCAAATTCACGAATGCTCTGTTCGCTCAAGCATGGTCCCTTTGCCTTCGCTTTTGCCGTGGCCTTCCTCTTCTTCTCTTCTTCTTTCTTCTCCTCCCTTATGGCACGCGCCTCGGCAGCCGCCCTCTCGAATAGTTCCTTCTTCTCCCTCTTTATCCTTGCGGACTCCCTTGCTAGGTGCTCTGCCCAATAAGCCTCGCGCTCCTTCTTAGCACGCGCTTCTCGTTCTTTCTTCTCTTTAAGTGCACGGGCGCGCTTCATCTCCTCATACCTAATCGCTTCCATCCTCATTCTCCACCTCTCCTCCTGCGCCGCTGCCTCTTTCTTATCTTCCTCTTTCATCTTTCTCTTTCTTTCTTCCACTTTCTTGGCCGCATCCTATTCCTTCACTCTCCTCCAAGCCTCATTGGAAACATCTTCGTCCTCCTTGTGACCTTGAGTTGAGCTATGTCCCGTCCCCTTGACCTTTCTCTCCCTCTCTACTTCCATGTTGCTTATCTTTAGGGATGGCAATGGGGCGGGTTTGGTCGGATATTGTAAAACCAAATCCAAATCCAAATCCATCAGCTTTATCTTGCCACGCCCATTTAAGTATCCATGGGCATGGATGTCGCTCCAAATCCAAATCCACCGGATATCCGGATATCCATGGATATCCATGCAACCACACCCAATGTACAATCATCATAATAATATTAAGCATAACAACACAATTTTAGCAGCATTTTAGCAGTATTTTAGCAGTATTTCAGTAGCATTTTAGCAATAATAATATGAACAATATATAGGAATATCAAAGTCAAAGCAATAATATTTCAACCACATAGTATGTTAAATCTCACACAATCACTGAATGACACCACAAAATAGAAACTTGTCTCATCTCAATCTCGAGAAACAGGGCAATGCTTTTTATTACAAGTTTCCAACACAACATCTCATGCATTCAAGAGATATAGTAAAAGATAGTAGAAATATTGAGTTGAAACTTGGAAGATTGGAGGCAGCCTCATTCTTCGGGCAGCCTCATTCTTCGGTGACAATGGATTCATTGGCATCCTATAATTAAAGAAACACCAAAGCTTAGGAAAGTAACATCACAAGAATGAATAAATAAAGCAATTAAATAACTACAGAAATGATACCATTTCTTCTTGTTCATCTTCTAAAACATTTTGGACAGCAAGGAGATCACCATGAATATCACCTAATGTAATTGCAAAAGACAGGGAGAACTTAGATTTCATATTGCATAACAAAAGTTGGAACACAAAGTGGTACTGTAGATATGAATTACCTAGCATGTCTGCTCGAGACCATGCTTGCATACACATAAGAGCTTCTGCTGTTTTTGCTGCAAGTCGACTCCGATGTGCACTAATTAATCTCCCACTAGCACTAAAGACACACTCCAACGCTACGGATGTAACAGGAATAGGTAATATATCATGAGCAATCATTTGCAAAGTAGGATACTTAATACTTCCAAACTTCCACCAACCAATGATGTCTAGCTCTTGTGTTCGAGGGAGAGGGTCCTCTTCCAAGTACAAGTCCAACTCTATGCGCACTTGAGAAGTGTTGACAGCAGGCTTTGAATTCATGTATTCATCAAATATATCATAAACTTCATCCACATCGCCACCAGTAGTAGAAGTACTTTGAATATTTGACATCCCCTCACCCTCGGATGGTTGTTGGTATTCAACCAATAAAGATAACATTAGTTCCCTTATCTTTGCAACTTCTTTAGCCGCATTCTCATATCCATACAAGGTCTGAAATAAAGCCTGTAACATGAACATACTGACATAAGAAACTAAGAAGTAAGAACATGGAGAAAAATTGACATATGAAAACCATGTTTTTACCTGCAACATGTGGAGCTTGAACCGTGGATCAAGTACAGTAGCAACAGCCACGAGACCATGAACATATGTCCAATACTTCTCAAATTTTGCCTTCATTTGCTCGGACATAGCTCTTATAAGTTCATTGTCACTAGATTGCCATTTACGTATTGCGAAACGAATACCACAGATTTTAGGGAAAAAGATGTTTGCTGTAACATATTTTGAGCCCAACAATAACTCTGTTATATCATAGAAGACTTTTAGCCTGTCACAAACCTCCTTTGCAAACTCCCAATCCTCAATAGTTGGACAAGTAAACAATTTTTCACGTATACTAAGCCTTGCAAAAACATCTTTATATTGCAATGCACGAGTTAGCATTATGTAGGTAGAATTCCATCTAGTTTTACAATCAAGAGACAGCCTACATGTGTATTTCATGTTCATAACACGTGCCATTTTTTCAAATTTCTCATGCCTTTTAGGTGTGGCTGACCAAAATGCAACACTGTCACGTACCCTCTCAATCCCAAACTCCATGACATCCAAACCATCCTTTACAATCAGATTTAATATATGTGCAGCACAACGCATATGCAGATATTTACCCTCCAACATAAGAGGTTTAGTGTCCAACTTATGTGGTAGAATTTGCATGGCTTTATCATTTGAAGTGTAATTATCCAATGTCACCGTGGATATCTTCTTCTCAAGGTGCCACTCAACAAGACATGCATGCAGGGCTTCACATATCACGTCAGCATTATGTGGATATGGCACATACATGAACCTAAGCCAAACTACATGTACAAATGGATAAGCACAAATAAATAGATAAATCAGATTGAAAAAATAAAATAATTAAAGATTATTTTTTACCTCAATAGAAAGCTCTTTAGATTCCAAGAACCATCAATATAGTGTGCAGTAACAGCCATGTACCCTTTCTTTTGATGGCTAGCAGTCCACAGGTCAGTAGTTATGGCGACACGGTTTGGAAAATTTGCAAAGAACTTCACCATGCTATCCCTTTGAGCTTGATGCATATTAATAATATCCTGCCTAATAGTATTTCTTGACACCACCTTGAATAATGGTTGCAAATAATTGTAGAACTTACGAAAGCGAGAGTGATCAACAATTGACAAAGGGTACTCATGCACACATATCATCAATCCAAGCTCTTTTCTAGCCAATTCTTGGTTGAAAGTAGTATTCTCTAAACTTACACTTCCATCCACATCTTTTGACAGCTTTAGTTTCTGTTGTTTAAGGCCCATAGGTGCATGTCGAGCAGGACATGTGCTGCGGTGGTTGCGTAAGTGTGTTGTGCCAGAGTTTGATTCTCCGGCAAAATCATGGTGACACCAATTAGATACGGCTCTCCATTTCCCTTTTAAGAATTCTAATCCAAAATCTTCCCACACATCAGATGTAAGCTTTCTTTTATTAGAACCCCTAGCATTACCAACTGCAGCTTGGTCTACTGCTGCCTCAACATTAGCGATACCTTGTGATGACTCCAGATTCACAACAGGTGAACCCGCACCCGCATCTGAATTCTCCGCTGCTTGTGAAGCATTGCTGCCTGGAGTTACTGTCGAGTTCTCTGCTGCAACTGTTCCTGTTACAATAATTTTTACAACGACATGAGTTCTCGGGTGCAAATGTTCTTGTCATGATGGGGCAACAAAAATTTCAAAAATAAAGAACATTTGGTTAACTTGCCTTGATGGGTTCCTACTGGAGCAGACCGTGTGGTTGCTGTTGCCGCTCCTCTACCTCGCCCACGTGCATTTCTTCCAGGTGCCATTGGACAAGTACTAGGAGATCAGCGCGTGCCCTCACCGGAGATCGATCTCACGCAATCAGTAACCCTACGATCAAGATTGAAGGGGGATTAGGCAGAGGGGACGCGAAATACAATGAGGTATCTAGTGTGCTGGCCAGTGGGAGTGGTCTTACCGCCGGTCGCCGGAGAAGAAATAGTGGTCGGAGTGAGAGGACGGGTGTCGCTGCCTCTTCTAGGCGGAGGAGAGCCCGAGCCCAGAGATCAGCAGATGTGGCAGGGACACCGCTGCGTATAGGTCGACTTGTCATCGGTCGAGCCGTGGAGGACTGGAGGGGTCGTCGAGGCCACGAGGGGTCGAGGGGATTAGGAGTGGCGGTGGCGGCTGTGGTCGCTTTACCTGCCTGGCGCGTGCGTGATTAGGGTTATTGGAGTTATTCCTGGGCCTTTAGTGACTTCGGCCTCATGGAGAGGGGACTAAGCCTGTGTTTATTTTTCATGTCTCACTAACATGTGGGTCCCACATGTCAGTCGGATATCCATTGGATATCCATGGAGCGAATCCTCTGCCCGTGCCCACCCCATGAATTAATGGATATCCGCCCCACGAAATCCGTGGGCATGATTCGTCCTCCATACCCTTGCCCAGCGGGCCGGATATCTGTGGATACCCGGATCCGTGGATAAAATTGCCATCCCTACTTATCTTATCATAGGCTCTCTTCATTATCTCGTCGTACTCATGAATGCTCTTTATTACCCCCTCCGCAAGCTCCTTTTGACGTTGCTCTTCTCTTTCTCTCCTCATTCTTTCCTCACGAACCCTCAATTGTTGCTCTTCTTCCATCCTCATTTGTGTTGCCTCTTTCTTCTTCCTCTCGGCCGCATCCATCTCCATCACCTTCCTCCAAGACTCATTGAAGGTCTAATCGCCCTCCTTGTTGGCTTGACTCCCCGCCATACCTAGAATAAGAGTGGAGATAAAAGTTAGTAAAAACAATATGTAAAATGTTATCTCAAATTTAGAAATTCTAGAGCACAAAATAGAAGTACATGCGGAAATGGTCCTTGTAGATATCCTATCATACTAGTTCGATTTACACCACCACGGACTCCTCTAAGACCTAGTTGTCTTCCTCTTTGTTGCCTAGGATTACGATAGCTTGGACCACCTTGGTGGCTCCGACCACCTCGGTGACTAGGACAACTTTATTGGCTTGGACCATCTTGATGGCTTGGACCACTTTGTTGGGTACTCCTTTGTTGGCTTGGACCATCTTGGTGTCTTGGACCACTTTGTTGGGTACTCCTTTGTTGGCTTGGACCATCTTGGTGGCTTGGACCACTTTGTTGGGTACTCCTTTGTTGGCTTGGACCATCTTGGTGGCTTGGCCCACTTTGTTGGCTTGCAATACTTTGTTGGGTACTCCTTTGTTGGCTTGGACCACCTTGGTGGCTTGGGCCTTCTTGTTGGCTACTCATGGGTTAGCTTGTGTTCGGGTCATTTCTCTTTGTTCTTTTCCTTTGGGTACATGTCCTAGCATTGTGTCCATTACCATTACACTTTCCACAACGAGATCTATCACATGGCTCTTGAAATTGGTCATTTCCTGATTCTCTCGCACCACCACGACCCCATCCATCCATGTCGCCCCTAAAACGCTCTGTGTGACGTCTTCCACATTTAACAACCTTCCATGACGGATGGGGCCATAGTTGGATTCCATGATACTCGGGCCACTGTGATTGGTCTAGGTATGGGTTAAATCTAGGAGCCCATGTTTTCTTGGTCGTCATGATGGAGAACTCTGACTCTCTCACGGTGAGAGGGTGATTGTAGTCCAAATGACGCACCCGAGCCGCCGTTAGAAAATGCGAGCAAGCGAGATGGACCAAAGATGGCCTCGCACATGTGCACTCGCAATTCCTTAGCGAGACCTTGAATGCTCGGCCTCCGTGTTGGACACCGTCGGCCGTGGTTCCTCTGGGCTCATTCACTTGATGAATGAGCTCTTCGTTATCATAAACGGTGGCAACTTCAGAATCCGCCGTACGAGACTGAAATGTCATCCACTCATCAACTTTGGGTGGGTACTTGTATTTGTGCTTTTGCGTATTGTCTCCCGCAATCTGCCTATCCGTTTCATCTGAGTACTTCAAAAAATACTCATTCAACTTGTCGAATGTGTATCGCACAATTGCCGTCACGGGCAATGCACGGACACCCTTGAGCACCTTGTTGAAGCACTCTGCCATATTGCTTGTCATTTGACCGTACCTCTGACCATTTTCATTGTAGGCTCTTGCCCACTTTGTTCTATCTTGGATGTGCCTATTGAGAAATGCTTGACCCTTAGCATCGAGCTTTCTGTTTGACGTCAATTTGATGTACAAGTTTGCAAAACGCCGGTCAGTGAAAGCGAGACAACAATCTTGAAGATCATCGGTCAACTCCTTGCTACCACATGCCCTATAGAAGTTTGAACAGAAATGCCTCATGCACCATCTATGGTGCAAAGGAGCATGCCCTGGAATTTCAATATTTACCGCTGCGAGAATTCCTTGATGTCGATCTGAGATGACACAAATTTCCCTTTGTGGCGGTAATACCTTGGTCATCAAAAGGTGAAAAAACCACTGCCAGTTATTGTTGTTCTCTGCCTCAACAAAAGCAAATGCCAAAGAAACCAAACGGTTATTGGCATCATTTGCTATTGCAACCAAGAGAGTCCCCCTATATTGTCCGGTCAAAAATGTGCCATCAACGGAGATTACCGGTCTACAATGCTCGAAAGCTTTCACGCTTTGCTGGAAAGCCCAAAATGCATGGCCAAATACTCGGACAGTTCTTCCATTGTAAATCCTTGTTTCCTGTCCATAAGGCTCTACCACATGAACCATGCCCGGGTTTGCGTCGGCCATTGCTAACAACAACCGAGGAATTCGGTTGTATGCTTCTTCCCAATCACCATACAACATCCTGAATGCAGCTTGCTTCGCTTTCCATGCCTTGCCATATTTCACATCATAGTGAAAGAGAGCTTTCACAAGCTCCATGACTGTCTTGATGCTCATTGTTGGAAGTGATGAGATTTGGTTGGAAAGTCTATATGCGATGAACTCGGAGGTGAGTTGTCGGTGATCGTGCTTTACTACTTTGCCATCCACCCTCTTTCCGCGACACATGTGAGTTGGCACACAACTTGTTATGCGCCAATCGGGTCCTCCCTTCCATGGTCTTGCACGCACAATCCAAGGACATCCATCCTCCTCGCACTTAACAGTGTAACGCTTCTTCACGTCTGAGTGAAGCACCGTATAGGGACGATGATACTTAACCGAGAAGTCCTTGATCCACTATTTAAATTCCACCAAGGTTTTGAACATCAAGCCTTTTGATATACCATTACTCTCGTGATTGCCATCCCGGTAAGAAGTAAGCCTAGGTCCAAGCACTATACCCTCGCCGCCATCAACCGTGGCTTCATCCGCGAGACTAAGATCATGGAACAATGGTATCCGATGATCTCGCCCCAATACCTTCTCGTGGACTTCGGCCTCATTGGCCGTGAACCCTTCCTCATCAATTTCTTCTTCGGGACGATCGTCATCCGAGTCCGATGCATAGCATCGCGAGTACGGGATGTCATGGTCCATGTTTTCTTGCGTATAGTACATATCCAAATCTCCAACATTGTGGTCATGAAGCTCAATATCATTCTCATCATCCCCGCACTCATCATCCTCCTCTTCCAATGCTTCATCCTCCTTTGAAATTGGCCTTCCATCCGTCATTTCTTCTTGGTGGTTCGGTGGAGAATTCCTAGCATCAACCCGGGAGGCACTCCGGTTCAAGTTCAAATGCAAAGTACCACCAATCTTTTTGGTGGCAAATAACTCAAGAGCCTTGTCGAGAGATTCGGCCACCACCTCCTTGTATGCACCCCAACGTTGCTCAGAGTTGATACACATTATCTTCCAACGGAAGTGCATGCCAAATCCGGCGTTGTGCCTACCCTCCAACTCAACAACATCATTAGGGTCCATCCAATTCAACTCTATCCTAACTTGTTCCAAGACCTCGGCGTACGTAGGAGTACGCTCGAACACCAAGTCAAGCTCATCCGGGTCGGGCTCTATATTGCCTTTCAAATATGCTTCCTTGTCAACATGATGAACATGAACAATTCTCGCCATACCTATATTTGGTATAACAACAATAAGGTAAAAAAAATTAATAAGTACCAATGCCAATATTTACTAACACATCATACTCCCAAACCGCCTAACATAACAAGAAAACCTTAACCCTAACCCTACCATAACCACAAACCCTAACATCACAAACCCTAACCCTAACCTACCAATCTACACTAAAATACTTCATACACATCATACAAGCCAACATTGACCAAATTAACAAGAATCAACATTGCAATTTTGGTGAATCAATATTTCTAGGGTTTCCAAGATTTGGGGATTCAACACCAAAAATGCAAATTCCAATGGGTCAAATGAATGAGAAATGATGGAGAGTACCTTAGGAGACTTGGGGAAGGCGAAATCCATGGAGAAAACCTTCGATTTCGGTGGTTTTTGGGTGGGAGGATTGAGAGGGGGAGAGAGAGCAGCCGCCACTTAGCACAGGGTGAGGGAGGAAGTGAGGGAGGAGGCCAGCTCGGGCCTATGCCGGTTACCCTAATTCTAAAGTGCGGCGCCACTCAGCACGACGCCGCACGCACTCCTGCCGCGCCAATCTCCATGGCGCCGCACTTACCGACGCGGGACCCGCCCTGCCGACGTGGCAGCTTGTGCTGCGCCACTGCCAGTTGCGCCGCACCTTCCTCAGCCGCGCCACCGTGAACGGCGCGGCAAAAAAGGGTTATTCGAGTGAAATTTTTTCACCGATGGTTTATTTTTTAAGATTGTATCAAGTTTGGGTTATTTTTGTCTAAATCGCCCCCTGTCGGCGCCATCCATGGCCAAACCGATCTCCACTAGGCATGGCAGGGCAGCTGCAGAGCGCGGGGCACTTGTCAAGTTGTCATGTCAAAGGCAGCGGGAGCAGTGGTGTGTGGTTGCAGCCATGGATGCCCCATTGAGTAATGATAGAACAGGTTTGAGCCTCAAGAAATAGTGATGAACTGATGTTAGGATAGGGTTTGCTCTTGCCCCGGCTGTCCTGCCATGTGCCTGGGCCCGCTTTATTTTACGAGGCTTAAGACAAGCAAAAGAGAAAAATCCATCTGTATGGAGACAGTTTTGGTCAAATATAGGTGCGTCTTGTTCTCAGACACAAAAATTCCAGTGATTTTTTATGATCAGGTTCAGTCTAAGTGCTCAAGGGCATCATGACCCTGCTTTTGGGAGCACCTGGAACTGGAACCGACGCTGTCCCGATCGAACTAAAAATTCGTCTGATCGAAAGAGAACAAGCAGAAGTGTGCCATGATATGTAGCAGCATGAATGCTTCTTCTTCTCTGCTCGATCTATCTGTTTTGTTCTCTCGCATGCCAGATTATACTTTAGGATATTGGATAATGTGTATGTAGGCTGTTCCTGTGCTTGATGGAGGGGAACAATTCGGTTCATTAGTAAATGTATTGTTTCAATACCCATCAAAGTCGTTGTAGTATAGTGGTAAGTATTCTCGCCTGTCACGCGGGTGACCCGGGTTCGATCCCCGGCAACGGCGATGTTTTTTGATAATTTGTTCAATCAGACTGTTCTCTGTATTGCATTCAGTTAGGAATTTGAACAAATAAAGTTTCTAAGACTCCAAATTAACATATGTATTCTTGAAAACAAAAATTGGAACTAGCTACTCTTCTCTATATGTGCAATCATCAGCATAAAACGGCATTCAAGTGGGCTAATTTTTCTCACACTCAAAACCAAAAGTTAAGAACAACATCTGAAGTTTGTTTTTACACGGAAACGGGATTCAGTTAAATAGAGTGCTCAGCTAAACAGATGATGAATGGCGACCAAGCCAGATACAAAGTTGGGCATAAACTCAGTTCCAATAGAATTCTCAGAGCTCGCCCTAAAGCAGAACAGCTATAAGATATTGGCATAAACTCGGTCCCGGTAGAGCTCTCAAAGTTGGTCAGAAAATCAGTAATGCGATGGCAACATTATTACAACTGCGACCAGAATATCAGTCATATGAAGCGAAGGGCACGATGCACGTGCTCCTTGCTTCTCCGACCAGAAGGCCTATTTCAGTGAAATAATAGCTACTGGACTTCAGAGCACTCACAAGTATCGCTGAATAAGATTCAGAAATCACCTTGTATATGCACAGTGTTCTGCTACACCTTGAGAGCACTTGCACAGTGTTCTACTGCACCCTTTCACAGAAGCAATATACGCTTCAGCTTCAGCCTGCTGAGCACTCCTTATGTGCTACAATTTTCCCGCTTTGAATCCCCATGCTCTGTTTTCCGAGCTTTCATAGTATACTGCATCGAAGTTAACTTTGAGTCTTTGACAATGCCTCCATCAATTGCCTAGGCTTCTCCACCAAAAATTCAGCTAGGTGTTTCTGAACAAGAGCACAAGCCTGATCAGCAGGTTTATCCTTCTCGTCCGCATTGAGCTTGTTTTCTCACCATCCACCATTCCTATAGCCAAACAGCCAATTGTTTCTCCAAAGGGAAGGACCAGATTAGCTCATCATCAACATTGGATTTGGCATTGAGCATAATGCCAGTCGTTCACCTTCCAAGGATAATGGGTGCAACACTTGATTTACTCTTCTGCACTTCAGAAACAGACTTTGTCAAGCCGATTGCACATATTGGACATATAGTGTCAAGCTATAACATCTTCCTTCTGATATTCAGCCTCGTTGGCAAGCTGTTACGAGCTAATCTCCACAGGAAAATCCTCACTTAGCCGAAATAGCATATTCTCTTTTTTTATGTTGAAAGATATGTATATAGAGTTTTTTAAGATAAAATATTTAACAGAGTTGGTCGAATCCTCCAAGTTCATGGATGTTCTCAAGGAATAAACCAAGAAACAGCTAATTATGAACTATAAACAAACCATAGAAATTGTTCATCCAATCCTTTTTGTGAACAAATTTGAAGCTAAGTGATACTAACTTGAAGTAAATTTATTCTAACTTGAATTCGCACATTACAACTGTTCCATCACACGCAAAAAATGTAAATCCCCAGGGCGGTTGTCTAAAGAAGAGGTAAACTGAAGTTACCACGAAGTGATATCTCAGTTCATCGGCACTAAGCAAAACAGGAGTAATTCAGTATGGATAGTTCACATGAAACAGACGAGGTGTATGCTACTGCCTCTCACTTGCTCTTGGGAGCAGGTGCCCTTTGGTGGGTTAAGCTCATCCCAAGCCTCGATCCATGTGACCATGGCATCAGCAAGCTTAAGGAAGTAACCGTCCACCTTGCCGAGCTTTGCCTTCACCTGCTTGGCCAGCTCAAGGTAACACTTCTGGACAGTGGTGGCCTCCTTTGGGAGGGCAACAGACTGTAAGAAGGGGATCAACTCCTCTTGCCAGAAGATGCCGTTGTATTCCTTCTTCAGGTTCACAAACGGGTTGCTTGCTTTGCTGTGCCAGATGTAAGGCAAACCAGTCTTGATACCCAGGCTCAAATGATCGGTGATAACCTGTGTGAACAGAGCAAAGTTATTTAGTACAACTAAAAACTGCAGCGGGATAGAGCGTAACTGAGCAAAGCAAGGTATCATGAAGCATGGATTTGTGATAGTTAGTAACTTGCTCGATGCACTGCGTATACCGAAATGTCCATGGCAATCAAACTGTTTGATTTGCATCCGCAGACATAGCGTCATTGCAATTTTTGAAGAAAATAACATAATGTACCTTGGTGCACCATCCAGCCCACATATCATCGTAACGACCAATAGGCTGGCCATCACCCATAAGGCCGAAATACATCGCAGGACCAATGAGCTCACGGTCAAATGCAAGGTTCATTCCACACATTGGAAACAAGGTGCCCTTTGGGATTGTAAGAACAGCATCGACATACCTGATCACAAGAAAGAAACATCAGATTATCGAGAATAATTTTTTTAATGTGAAAGCAACAAATTCGACATCGTTACCTGTTATTTCTCTCAAGCGGCTTGACAAGCTGGGTAGGGGCATCATAGTCTGGAATGTTGAGCCAAAGCCCATGAGAAACGGCAGTTGGAGCACCCTCGCGAAGACTAAAGGGGTACCCACGAACAAAATCAGCACCATCACGGTATGGGTCATACAAGGTATTGAAAAAAAATGGTGTTGAAGGGCTCAGAAGGTTCTTGATGTGCTGCTCAAGCGCATTGATGTCCTTTCCTGATGGGTCCTTAGCAACCTGAAATTTTGTGCAAAGAATAGGTCAGGATTGAGCTAATGACATGTCATCTGATGCATCACCATATGTATAGAGTAATTTTGTATGGGGGACTAAAATAATGTCATCACATTCTAAGGCAGTATTCTTGAGAGTGTGGCATGAGCATGTGCTAGCGTAGCTGTCAACTTCCAGAAAACTATTGCGCAAAGCCTTCTCAAATGCAAGTAATGCCAGGAAAGGAACATGATCTAACTAAACAATTGACAATTGCAGGCCAGAGATTAAATTTCTGCAATAAGCCATCTCAGGGACCCGTCCAAATCATTTAGCAATCAGGTGGGACCTTGTGTGAATATACAAGTAATATTGATGTATCTTATGTTAAGGAATGTTTTGTAACTAGAGATAAATCCAAACAGAAGAAGAAATGTAGCCCATAAAAAAGAGGATGATCCCAAGACATATATATGCCTTTAGTTGATCCAAGCAGGATGCAAACAAGATACTTCTTTCTTGTAATTTCCCTATTGTTAAACAAGTATATTGGTGTCCACTACCTAAGATTACTAATCACTACACTCAAACACACAAAATAATAATATGTGTCACAGTCTAACTAACAAAAGGGATCGAGGCAATACTTGCAGTTTGTGCATGCACACTGTTATATCAGGAACTCTTAATTCTACAACAATTGTGGGTTAGCAAACTACCAAGACGAGATCAATAGCTTATTTCTCATATCTCGAGCTGCAAGCAATACTTGTTAGCAGCAAAATATTATCATTTAGTTTTGTTAACCCCAGACTGAACTAGCATGATTCGATCTGTAGATGCGACTGCCACTGACCCTATCCAGTTCGAAAACATGTGAAAATTGCCTTCTACCTACCCATATCACAAGACCAGTAACCATGTGATGCTTACACACAAATCAACTGAACCGTCATAACTGACATGAGTACAACTAGGACACTAAATTACAGAGCTACCCAAAGCACCGTCTCCACGGAGAAATTAATCAGATATCTGGGCTTTTCTCTACAGCAACCCAATCAGATCCGAGCGCCACCCCTCCAAAGGAAACCAAAATCCCACCTCTCCGTGACATCACAAGGCAGGGTACATTACATAGTTCGGCGAAATTAGATTATGATCCAGCGCAATCGGGCCAAATCACAGCAGTCTATAGACAGATCTCGTGATACGAGGGAGTAGTACTCACGAAGCAGTCGTCGTCGATGGTGTAGATGTACTTCTTCTTGGAGACCATGTAGCCGAAGCAGCGGCAGGCGGAGTCCTTGAAGGAGATGCAGGAGGCCTTGGGGCCGAGGATGCGGTTGACGTCGTTGCGGTTGTAGAGCTCGTAGTCGAAGCCCTCGGGCACCTTGATGACCTTGGCCGGGTCGCCGTCCTGCACGATGATGAGGTGGTAGGGCTGGAAGAAGGGCCGCCACATCTCGAGGAAGTCGAGGTTGCGGATCGTCGGGATGACGATGTCCAGCTCGTCCTTGAGCAGCGGCGTCGATGACGTGGCGGCCATGGCGGCGAGCGGTGGAGGCGGTTCAGGCAGGCAGGGGATTCAGGTGGCCGGCCGGTGTGCAGAGAGGTGTGGGAGACGGACAGGGTATAAAAGGATGCAGAGACCGGGGAGGTTTAGTGTGGGCCCGGACGGCTGGGCTGAAGGGTGGACCGGCTGCGGCCGGTGGGCTGGTGGGCCCGCTTCGTCTCTTTTGTTTCGCTTTGCTTGTCCAGGAAGTGAGCAGTTTGGTGTGGCCATTGATGTACCAGTCAGGGTTTGTTTTTCTCAAAAGAAAAAAAATATATTGCCAAAAAAGAAGAAGAAGAAATCAGTCATGTTTTTGACAGACCCTTGTAGGTACAGATCAAGTAACACGATTTCACTCCTAGTATATGGAGCATCTCTATCGATCCTCCGAAATGGAGTCTTGCAACAACGCCAAACAATGTGCTTTGGAGGTGCTCGCAGGCGCAGCCTCCCTTTTGGTAGCTCTTCCCACACCGGCGCCCCGAGTAGGCCGACTTTGATTATTAGAAAATAATTTCTAAATTCTAAATACAAATAGATTGGCCTAAAAACATAGTATCTCTAATAATTAAAAATAGTTATTTTACAACAATGAGTTTCACAAATGATAGGTTTTTTGCAATCATTCTTCATAGCTTTGCATGATATTCTTCATCTCCTCCTTGTTCTGCTCATTGGATTTCAGAAGATCATATAGCATGTACTTGAGTCTCTTCTTCTCCTCTTTCAACTCTTTCTTTTCCGCTTTCCATTTCTTCTCCTCCTTTTTGAGGAGGTTTCTCTTCTTCTCCATATTTCTAAACCTAGCCACAACTATCTCCTCATAGCTTTGTCTAATCCTCGCCATGCTTTGCTGCAACACATGGTTCTCATAACATCCATTCATTGATTCACATATGCTAATAAGCTGGTATAGTTCTTATCCAACCTATTTTCTCTTCAAATAAATTTTGAAACAACTGAGCATTTCGTATTTTCTCTTTAATTCTATCAGTGTTGCTATCTTCATAAATGCTCCACAAACGAGCAAGTAAATGTTTTAGTGCTTTAGGCCACTCGGGATCAATCCAACAAAAAAGCCTTAGTTTATTGCATCCTACAAATTTATTACACACTACAATTGAGCATTTTGCAGACATAATTTTCCTAATATTCACATTATAGCTCAGGATACTCATATTGGGTTGTGCACAACCAAAGAACCACCGGCCTATGTTCGTCCCTTCGAAAGGAACGACTTTCTCTGGGACGTGACCATGGATGCGCTAGCAAAGGGCATTGATGTCTACGCACGCGTCTGTTCTTGTAGACAGTGTTGGGCCTCCAAGTGCAGAGGTTTGTAGAGCAGCAGTAAGTTTCCCTTAAGTGGATCACCCAAGGTTTATCGAATTCAGGGAGAAGGAGGTCAAAGCTATCCCTCTCAAGCAACCTTGCAATTACGATACAGAAAGTCTCTTGTGTCCCCAACACACCCAATACACTTATCAGATGTATAGGTGCATGATGTCTACGCACGCGTCTGTTCTTGCAGACAGTGTTGGGCCTCCAAGTGCAGAGGTTTGTAGAACAACAACAAGTTTCCCTTAAGTGAATCATCCAAGGTTTATCGAACTCAGGGAGGAAGAGGTCAAAGCTATCCCTCTCAAACAACCCTGCAATTACGATACAGAAAGTCTCTTGTGTCCCCAACACACCCAATACACTTGTCAGATGTATAGGTGCACTAGTTCGGCGAAGAGATAGTGAAATACAAGTAGTAGTGATGATTATACGTAGTAAATGTAATCTAAAATAAATATCGCTGCGAGCAAACATGTAACAAAACTGAAAGTAAACGATATGCAATGCTTGGAAACAGGGCCTAGGGATCATACTTTCACTAGTGGACACACTCTCAACAAATATAACATAATTGAACCAATAGATACTAACATCAATATGCAACTCAAAACAATTCTCCAATGGATAACAAACACTAATCATGCGTAGGGCTATGAAGCACTTTTCAAAGTTCGCATGTACCCAAACTAGATTGTCCCACACTGTCACCGTGAACGCACTAGATGGTTCCAACAAACACCAACAATTCATAGAGACATTAACCAAAAAAGACACACATGATGCGCACACTGTCACCGTCACACCATGATACAAGGTATCTCCGGAGATTACAAATATAAAGCACGGGAGTAGCATAATATCTGAATAATAATATCTACCAATTCAACTAGATACAAAGCTCACGATCACATAAAGATCACATTATGGGAGAGAGAGGTGAACCACATAGCTACCGGTAGAGCCCTCAGCCCCGGGGGAGAACTACTTGATGTCGACGCACTTCTATTCTTGTAGACACTTGTTGGGCCTCCAAGTGCAGAGGTTTGTAGAACAGCAGCAAGTTTCCCTTAAGTGGATCACCCAAGGTTTATCGAACTCAGGGAGGTTAGAGGTCAAAGCTATCCCTCTCAAGCAACCCTGCAATTACGATACAGAAAGTCTCTTGTGTCCCCAACACACCCAATACACTTGTCAAATGTATAGGTGCACTAGTTCGGCGAAGAGATAGTGAAATGCAAGTGGTATAGATGATTATAAGTAGTAACTGTGGTATGAAACAAATATCGCTGCGAGCAAACAAGTAACAAAACAGCAAGTAAACGGTGTGCAAAGCTTGGAAACAAGGCCTAGGGATCATACTTTCACTAGTGGACACACTCCCAACAATATAACATGACTGAACAAATAACTTCCCTTTGCTAAGGCACTCTAAATTACTCTCCTATTGAATAACACTAATCATTGTGTAGTGGCTACAGAAGCACCCCTTAAAGTTCATCAAGTACTTGACAAACACCACTCATAGCGATACCCAAATCAGATCACAACTCAAGATAGAAATCATTGCAACTTAAACCAAGTACTAACACGGTGCACACACTGTCAACATTACACCATGAAAGGAGGAATAGATCACTCAATACTATCATAGCAATAATTATTCTCATAATCCACAAGAGATCACAATCATAGCCTAAACCAAGTACCACCATGATGCACGCACTGTCACCGTTACACCATAGCAGGAGGAATAGATTACTTTAATAACATCACTAGAGTACACAAAATATCTGAATAATAACATGTACTTGTTCAACATGATACAAAGCTCACGATCACATAAAGATCACATCATGGGAGAGAGAGGTGAACCACATAGCTACCGGTAGAGCCCTCAGCCCCGGGGATGAACTACTCCCTCCTCATCATAGGAGACAGCAAGGTTGATGGAGATGGTGGTGAGGTCGATGGAGACGGCGGAGACGGCGATGGAGATCGATAGAGATGGCTCCGGGGGCACTTCCCCGTCCCGGCAGGGTGCCGGAACAGAGACTTCTGTCCCCCGAAATTCGTCGACGGTGGCGGCGGAGCTGCGGAACTGCTTCTGGAAAATTGCCGACTCCCCTAGGGTTTTCCGTCCCGAGGCTTCTTATAGGCGAAGGGGCGATGTCAGAGGAGGGCCAGGGCCTCCTCACACATGGCTGGCGCGGCCAGGGGCCTGGCCGCGCCACCTGTGTGTGTGGGGCCCCTGTGGCCCACCTCCTACTCCTCTTCGGATCTCTGGAAGCTTCCGGGTAAAATAAGACTTCAGGATGTGGTTTCGTCCAATTCCGAGAATATTTCCTGTGTATCACTCTGAAACACAAAAACAGCAGAAAACAGGGAACTGGCACTGTGGCAACTCGTTAATAGGTTAGTTCTGGAAAATGCATAAAAGTGCCACTAAGTGTAACGAAACAATAGGCAAATGGTGTAAAAACAAGCATGGAGCATCAAAAATTATAGATACGTTTGAGACGTATCAAGCATACCCAAGCTTAACTCCTGCTCGTCCTCGAGTAGGTAAGTGATAACAAAAGAATAATTTTTGAGGTGACATGCACCTACACAATCTTGATCATATATGTAAGCATTTGTGAGCTGGGATCATAAGAACTTAAAACATGGGCATGAAAGATATAATCTTGACAATAAGAACTTAGCAACCATGTTGTAAACATGCAAATGAACACAAACAAAAGATCATGAAAATGAAACAATGAAAGTCAAACGTGTGTTCAAATCATAAGGAAAAACATACAAATGGTTTTCAGCTTGTCCTTCTAAGAGAGCAAAACATAAATGCATAGGACACCTTCAAGTTTAAGAGGGCGACTAGATACAAATAATTTAAGAATAAGTGAAACCATGATCATGAATCAATCAATGAACTTTGGGACAATGCATATTACACTAAGAATGACAACTATGCTCTCTTAGTGGTGCATAAAGATAGAAGGTGGTGACTCAACATAAAAGTAAAGGAAAGGCCCTTCGCAGAGGGAAGCAGTGATTGCAAGTTTTATAACCTTCAAAAATTATGGTACTTACCGGCTTTGAGCTCTCATTGCCCCCATCATAAGCATCTTGAATGGTTAAAGTTAATGCGAGAACAATTATGATGCATATGCTTGACAAATCATAAGTTGAAAACCTCGTGCCCCGTGAATACGAGTACCCAAACCTCATGCTACTTTACTTAGAGTCCCAAGCAAGGCTCTTGTCATTGTAAGTATATGCATATCATTGAGAACCGCCAATGGGGTACCTCCGTGCCCGATGACATGGAACAAGCCCACACCAAAATGACAGGACAAGCAGACAATGAACACCTCGACATCTCTTTTATTCGCTATATTGTTTAGCTTTTTATTGTGAGATGCGTCGTCGAATGTTCACCATGGGTATGCTGCAAATTTCCACCATGAATTATGCATGGCTTAGATTGGCGGCCCGGCGTTTCCCTAATGAAAGGATCGTATGAGCGACTAGAGGGGGGGGGTGAATAGGAGCTACCCAATAATTTTAATTCTTTTCAAGTTAAGGCTAGACAAGAAGGTAAATTCTCTAGATGTGATACTAAGTGAATTTACCTAGAGTGACAAGCAAGCTAGCAATAACAATATAAGTAAAGGTACAAGTAAAGGATAGAGGTCACCGCAATGGAGACACGAAGACACGAGGATGTATTCCCGTAGTTCCTTCCTTGTTACGGGAAGTACGTCTACGTTGGAGAGGTGTGGTGCCACAAAGGCCACCAACGCCACAAAGGCTCACCCTATTCTCCGGTGAACAAGCCACAAAGGCGAGTCCACGCTCCACTAAGCGATGCCCTTGAAGGCGGCACGACACCTTTACACAAAGTATTGGGGGCAAGCTCCACAACTCAATTGGAGGCTCCCAATAGGTCCACCAAGCTCTTACGCACAAAGTCAAGCTTGGGGGACGGCTTCTTCCGGCTAGGAATCCGATGAATCACACAAGTAACAAGCCCCTCAACAAAGAGAGGAGGGAAATCAAATCGCCTTGGTGGAAGTGTAGATCTAGGTCTTCTCCCTCAAATCCCAAAAGGGCTTTGAGTTCTATTGGCTAGGGAGAGAGATCTTGAGCTTTGAAGCTTTGGAACAATGGAGGAGAGAGAGTGGAAGCCGCGACCTTTTCTTGAGGAAGAAGAAGGCTTTATATACTCCTCCTCGAAATGTAGCCGTTGCTGGTCGACTAGGGCCGGAGTCTCCGGCCAGGAGGGCCGGAGTCTCCGCCCTAAGTGACTCCAGGGCCGGAGTCTCCGGCCAGAGACAGAAGTCTCCAGCCCAACTCCGGCCTGGTCACTGCTTAGACCAACTCACTAGCCCACCCTTACCTGGCTGGCCAGACCGGAGTCTCCAGCCACTGGGACCGGAGTCTCCGCCCCACCCGGAGTCTCCGGCCAGAGACAGAAAGTCTCCGGCCCAACTCCGGGCTGGTCACTGCTTAGACCAACTGGGAGGATTGCTAGGGCGACACTCCTAGGCCGGAGTCTCCGGCCACCAGGGCCGGAGTCTCCGCCCTAGAAGTAGCAACAGCAGTACTTCGAGGATCCCCTCTCCACCAATTCCACCAATGCGAAGCACCCTATAAGACAACTAAGCCCTAACTCCACTACTGGACTACGGGCTTCGATCTTTTCTTCCTTTTTGGGGTGAACCTCCGCGAGATTCTGAATTAACCTAGAAAATCTGCAGAACTTAAATAGAATGGTTAATTCACCAAATGTTGTTAACAAACACCAAAATACATTTATTAGGGAAATGCCCTTTCAATCTCCCCCTTTTTGGTGTTTGATGACAACATACGGATTTGCAAGATATAAACACAATAAAATGAAATATATAGCAAAAGCTCCCCCTACTTGTGTGCACAACACCATTTGCATTTGAACATGAGCCACACAAGTAAGAATCATCACTCCCCCTATATATTTCACAATTATACCAAGTGCAAGTAAGAATATATGAGACTAACCAATAAGCATATAAGTAAGACTAACAAGATAGCACAAATTTAATAGTCTTACTAAGCAACATATGAACTTAAGTCTCACACACAAAACGTACCACACACATTTAAAAGGTTCAACACTAAGATAGATGAGACACAACATGAAAGTCCATGAAGTTGTGTCTCGACCAAAGCAAAGCAAACGAAGTGCAAATCCAAATAACCACCCCATGCAAATCCCAACGAAGACAACCTAGTAGAGCTACTTCTCCCCCTTTGGCATCGAGACACCAAAAAGGGAAAAGAGCGATGCTACACGCCCATGGGATCACTCATCGTCTTCATCCTCGGGCTCGTCCTCGGAACCGGCATTGAAGTCCTCATCTCCTTCTTCAATATCATCAGAGGCCATGGGCTTCTTGCCATGACGCACATTGGAGGTGCCAGAGGTGACCTCCTCAAAGGCTTGCCAGTCAGTCAGTCCCTTGCTCCACTTGCCATAGCTGTGAGTACCGGATGATGAAGAGGAAGGAGGTGATTCCACATAGCCCGGTTGAGACTTTCTAAATGCCTTGTGAAGAACAGCTTGATTGTCATTGATGTGCTTTTGAGAGATGTAGCTCTCATATTGCTTGTGACGGATGTCCACATTCATGCAAAGCACATTCCTTTGGAACCAATTGAGCTTCTTGTACTCTTGAGCACATTCATTGTTGGAGCTAGAGCCGGCATTGCTAGCATGCTTCATTCTTGGGCCCCTTCTAGTGGACACTCCCTCGGCAAAGGCATCATCATCTTCACCTCTCACCGGAGCAAATGGTTCTTTGGAGTGACCGGTGGGTTCTTTGCGTTGAAGCTTCACAACCTTGTGATCCACAAGGTTTGCCGTGAGGAGAGGAAGGTTGAGTTGTTGAGCAAGGATGAGCTTCATGATAAAAGGAGCATAAAGAGGAGTCTTCTTGTTGAGAATGCAATCATTGATCTCCTTGTGAATGAAATCCATCACATCAAGTGGCTCAACATGTGCGGTCTCCCCTTTGCAATATACCTCATGAGAGTAGGCCAAGAGATTCACCAAGGCCCCACGAATAGCATCAAAGTTGCCGGCTTGAGGGGCAATGGAGGCCCGGAATATGCGGAGCAAGATGTTGGACCGTTTGGACAGCCCAAGAGTGCCCCCAATGACAATCTTCTTGTCATTCCCGGTGTAGAGAGGAGCAAGCTTCTTCTTCTCATAGTACTCCCCATCCACATGCATCCTCATGCCACTAGGAGTAGTAGCACCACGGAACTCATACCCAAGGAGAGCAGCAAAGTCCATGAAGTTGGAATGACAAACCTCTTCTCCGGTCATCCAAGTCATGGGGATCTCCTCACCATCTCCCAACACCAAGGTAGCAAAGAACTGTTGGACCAATGTGATGTTGTAGGGCTCTTGAATCTTCATGAGTGTATGGAGCCCAAGCTTGCGAGTGATCCACACAGCCTCTCCGAAGTATGCACTGTACTTGGCAAAATGAGAGAAATCCATCACCGTCTGAGGGCAAACCGGATACTTCTTGAGAGAAGCATAGAATTCCTTCATGATCAGCTCTTGCTCTCTGCGGACAAAGCAACGGTCACGGGAGTTCCGCGGGAGAGTGTACATATCCCTCTTCCTCATCTCAACAAACTCAGATGATGATAGCCCTTCAAGAGTCGTAAGACTATCAAACTTGACCTTCTTAGCTGCCTCAGCTCATTCCTCTTCAGCCATCCTTGTCTTGAGCCTCTTAGCATCTCTAGCTTGCTGAGCAATGACTAACCTCTGAGCAAGCTCCCCTGTGGCGGGATTGACAACCAACTTGTCCTTGCTATGAGCTGCCGGCTTCCGAGAACCACCTACACCTGTGAATGAGTGAGGAAGATAGCAAGGTTGAGGTGACATGTCCTAGAATCCACAAATAAGCAACTATGCTGTGAAAGAGTGCACTCTGGCCTGATCTAGCCGGAGTCTCCGGGGACTCGGGCCGGAGTCTCCGGCCAAAACCGGAGACTTTGCGTCCAGACCGGAGTCTCCGGCCACAGGGGCCGGAGTCTCCGGTCAGATGCAGGAGCCCGAGCCTAGGAGACTACTTTGAACAAATCGAGTGCAATAACCACAATAAAGTTGCTAAGAAGATGATTGATAGCCACTAGAAGGTAATGCACCAGATCAAACTATGGGAAACATGCATATCTCGTAGATCTAGATAGAACTAGATGGAGGAGATGAGGAGCACATTTACCGGAGTCCATTGGCGCAAATCGGTCGGTGGGGAGGTTCCCACAACCTCAAGGGGAAGATTGGCCGGTGGCACGGCGGATCCCGGGGCTTGGGAGAGCTTCGGGCATCGATCTACGAAGAGGGGGCGGCAGGGGGCGAGTATGGGGCACGGGGGTGGATGGGGAAGAATGAACCGTTCTTCCCCACCCCGTGCCCTAAGTGTGTTTTTGGAACTGCCCGGGCCGGAGTCTCCGGTACTTACCCCGGAGTCTCCGGGCTGTGAGCCCCGGAGTCTCCGGCCCCCCTCGACCAGATCACATTTATGGTGTAAAAAGGACATGCCATTTAGAGATTAGATATGTTTGAGGATGAGATGGGCTTGGGATGGACACATTGTCACTGTGTGGTACAAAATGCTCATGTTTGCAAACATGCAAACAAAATCAAACAAGACCAAACATGAGCATCTTCCCATAAAAAATAAGGCAATAAAATCAAATGGGAAACTCCTCCACTAGGGAGGTTGGTGACCAAAGGGCCACCATGTATGAGTACAAAGGTATGGCACCGCGAAGATATATCTTGGGCCCAAAAACTAGACTCATCGATTAAGCTCAAAAGTGTCACAACTGACAAGATAGAACAATACGCTTACTATTGGCATTATGGGGGGAGGGATAGCCCAATCAATTAGGACCGCACTCCCCCTATATCCATGCCCACATCTAGAACAACACACACGTTGGAGTATGGGAGTAAATGCACCTAGCTCAAGCCACATTGCTTGAATCAATGATATTTAGTTCATGCCTCAATTCCCGGAATCTTGCTTCATCAAGAGGCTTCGTGAATATATCGGCAAGTTGCTCATGAGTACCAACATAAGATAGATCAATTTCTCCTCGGTTGACATGATCCCGAATGAAATGATGACGAATCTCAATATGCTTCGTCTTATTGTGTTGCACCAGGTTGTGAGCGATCTTGATTGCACTTTCATTATCACATAAAAGAGGCACTTTGTCAAAAATGACACCGTAATCCTTCAAAGTTTGCCTCATCCATAAGAGTTGTGCACAACAACTAGCCGCGGCTACATATTCGGTTCGGTGGTAGAGAGAGACACACAATTTTGTTTCTTAGATGACCAACACACCAAGGACCTACCAAGAAATTGGCAAGCCCTGGAGGTTGATTTCCGTTCCACTTTGTCTCCCGCCCAATCCGAATCCGAGTAACCTATAAGATCAAAACTTGCTCCCTTCGGGTACCAAAGACCAAAGTTAGGGGTATTCACTAAATATCGAAAGATTCTCTTGACCGCCACTAAGTGGCTTTCCTTTGGTGCGGCTTGAAAACGTGCACAAACTCCCACACTTAACATAATGTCCGGTCTAGATGCACAAAGGTAAAGCAAGGAACCAATCATAGATCTATAGAGTTTTTGATCCACTTCTTTACCATTAGGATCGAGATCAAGATTAACCTTTGTTGGCATGGGAGTCTTTGCACCTTTGACTCCTATCATCTCGAACCTCTCGAGCATGTCTTGGGTATATTTGGCTTGGTTTACAAAAGTCCCTCCCTTCAATTGTTTAACTTCAAATCCAAGGAAGAACTCCAACTCCCCCATCATAGACATCTCAAACTTGTCGGTCATGAGCTTGGCAAACTCATTATTGAAAGCTTTGTTAGTAGAACCAAATATAATATCATCAACATATAATTGGCAAATGAAAAGCTCCCCATTGACCTTCTTAGTAAAAAGAGTGGGATCGATCACCCCAATTTCAAAACCACGATCAACCAACAACTCTTTAAGGTGCTCATACCACGCACGTGGGGCTTGTTTGAGGCCATAGAGTGCCTTATCAAGTTTGTAAACGTGGTTAGGAAACTTAGGGTTTTCGAAGCCCGGGGGTTGCTTCACAAAAACCAATTCATTTAAGGGACCGTTGAGAAATGCACTTTTAACATCCATTTGTTGAAGTTTAAAGTTATGATGTGATGCATATGCAAGTAAGATGCGAATGGATTCAAGACGGGCAACGGGAGCAAAAGTTTCACCAAAGTCAATACCCTCAACTTGGGAGAAACCTTGAGCCACCAATCTTGCCTTATTACGAATGACTATGCCATTTGCATCTTGCTTGTTCTTGAAGATCCACTTGGTCCCAATGACATTACGGCAATCTTTAGGCCTTTCTACTAGAGTCCACACATTGTTGCGCTCGAAGTTGTTGAGTTCATCATGCATGGCATCAAGCCAATCCGGATCCTCAAGCGCCTCATAAACTTTCTTGGGTTCTACACAAGAGACAAAAGCATGATGAGAGCAAAAGTTAGAAAGTTGCCTCCTAGTGGAGACACCTTTACGAACACTCCCAACCACATTTTCCAAGGATATGCTTCTTCGTCGAAGAATGGACTCAAGCTTCTTCTCACGGCGAGTGCGAGCCTCAAGAGGAGATTCTTGAGAGACTACTTGATCATCTTCATGATCACTGTTCTGGTCCTCGCCTTGACCATCAAGTGGATTGCCTTGATCATCAAGTGGCCCATAGCCACGGAATTCCGAAGGATCTTCATCAAAGGCTTGATCACCCCCGGAGACTCCGGTATCCATACCCGGAGACTCCGGTATAGGCCGGAGAGTCCGGACCACAGGGGCCGGAGACTCCGGGCAAGATTGCTCGGTGGGATGATCTTGAGGTTGAGGGTGTGCAGCTTGTCTTTGGTCAATGTCCTGTGTGTGTTCAGCAGGTGAAGGCTCCACATGTGTAGAGCATTGTCCTTCTCCTTCGGCCAAAAGGTGTCCCTCAATGGGCCGGAAGAATCTGACACCCATTCTTCTTATGGCTTGGGGAGGAATTTCGTCACCTACATCACGAACACAACTTTGTCCTACAAAGGAACCATTATCCTCATCGAACCTCACATTAAAAGTCTCTATAACATGCCCGGTGGACTTGCTATAGATCCTATAGGAATGTGAGTCCGTGGAGTAACCAACAAAGATACCCTCTAATGCTTTAGAATCAAATTTTGACAAACGAACACCTTTCTTGAGATAGAAACACTTACAACCAAATACCCGGAAGTACTTGATGTTGGGCTTTTGCCCGGTAAGAATTTCATATGGAGTCTTGTTCAAGTTCTTGCGGAGATAAAGCCGGTTGGTGGCATGGCATGCGGTATTGATAGCTTCGGCCCAAAAGTTGTATGGAGACTTGAACTCCGCCAACATAGTTCTTGCCGCATCCATAAGAGTCCGGTTCTTCCTCTCGGCAACTCCATTTTGTTGCGGGGTATATGCAGCGGAATATTGATGTTTGATACCCGCATCACTAAGAAACTCATTTAGGGAGTAGTTCTTGAACTCGGTGCCATTGTCACTTCTTATAGTCAATATGGTGGTATTGAATTGACGCTCAACTTCGGTGGCAAAGTCTTTGACGGTTTGTTGGGTCTCACTCTTGAACTCAAAGAAATAAACCCAAGTGTATCTTGAATAGTCATCGACAATCACCAAGCAATATTTCTTGCCACCAAGACTTGCATAAGTGGGAGGTCCAAAGAGATCCATGTGAAGGAGCTCCAAGCACCTCTTGGAAGAGATAATAGTCTTGCTTGGATGACCTGTTTCATGCATCTTTCCTTCAATACATGCCCTACAAACACGATCTTTGGCAAAAGAAACATCCTTTAGTCCGAGTATGTGGCCGCCGGTGTAGAGATTTTGCAAAGCTCTCATATTGACGTGGGCTAACCGGCGATGCCAAAGCCATCCCACGTCGGCCTTAGCAATTAGGCATATCGCGGCCGTAGTGGGTTTCTCCGAAAAGTCCACCACATACAAGCCGTTTTCGACATACCCAACAAAGGCAACCTTGAGAGACTTACTCCACATGACGACCACAATATCAACATCAAAATATGTGGCATAGCCCATAGTAGCAAGTTGATGAACGGAAAGTAGATTATAACCAATGGTTTTGACAAGCATGACATTCACTAGGGACACGTCCGGAGTGATCACCACCTTACCGAAACCAAGTACCTTAGAGGATGAATTATCACCATATGAGACCGTGACATTTGAAGTATTGGGCTTTAGATCTTCCACAATATTTTTGCTTCCGGTCATGTGGCTTGTGGCACCACTATCAATAATCCATTTTACTCCTCCGGAAGCAATGTCCTACAAGAGATTAATTCTTGGTTTTAGGTCCCCATCTTTGAATGGGTCCTCTTTTGTTAGTCACAAGAATCTTAGGTACCCAAATAGCATATTCAATGAAACCATTATAGGGACCAACATATTTAGCATAGACATCACCATAATAGTCCCTAAGAAGAACATAATGAGGATTATATTTTCCTGCAAAATTATTATGAGAAGGGCCGGAGACTCCGGTCTTTGGGGGCGGAGACTCCGGGGTAGATGAACTAACCGGAGACTCCGGAGCCTTTGACCCGGAGACTCCGGTCTCCTCGATTTTCTTCTTTCCATTCAGCTCCTCCCACTCCTCCTCGGTGTAACAAATATCAAAGGGGACATGAGGAGTAGGAGCAGCAGCAGGCTTTGTCTTCTTCTTGTTCTTCTTGTTCTTCTTCTTCTTTGAGGACTCGGCCACCAAACAAAGATCCCCTTTCTTTGAGGACTCGGCAACAAAACCGAGGCCCTCCTTTCCCTTGAACAATCTTTGATTGTTCAAGAGATCATTGAGATTCTTCTCTCCTTGAATGCAAGTAGCAAGGCCCTTAGCAAGATCGGCCTTCAACCTATTATTCTCCTCAATGATATCACTATGATCACAAATAGAGTTAGAAGAACACGGAACTTCAATAACTTGCATTGGTGGGACTTTAGATTGTTCAATAGTTAGTTGAATTTGAAGTTGTTCACGAATCTTGGTGAGATGAGAGAATTTGCCCTCCAAAGCCTTGTGAGCATCTTCAAGCTTATCAAACTTCTCATGAAGATCATTATGACCAACGTCAAATTCAACTTTCTCCTTTTTAAGCAACTTGACCATAGCAAGAGCATGGTCACGTTCTTTAGTGAGTTTTGGCAAGATTAGATTATGAGACTCTTCTAGTCCCAACAATTTCTCCTCTAAAGAGACCCTCAAGTTTTGCTCTTCTTCGAGCTCAATTGATAGAGAGCCAATATCATCGGCGGCTAATCTTTCCAATTCCCCCTTCTCCTTGATAGTGTCATGGGCATCACCAAGTTCACACATTAGTGTCTCAACGTATATCTTGGTTGGCCCCTTCATATTAGCAAGAAAATCATCACAAGAAACTAGTTCTTTCTTAATTATAAGACTACTCACATCATCCATAGAGGTAGCATTGGAATGTGATGATGAAGGAGTAGGTGATGAGGTTACCTCCGAGGCCTTAGCCATAAGACACTTGCGAGTGGTGATGATGGCGTTCTCATTTTGTGAGTTGAAGAGGGATGTAGGTGGTGTGGAGACAATGGCAATGGCGGCCACTTCTCCATTCTCTTCATCAACGGAGTCATCATCATCGGACTCGGAGTCATACTCCTCATGAACCACCAATACCCTTTCTCCTTTCTTCTTGTTGTCCTTGTTCCCATGCTTCTTGGATGGGTAGAACTTTGATGATCGGCGCTTGGGGACGAGCCGACCCTCATTGTCCTCCTTGTTCTCATAAGGACATTCGGCGATGAAGTGCTTGATTCCTCCACAATTGTAGCAATGCCTCACTTTAGAGTCACCACCTTTTCTTGGAAAGGATTTGAACTTGGATCCCTTCGTCTTGTGCTTGTTGGCATCCCAAAAGGCATTTGCATTGAGAGCCAAGTGTTCATGGAGTGCAAACTTGAGATCTTCCGGAGACCAACACTCTTCTTCATATATTTCTTCTTCTCCTTCTCCTTGCTTGGACACCACCTTGGCCTTGAGAGCAAGATTGTGAACTCCTTGTCCGGCAAGAACACGGGCTCTAGTTTCTTCCGCGTTCTTCTTCAAGATAGACAAGGCGGTGAACTCGCAAAGAACTTCATTTGAGGTCATACTCCCAAAATCCGGTCTTGAACGGATTATCTCGGATCGCATGGGTTCTCTTGGGTTGATGGAGGTGATGAACATACGCTTGATATAGTCATCACCATTGTCTTTGCACCCAAACCCGGTCAAGGCCGTTGCAAGAGCCAAGATCCTTTGGTACATCTCATCGGGAGTCTCATTATCACGCATAATGAAATCCCTTTCTTCACTTTTGAGCTCATCAAACTTGGAGGACCGAATACTTTCATTCCCAATGAAGAGCATAGTGAGATAGTCCCATACTTCCTTGGCGGTGTTCAAGTTGTTGATGTGTACCGCATGAGTATCCGGTACGGCTTGTTGAAGGAGATGCTTGGCGGTGGCATTGAGTTGCTCATCAACTTCTTCCCTTCCGGTCAAGTTGAGAGGATCATGAGGTGCAAAGCCATTTTGTATGACCCTCCACAAATGAGTAGATGAGCTAGAAATATGAGATTTCATTATTCCTTGCCATTTAATAAAATTGCGAGAATCAAGCTTAGGAGGAGAACCCATGTTGTTAATGTGTGGCATAGGATAATGGACCGGCGGAGGTGAGTAAGTGTTAGGGGGTGGAATGTTAGCACCCTTTGCCGGACCATCATCTTCCTTAGGAAGGTCACCTTTATTCTCGGCGGAGGTGGAGCCACTGTTAGGTGGCTTCACCTTAGCCAAGGAGAGTTCCACACTAGGAGTGGTGTTTGGGTCGGTGGGCCCGGAAGGTTTTCTTCCAAAATATTCCTCAAACATAGCCTTCATCTCCAATCTCATAGTGGTTTGCATTGTGTCCAAGGACGCCAAATGCTCCTCACGTGAGATTGAAGAGGAAGAGATAGATGGAGGAGTATCTTCGGGGGGAGTTTCATTACCCTTATCCCCATCCATAGTTGCTCAAACTCTTAGGCGGTTAAGCCCGAATAAGAGACCACGCTCTGATACCAATTGAAAGGATCGTATGAGCGACTAGAGGGGGGGTGAATAGGAGCTACCCAATAATTTTAATTCTTTTCAAGTTAAGGCTAGACAAGAAGGTAAATTCTCTAGATGTGATACTAAGTGAATTTAGCTAGAGTGACAAGCAAGCTAGCAATAACAATATAAGTAAAGGTACAAGTAAAGGATAGAGGTCACCGCAATGGAGACACGAAGACACGAGGATGTATTCCCGTAGTTCCTTCCTTGTTACGGGAAGTACGTCTACGTTGGAGAGGTGTGGTGCCACAAAGGCCACCAACGCCACAAAGGCTCACCCTATTCTCCGGTGAACAAGCCACAAAGGCGAGTCCACGCTCCACTAAGCGATGCCCTTGAAGGCGGCACGACACCTTTACACAAAGTATTGGGGCAAGCTCCACAACTCAATTAGAGGCTCCCAATAGGTCCACCAAGCTCTTACACACAAAGTCAAGCTTGGGGGACGGCTTCTTCCGGCTAGGAATCCGATGAATCACACAAGTAACAAGCCCCTCAACAAAGAGAGGGGGAAATCAAATCGCCTTGGTGGAAGTGTAGATCTAGGTCTTCTCCCTCAAATCCCAAAAGGGCTTTGAGTTCTATTGGCTAGGGAGAGAGATCTTGAGCTTTGAAGCTTTGGAACAATGGAGGAGAGAGAGTGGAAGCCGCGACCTTCTCTTGAGGAAGAAGAAGGCTTTATATACTCCTCCTCGAAATGTAGCTGTTGCTGGTCGACTAGGGCCGGAGTCTCCGGCCAGGAGGGCCGGAGTCTCCGCCCTAAGTGACTCCAGGGCCGGAGTCTCCGGCCAGAGACAGAAGTCTCCGGCCCAACTCCGGCCTGGTCACTGCTTAGACCAACTCACTAGCCCACCCTTACCTGGCTGGCCAGACCGGAGTCTCCGGCCACTGGGACCGGAGTCTCCGCCCCACCCGGAGTCTCCGGCCAGAGACAGAAAGTCTCCGGCCCAACTCCGGGCTGGTCACTGCTTAGACCAACTGGGAGGATTGCTAGGGCGACACTCCTAGGCCGGAGTCTCCGGCCACCAGGGCCGGAGTCTCCGCCCTAGAAGTAGCAACAGCAGTACTTCGAGGATCCCCTCTCCACCAATTCCACCAATGCGAAGCACCCTATAAGACAACTAAGCCCTAACTCCACTACTGGACTACGGGCTTCGATCTTTTCTTCCTTTTTGGGGTGAACCTCCGCGAGATTCTGAATTAACCTAGAAAATCTGCAGAACTTAAATAGAATGGTTAATTCACCAAATGTTGTTAACAAACACCAAAATACATTTATTAGGGAAATGCCCTTTCACCTAACATATATACAAACTCCATGATCCCTACAAGATTCCCAATTCATTTCACACCGCGGGCATCCATAAACAAAAGATCACGATATCAACTCAAAAAGAAGTGCAATGTTGAAAGCTTGCCCCATGACAGCATGGCTGGGCTAGAATCCAACTTACAACTTGCAAGCATAACAACTCAACATAAGAGACCACAATGTCAAATTTTTAAGAACAGGAAAAAGTAAAGTGTGCCTTCCGGTTCGTGAGAGCTTTACTAACCGAATTTCGCATAACACTGGTAAGAGTTTGATTTGAAGAGAAAATAAAAGCAAGTCAAATTTACTTGGAATAGCAAATTGCTAGTAGGTATGTATGGTGGACACAATGGAAAACTTTGGCTTTTAGGAGTTGGATGGACGAGTAGAGCTCATACTCAGTACAAGGTGAGGGCTAGCAAAAGACTGGGAGCGACCAACTAAGAGAGCAATAATGGCCATAATCATGCAAAGCGACAAAGCGACATTAAAAGAAGCATAAGATGGCATCAAAAGTCAAAAACTAAATGATCATATAGGCTATTGGCGACTTTGTAAGAGTCAAAACATGTGTGAGCATGCGCCAAGTCAACCCAAATAAAGCATCAAGGAGAAAACCAAAATAATGCTTCCAAATAATTAAAACAACGCATGATTTTTTCAAAGGCTCATTAAGCAATCTCAGTTATTTGAGACAAGTCATGCTACAGCAAAACCACTAAGCATACTATCAAAAAGACATCAAGCATGACATGAAAAAGCCTAAGCCGCAGTCTACACAAGCTCCTTCTTGTACCACTTTTTTGCATAAAGCTTTTTCTCTTTTCCAACACCATTCAAACTTTTTTATAAACACCTCTTTTAATGAAAACCAATAAAGATCAGAGGCAAAAATACACCTTGATGAAAAGATATGACAAAATCTGAACGCAAATCAAGGCGAAAACGAAAACCAAAAGCAGTAGCAGAAAAAGAAGAACACTCGGTGAACGATAAGAGTGAAAAACTGAGTGTTCTTAGCAAATGAAAACGAGTTCATCTCCTCCAAAAGAAACATGATGTGATCTAACCATTTATTGCAGCAAACAAACAAACCTAACCAACTAAGAAAACTAAAACAACTGACGCTCCAAGAAAAACACATAGTGCATGAAGCAATAAAAATATAGTGTTTTGAAAGGTGACCTAATTTTTGCCGATGAAGAAGGGGTGCCTCGGGGGCATCCCCAAGCTTTGATGCTTGTACTTCTTGGATATTTCTTGGGGTGATGCATGGGCATCCCCAAGCTTGAGCTTTTGTCCATTCTTCAACTCATCTCATCATTCTCCAATCCCTACACTTGAAAACTTCCTTCATACAAAACTAAACACAATTCTATTAGCAACATTAGTGTAAGCATAAAATATATTCAACCTCTTTTTGCTTCAGGTTTCAACCCAAAACCACCACATATATAGCAAATACTATTGTAGCAACCTCCCCAAAAGTTCCGTGATAAAAAGAACTCAAAAGAAAGCGATAAAGTGGCAAACACAAATATTGGCAGAAATCTGTCAAAACTGAACAGCTGACAAAGGTCGAATTTTTGAGGGATTTTATGTTGCTAAAATCAAACAGTGTTCAACTAACGAAAGTTTGGATATAACCTGGGTCATATGCACAAGAAATCGCAGGTCCAAAAGATATACAGAGAATTTATACGAATTTTTACGGTGCAGCACCGAAAACAGTTTCAGGACAGCAACATCCCCAAATCTTACCTCACTCAAATTAGAGGCTTCTCTTGGCACAAAAACGAAATCAAAAGGATAAGGAGCGGTTATTACAGTAGTAATAACTTCCAAGACTCAAATAAAATAAAAAGTACTGAAAGTAAAAAACATTGGGTTATCTCCCAAGAGTGCATTTCTTTAACGCCTTTGAGCTAGGCGCAGTAATTTGCAAAGATGCTCATGTGGGCGCCATATAAGAGCTTGAGGCAAAGGCGCCATATAGGAACTTAAAGCAATAGAGAGCATCAAAAAGCAAATGTGAAAGACATTTATATCTGAACCACTTCCTATGAAAAATAGTCTTGTAAAGAGACAAGTCATGAAAGCGCAAAGCAAAAAGCATAGGAAGGCAAAACAAGTACAACTTCAAGAATTGCAACATAAAGAGGGGAAACTCAATATTGTTGAGATCCATCAAACCATGTTTCCCTCTCTCAAAGTAACTTGCAGTAGCATCATGAATAGAATTAACAATGTAACTATCACATAAAGCATCCCTATCATGAGCCACATGCATAAAAGGATTAATACTCCCCACATGAACAATAGTAGTAGGAGCAGAATCAATAGAATAATTATTCTCATCACCATAATCATCAAAAACAGGAGGCATATTGCAATCATAACTAATTTTCTCCTCAAAAGTAGGTGAACTGAAAATATTATACCCATCATCACAAGCTAGAGAACTACTATGTCGCAAAGCATACTCATCAAACATATCATCATAAGAAGGAACATGGATAGCACTAATGGTACAACAATTATTAACCTTAGAATTGGTACCAAAATGATTTTCAATATCAAAAGTAGAGTGCTTTTCCCAATCATGATCACTAACATAGGTAATAGGCATAGGAACATCATCCCAATCAGAATTATCATAATCTATAGCAGGATCATAACGCATAGGGGAAGATACCGTGTCCTCTCGCCTTTTACTCCTCTTCTTCTTCTTCTTCTTCTTCTTCTTCTTCTTACTCTCTCCTTTAGGAGGGAGAGACTTGAAGGGCATCTTCTCCACATATTCTTTAGGAGGAAAAGGCATCTTCTCTACATAATCTGGCTTGCTGACAGAAACAACAGAAGAAACTTTGGAGGATTCCTCCTCTCTATTAATAAGATCGAAACATCTATTAGTCCTATCATAGCTTGGCAAATCATCATGTTTAATAAGATCTTGTAAGTAAGTATTTGCGAGGCAATCTTTAGCACAATAGAGATGACAACCAAGAAGGGTGCTATTAATATCAACATCATTCATGTCAACCAAAGAAAGCTTTCTAGATATCTCTTCACAATTCAAAAACAAGGTAAGCTCATCATGCTGATTGCGAGTAATCTTATCATCACAATACAAATCTGCGGTACTCGTTCGATTAATTGGGCATTGAAAATTAAAGTGACCTTTTTCACCACAAAATTCACAAAGAAAAGGATAAAGCTCACAAACCCATTCACCAAGCACATCTAGATCCTTGAGCCACATGCTGGTTTCTTCATTTGCGTGGGTGATGCAATAATCTTCCTTGTTGTAACTCTGTTCACAAGGTCTATGTATTCCACAAAAATTAACATGCTTATAAGAAATAGTACTTTGAGAAGTTTGAGCATGTTTATTGCAATCATCAACAACAATATCACTTTCTATGCAAGTGTCCTTAAAAGGTTCATGATACACGTCCCCATTTCCTTTAGGAACATTCATATGGGAAGCAAAGGCTTTAAAGCAATCAACCATAATTTGAGGATCAAGACCATATTTAGCACTAAGCTCTTGAAAATCAGCAGTTTCAGCGAAAGACTTAATGCAATCAAACTCATAATTCATACCTGATCCTTTACCTTTGTCGCTATCCCAACCTTCAATATTGTTTTGAATCGTTTCAACAAGATCCCACTTGGTGTCAACATCCTTCCTTGTGAAAGACCCATCCAAGCATGCATCTAGATGGTCCTTGTAATGTCCTGAAAGCCTTGCATAAAAATTATTGATAACAATATTACGGGGAAGATCATGAATAGGACATTTATGCATTAGTAACTTCAATCTTCCCCACGCTTGGGCAATGCTTTCTCCCTCATGAGGCCAAAAGTTATATATCCGATTACGATCTTTATGAATTTCACTTGGAGGATAAAACTTGGAATAAAAGAGAGGCACAATTTCCTCCCATGCAATAGATGGACCATCTTCAAGCAGCCGATACCACTCCTCAGCTCTGCCTTTCAATGATAAAGAGAATAGCTTCTTCTTAACTTGGTTTGACGAAATACCTGCACACTTGAACAACTCCCATAATTCTTGTATAAAGAGTAAATGATCACCCGGAGGGACTGTTCCATCTCCTGAATAGCGGTTATTCATAACACGTTCAACAATCTTCATAGGTATTTCAAAAGGATGAGGAGCACAAGCATCATTAGAAACATCACATATGGGAGATAAAATATCATCAGAGCAAACTTTCTCCACTAAAGCTGGGGGACTAAAAATATCATACTCAACAAAACCAGCTTCCCCAAGCTTAGACTTTTCTATAGCATTAGCAACAACGGTGTTTAAAGCATTCGTACTAATAACATTGCTATGCGAAATAAGCTCCAAAGGATTTTCAATTTTCTCTTCAAATCTAAAATCAGGAAAAAGACTAAAGAACTCTTTGTTTTCCATTAAGCCTAACTAGTGAAAATAAAAACAAGAAACAAAAAGATGTAACTGCAGAATCTAAAGGAAATAACTCCGAGCACTCACACAGGAGGATGCGAGTACCTTTTACCTTACCTCCCCGGCAACGGCGCCAGAAAAGAGCTTGATGTCTACGCACTTCTATTCTTGTAGACACTTGTTGGGCCTCCAAGTGCAGAGGTTTGTAGAACAGCAGCAAGTTTCCCTTAAGTGGATCACCCAAGGTTTATCGAACTCAGGGAGGTTAGAGGTCAAAGCTATCCCTCTCAAGCAACCCTGCAATTACGATACAGAAAGTCTCTTGTGTCCCCAACACACCCAATACACTTGTCAAATGTATAGGTGCACTAGTTCGGCGAAGAGATAGTGAAATGCAAGTGGTATAGATGATTATAAGTAGTAACTGTGGTATGAAACAAATATCGCAGCGAGCAAACAAGTAACAAAACAGCAAGTAAACGGTGTGCAAAGCTTGGAAACAAGGCCTAGGGATCATACTTTCACTAGTGGACACACTCCCAACAATATAACATGACTGAACAAATAACTTCCCTTTGCTAAGGCACTCTAAATTACTCTCCTATTGAATAACACTAATCATTGTGTAGTGGCTACAGAAGCACCCCTTAAAGTTCATCAAGTACTTGACAAACACCACTCATAGTGATACCCAAATCAGATCACAACTAAAGATAGAAATCATTGCAACTTAAACCAAGTACTAACACGGTGCACACACTGTCAACATTACACCATGAAAGGAGGAATAGATCACTCAATACTATCATAGCAATAATTATTCTCATAATCCACAAGAGATCACAATCATAGCCTAAACCAAGTACCACCATGATGCACGCACTGTCACCGTTACACCATAGCAGGAGGAATAGATTACTTTAATAACATCACTAGAGTACACAAAATATCTGAATAATAACATGTACTTGTTCAACATGATACAAAGCTCACGATCACATAAAGATCACATCATGGGAGAGAGAGGTGAACCACATAGCTACCGGTAGAGCCCTCAGCCCCGGGGATGAACTACTCCCTCCTCATCATAGGAGACAGCAAGGTTGATGGAGATGGCGGTGAGGTCGATGGAGACGGCGGAGACGGCGATGGAGATCGATAGAGATGGCTCCGGGGGCACTTCCCCGTCCCGGCAGGGTGCCGGAACAGAGACTTCTGTCCCCCGAAATTCGTCGACGGTGGCGGCGGAGCTGCGGAACTGCTTCTGGAAAATTGCCGACTCCCCTAGGGTTTTCCGTCCCGAGGCTTCTTATAGGCGAAGGGGCGATGTCAGAGGAGGGCCAGAGCCTCCTCACACATGGCTGGCGCGGCCAGGGGCCTGGCCGCGCCACCTGTGTGTGTGGGGCCCCTGTGGCCCACCTCCTACTCCTCTTCGGATCTCTGGAAGCTTCCGGGTAAAATAAGACTTCAGGATGTGGTTTCGTCCAATTCCGAGAATATTTCCCGTGTATCACTCTGAAACACAAAAATAGCAGAAAACAGGGAACTGGCACTGTGGCAACTCGTTAATAGGTTAGTTCTGGAAAATGCATAAAAGTGCCACTAAGTGTAACGAAACAATAGGCAAATGGTGTAAAAACAAGCATGGAGCATCAAAAATTATAGATACGTTTGAGACGTATCACTACTCCCTCCTCATCATAGGAGACAGCAAGGGCGATGGAGATGGCGGTGAGGTCGGTGGAGACGGCAGAGACGGCGATGGAGATCGATGGAGATGGCTCCGGGGGCACTTCCCCGTCCCGGCAGGGTGCCGGAACAGAGACTTCTGTCCCCCGAAATTCGTCGGCGGCGGCGGAGCTGCGAAACTCTTTCTAGAAATTTGCTGATTTTTTAGGGTTTTCTGTCCCGAAGCTTTTTATAGGCGAAAGGGCATCGTCAGAGGTGGACCAGGGTGGTCTCACCACAGGTGGGCGCAGCCAGGGGCTGGGCTGCGCCCCCTCATGGTGAGGCTGGCCCCTGGCCCCCTTCCTTCTCCCATTCGGTCCTCGTCCTTCCTTCGGGCAAAATAGGAGTTTCGGTCTCTGTTTCGTCCAATTCCGAGAATATTTCCTGTGTAGCTTTTCTGAAACACAAAAACAGCAGAAAACAGGGAACTGGCACTGTGGCATCTTGTTAGTAGGCTAGTTCCAGAAATCGCATAAAAATGCCACAAAGTGTAAACAAAACACGAAGCAAATGGTGTAAAACAAGCATGGAGCATCAAAAATTATAGATACGTTTGAGACGTATCAAGCATCCCCAAGCTTAACTCCTGCTCGTCCTAGAGTAGGTAAGTGATAACAAAAGAATAATTTTTGAGGTGACATGCACCATCACAATCTTGATCATCTAAGTAAGCATTGAGTGCTGGGATCAAAAGAACTTAAAACATGGGCATGAAAGACATAATCTTGATAGAAGAAACTTAGCAACCATGTTATAACATGAAAAAGAACACAAACGAAAGATCATGAAAAATGAAACAATGAAAGTCAAACGTTTGTTCAAATCATATGGAAAAACATAGAAAATGGTTTTCAACTTGTCCTTCATGGAATAGCAAAACATAAATGCATAGGACACCTTCAAGTTTAAGAGGGCGACTAGATACAAATAATTTAAGAACAAGTGAAACGATAATCATGAATCAATCAATGATAAACTTTGGGACTATGCACATTAAACTCAGAATGACAACTATGCTCTCTTAGACGGTGCATAAAGGTAGAAGGTGGAGACTCAATATAAAAGTAAAAGAAAGGCCCTTCGCAGAGGGAAGCAGTGATTGCAAGTTTTATAAACCTTCAAAAATCATGGTACTTACTAGCTTTGAGCTCTCATTACCCCCATCATAGGCATCTTGAATGGTTAAAGTTAATGCGAGTATAATTATGAAGCATATGCTTGACAAATCATAAGTTGAAAACCTCGTGTCCCGTGAAGTACGAATACCCAAACCTCATGTTACTCGACTTAGAGTCCCAAGCAAGCTCTTCTCATTGTAAGTATACACGTATCATCGAGAACCGCCAACGGGGTACCTCCATGCCCGATGACATGGAACAAGCCCACATCAAAATGACAGGACAAACAGACAATCAACACCTCGGCATCTCTTTTATTTACCATTGGTATAGCTTTTTATTTTGAGATGCGTCGTTGAATGTTCACTATGGGCATGCTGTAAATTTCCACCATGAATTATGCATGGCTTAGATTAGCGGCCCAGGAGTTTCTCTAACACGTATACAAACTCCATGATCCCGCAAGATTCCCAACTTATTTTACATCGCGAGTATCCATAAACAAAAGATCACGATATCAACTCAAATAAGAAGTGCAATATTGAAAGCTTGCCCCATGACGGCATGGCTGGGCTAATTTCCAACTTACAACTTGCAAGCATATCAACTCAACATAAGAGAGCCACAATGTCAAAATTTTAAAAACGAGAAAAGTAAAGTGTGCCATCAGGTTCGTGAGAGCTTTACTGACCAATTTTCGCATAACACCAAAAGAGTTTAATTTGAAGGATAGATAAAAGCAAGTCAAATGTACTTTGGAATAGCAAATTGCTAATAGGTATGTATGGTGGACATATTGGATTAACTTGGTTTTTGGGAGTTGGACGCACGAGTAGAGCTCATACTCAGTACAAAATGAGGGCTAGCAAAAGACTGGGAGCGACCAACTAAGAGAGCAATAACGGCCATAATCATGTATAGCGACAAAATATCATTAAGAGAAGCATAAAATGGCATCAAAAGTCAAAAACTAAATGATCATAGAGACTTATGGCGACTTTGTATGAGTCAAACATGTTGTAAGCATGTGCCAAGTCAACTCAAATAAAACATCAAGGAGAAAACCAAATTAATGCTTCTAAATAATAAAAACAACGCATGATTTTTTCAAAGGCTCATGAAGCAATCTCAGTCATTTGAGATAAGTCATGCTACAGCAAAACCACTAAGCATACTATCAAAATGACATCAAGCACGACACGCAAAAGTCTAAGCCGCAGTCTAAACAAGCTCCTTTTTGTACCACTTTTTGCATGAAACTTTTTCTCTTTTCCAACACCATTCGAACATTTTTGAAACAACTCTTTTGATGAATACCAATATGGACCAGAGGTCAAAATACACCTTGATACAAAGATAAAACAAGATCTGAACACAAATCAAGGTAAAAAACAAAAGCTAAACGCAGTTCTAGAAAAAGAGAACACTCGTTGAACGATAAGAGTGAAAAATGGAGTGTTCTTGGCAAATGAAAAGCAAGGCATCTTCTCCAAAAGAAATTTGTTGGGGTCCAACCATTTATTTCAGCAAACAAAACAAAATAAAACTGAAAACTAAAGTAAAGATGCTCCAAGAAAAACGCATAGTGCATGAAGCAATAAAAATATAGTGTTTTGAAAGGTGACCTGATTTTTGCCGATGAAGAAGGGGTGCCTCGGGGGCATCCCCAAGCTTTGACGCTTGTACCTCTTGGATATTTCTTGGGGTGCGTAGGCATCCCCAAGCTTGAGCTTTTGTCCATTCTTCATCTCATCTCATCATTCTCCAATCCCTACACTTGAAAACTTCCTTCTTACAAAACTCAACACAGTTCTATTAGCAACATTAGTGTAAGCATAATAATGAATCAACCCCTTTTTGGTTCAGATTTCAACTCAAAACCACCACATATAAAGCATATACTACTGTAGCAACTTCCCCAAAAGTACCGTGATCAAAAGAACTAAAAAGAAAGCGATCGGGAGGCAAACACAAATAGTGGCAGAAATCTATCAAAATAGAACAGCTGACAAAGGTCGATTTTTTCGAGGGTTTTCTGTTGCTAAAATCAAAAAGTGTAAAACTAATGAAAGTTTGGATATAACCTGGGGCATATGCACAAGAAATCGCAGATCAAAAAGATATCCTGAGAATTTTCACGAATTTTTATGGTGCAGCACCGAAATCTGTTTCAGGACAGCAACATCCCCAAATCTTACCTCACTCAAATTAGAGGTTTCTCTTGGCACAACAACGAAATAAAAAGGATAAGGAGAGGTTATTACAGAGGTAATAACTTCTAAGACTCAAATAAAAGAAAAAGTACTGAAAATAAAACAATAGGTTATCTCCCAAGAGTGCTTTTCTTTAACGCCTTTGAGCTAGGCGAAGTAGTTTGCAAAGATGCTCATGTAGGCGCCATAAAAGAGCTTAAGGTAAAGGCGCTATATAAGAACTTGAAGCAAGAGAGAGCATCAAAAGAAAATATGAAACACATTTAAATCTAAACCACTTTCTATGAAAAATAGTCTTGTAAAGAGACAAGTCATGAAAGCGCAAAGCGAAAAGCATAGGAAGGCAAAACAAGTACAACCTCAAGAATTCCAACAAAAAGATGGAAAACTCGATATTGTTGAGATCCATCAAACCATGTTTCCCTCTCAAATAATAACTTTCAGTAGCATCCTGAATAGAACTAACATAACTATCACATAAAGCATCTCTATCATGAGCCACATGCATAAAAGAATTAATACTCCCCACATGAACATAATTCTTAGCAATCTTTGTAGGAGCAAAGTCAACAGAATAATTATTCTCATCACCATAATCATCAAAAACAGGAGGCATATTGTAATCATAACTAATTTTCTTCTCAAAAGTAGGTGAACTAAAAAATATTATACTCATCATCGTAACTATCATAAACTAGAGGTTTAGTATCATCATAATCGAGAGAATAGCTATCTTCCAAAGCATATTCATCAAACATATCATCATAAGAAGGAACATGGATAGTACTAATGGTACAACAATTATTAACCTCATAATTTTCAGAATTGGTACCAAAAAGATTTTCAATATCAAAAGTAGAGTGCTTTTCCCAATCATGATCACTAACATAGGTAACATGCATAAGAACATCATCAAGATCAGAATTATCATAATTTATAATAGGAGTGATATGCTTAGGGGAAGGTACTGTTTCCTCTCTCCTTTTACTCCTCTTCTTCTTCTTCTTACTCTTCTTACTCTCTACTTTAGGAGGGAGAGACTTGAAAGGCATCTTCTCCACATAATCTGGTTTAATGACAGAAACAACAGAAGAAACTTTGGAGGATTCCTCCTCTTTATTAATAAGATGGAAACATCTATTAGTCCTGTCATAGCTTGGCAAAACATCATGTTTTATAACATTTTGTATGTAAGTATTTGCGAGGCAATCTTTAACACAATAAAGACGACAACCCTGCAGGATGCTAATATTTTAAAAAATGCTCATATCTACCAAAGAAGTTTTTCTAGATAACTCTTCACACCCCAAAAACAAAGTAAGCTCATCATGCTGATTGAGAGTAATCTTGTCATCACAATACAAACTTGCGGTACTCATTCGATTAGAAAGGTCACTATTATGGCCTGAGCATTGAAAATTAAAATGACCCTTGTCATCGCAAAGTTCACAAATAAAAGGATAAAGCTCACAAACCTTTTTACCAAGCTCATCTAGAGCCTTATCCCACATTCGGGTTTCTTCATTCCTGTGGTGGATACAATAATCTTTTTTGTTGTGACTCTGTTCACAAGGTCTAAGTACTCCACAAAAATTTACATGCTTATAAGAAATAGGACTTTTAGAGGTTCAAGCATGTTTATTGCAATCATCAACAACAATATCACTTTCTATGCAAGTGTCTTTAAAAGGTTCATGATACACGTCCCCATTTCCCTTAGGAACATTAATATAGGAAGCAAAGGCTCTAAAGCAATTAACCATAATTTGGGGATCAAGACCATATTTAGCACTAAGCTCTTGAAAATCAGTAGTTTCAGCAAAAGACTTAATGCAATCATACTCATAATTTATACCTGATCCTTTACCTTTGTTGCTATCCCAATCTTCAATATTGTTTTGAATTATTTCAAGCATATTCCACTTGACGTCAACATCCTTGCTTGTGAAAGAGCCATCAAAGCATGCATCTAGATAGTCCTTGTAATATCCTGAAAGCCTTGCATAAAAATTATTAATAACAATATTACGGGGAAGATCATGAATGGGACATTTAAGCATTAGTGACTTCAATCTTCTCCACGCTTGGGCAATGCTTTCTCCCTCATGCGGATGAAAATTATAAATATAATTCATATCTCTATAAACCTCACTAGAAGGATAGAATTTAGAATAAAAGAGAGGTACAATTTCCTCCCAATCAATAGGTCAGCCATCCTTCAGTGTTTTATACCATTCCGCAGCTCTACCCTTCAGTGATAAAGAAAATAGCTTCCTCTTAACTTGGTTCATCAAAATACCTGCACACTTGAACAACTCGCATAATTCATGTATAAAGAGCAAATGATCACCAGGATGGACAGTTCCATCTCCTAAATAGCAGTTATTCATAGCATGTTCGACAATTTTCATAGGTATTTTAAAAGGATGAGGAGCACAAGCATCATTAGAATCATCACATATGGGAGATAAAATATCATCAGAGCAAATTTTCTCCACTAAAGCTGGGGAACTAAAAATATCATGCTTAACAAAACCAGCTTCCCCAAGCTTAGACTTTTCTATAGCATTAGCAATAACGGTGTTCAAAGCATTCATACTAATAACACTATTAGCATGCAAATTAAGCTCCAAAGGTTTTTCAATTTTCTCTTCAAACACTCCATATCCTAACTTAGGAAAAATACTATAGAACTCTTTGTTTTCCATTAAGCCTAACTAGTGAAAATAAAAACAAGAAACAATAAGATATAATTGCAGAATCTAAAGGAAATAACTTTGAGCACTCACACAAGAGGATGCAAGTACCTTTTACCTTACCTCCCCGGCAACGGCACAAGAAAAGAGCTTGATGTCTACGCACACGTCTATTCTTGTAGACAATGTTAGGCCTCCAAGTGCAGAGGTTTATAGAACAGCATCAAGTTTCCCTTAAGTGGATCACCTAAGGTTTATCGAACTCAGGGAGGAAGAGGTCAAAGCTATCCCTCTCAAACAACCCTGCAATTACGATACCGAAAGTCTCTTGTGTCCCCAACACACCCAATACACTTGTCAGATGTATAGGTGCACTAGTTCGGCGAAGAGATAGTGAAATACAAGTAGTAGTGATGATTATAAGTAGTAAATGTAATCTGAAATAAATATCGCTGCGAGCAAATATGTAACAAAACTGAAAGTAAACGATGTGCAATGCTTGAAAACAAGGCCTAGGGATCATACTTTCACTAGTGGACACACTCTCAACAAATATAACATAATTGAACCAATAGATACTAACATCAATATGCAACTCAAAACAATTCTCTAATGGATAACAAACACTAATCATGCGTAGGGCTACGAAGCACTCCTCAAAGTTCGCATGTACCCAAACTAGATTGTCCCACACTGTCACCGTGAACGCACTAGATGGTTCCAACAAACACCAACAGTTCATAGAGACATTAACCAAAAAGACACACATGATGCGCACACTGTCACCGTCACACCATGATACAAGGTATCTTCGGAGATTACAAATATAAAGCACGGGAGTAGCATAATATATGAATAATAACATCTACCAATTCAACTAGATACAAAGCTCACGATCACATAAAGATCACATCATGGGAGAGAGAGGTGAACCACATAGCTACCGGTAGAGCCCTCAGCCCCAGGGGAAAACTACTCCCTCCTCATCATAGGAGACAGCAAGGGCGATGGAGATGGCGGTGAGGTTGATGGAGATGGCGGAGACGGCGATGGAGATCGATGGAGATGGCTCCGAGGGCACTTCCCCGTCCCGGCAGGGTGCCGGAACAGAGACTTCTATCCACCGAAATTCATCGTCGGCGGAGCTGCGGAACTCTTTTTGGAAATTTGCCGATTTTTTAGGGTTTTCCATCCCAAAGCTTTTTATAGGCGAAAGGGCATCATCAGAGGTGGACCAGGGTGATCTCACCACAGGTGGGCGCGGCCAGGGGCTGGGCCGCGCCCCCTCATGGTGAGGCTGGCCCCTGGCCCCCTCCGGCTCCCGTTCGGTCCTCGCCCTTCCTTCGGGCAAAATAGGAGTTTCAGTCTTCGTTTCGTCCAATTCCGAGAATATTTCATGTGTAGCTTTTCTGAAATACAAAAATAGCAGAAAACAGGGAACTGGCACCGTGGCATCTTGTTAGTAGGTTAGTTCCAGAAATCGCATAAAAATGCCACGATGTGTAAACAAAATACGAAGCAAATGGTGTAAAACAAGCATGGAGCATCAAAAATTATAGATACGTTTGAGACATATCAGTGCACTAGTTCGGCGAAGAGATAGTGAAATACAAGTAGTAGTGATGATTATAAGTAGTAAATGTAATCTGAAATAAATAACGATGTGAGCAAACATGTAACAAAACTGAAATGAAGCGGTGTGCAATTCTTGGAAACAAGGCCTAGGGATCATACTTTCACTAGTGGACACACTCTCAACAAATATAACATAATTGAACTAATAGATACTAACATCAATATGCTATTCTAAACAATTCTCCAATGGAAAACGAACACTAATCATGCGTAGGGCTACGAAGCACTCCTCAAAGTCCGCATTTCCCCAAACTAGATTGTCCCACACTATCACCATGAACGCACTAGATGGTTCCAACAAACACCAACAATTCATAGAGACATTAACCAAAAAGACACACATGATGCGCACACTAGTCACCTTCACACCATGATACAAGGTATCTCCGGAGATTACAATAATAAAGCACGGGAGTAGCATAACATCTGAATAATAGCATCTACCAATTCAACTAGATACAAAGCTCACGATCACATAAAGATCACATCATGGGAGAGAGAGGTGAATCACATAGCTACCGGTAGAGCCCTCAGCCCCGGGGGAGAACTACTCCCTCCTCATCATCGAAGGCAGCAACGGCGATGGAGATGGCGGTGAGGTCGATGGAGACGGCGGATATGGTGATGGAGACGGCTCCAGGGGCACTTCCCCATCCCGGCAGGGTGCCGGAACAGAGACTTCTGTCCCCCGAAATTTTCCTCGACGGTGGCGGCGCTGCGGAACTGTTCTGGGAAAAATGCCGATTGATCTAGGGTTTGGACTTTGGAACGCTTTAAATAGGCGGAGAGGCGGCATCAGAGGGCCACCAGGAGGGTCTCACCACTCCTGGGCACGGCAAGGAGGGGGGCGCGCCCCCTCATGGTGAGGCTGCCCTTTGCCCCCCCCCCCTCCAGCTCTCTTTCGGTCCACGTCCTTCGTCCAGGAAAAATAGGAGTTTCGGTCTTCAGTTTGTCTAATTCCAAGAATATTTCCTATGTAGCTTTTCTGAAACACAAAACAGCAAAAAACAGGGAACTGGCACTGTGGCATCTCGTTAGTAGGTTAGTTCCGGAAATCGCATAAAAACGCCACAAAGTGTAAACAAAACATGACGCAAATGGTGTAAAACAAGCATGGAGCATCAAAAATTATAGATACGTTTGAGACGTATTAAGCATCCCCAAGCTTAACTCCTGCTCGTCCTCGAGTAGGTAAGTGATAACAAAAGAATAATTTTTGAGGTGACATGCACCATCACAATCTTGATCATCTATGTAAGCATTGAGTGCTGGGATCAAAGAACTAAAAACATGGGCATAAAAGACATAATCTTGACAATAAGAACTTACCAACCATGTTATAACATGAAGCGTAACACAAACGAAAGATCATGAACAATGAAACATTGAAAGTCAAGTGTGTGTTCAAATCATATGGAAAAACATAGCAAAAGGTTTTCAGCTTGTCCTTCATAGAATAGCAAAGCATAAATGCATAGGACACCTTCAAGTTTAAAAGGGCGACTAGATACAAATAATTTAAGAACAAGTGAAACCATAATCATGAATCAATCAATGATAACTTTGGGACAATGCACATTAAACTCAGAATAGCAACTATGCTCTCTTAGACAGTGCATAAAGATAGAAGGTGGAGACTCAACATAAAAGTAAAAGAAAGGCCCTTCGCAGAGGGAAGCAGTGATTACAAGTTTATAAACCTTCAAAATTATGGTACTTACTAGCTTTGAGCTCTCATTGCCCCCTTCATAGGCATCTTGAATGGTTAAAGTTAATGCAAGAACGTTTATGAGCATATGCTTGACAAATCATAAGTTGAAAACCTCGTGTCCCGTGAAGTATGAATACCAACACCTCATGCTACTCGACTTAGGGTCCCAAGCAAGCTCTTGTCATTGTAAGTATATATATATGTATCATCGAGAACCGCCAACAGGGTACCTCCTTGCCCGATGACATGGAACAAGCCCACATCAAAATGATAGGACAAATAGACAATGAATACCTCGGCATCTCATTTATTTACCATTGGTATAGCTTTTTATTTTGAGATGCGTCGTCGAATGTCCACTATGGGCATGCTGTAAATTTCCACCATGAATGATGCATGGCTTAGATTAGCGGCCCAGGCATTTCTCTAACACATATACGAACTCCATGATCCCGCAAGATTCCCAACTTATTTCACATTGCGAGTATCCATAAACAAAAGATCATGATATCAACTCAAATAAGAGAAAGTGCAATGTTGAAAGCTTACCCCATGACGGCATGGTTTGGCTAATTTCCAACTTACAACTTGCAAGCATAATGTCAACATAAAAGAGCCACAATGTCAAAATTTTAAAAGCGAGAAAAGTAAAGTGTGCCATCAGGTTCGTGAGAGCTTTACTGACTAATTTTCGCATAACACCAAAAGAGTTTAATTCGAAGGATAGATAAAAGCAAGTCAAATGTACTTTGGAATAGCAAATTGCTAATAGGTATGTATGGTGGACACATTGGAATAACTTGGTTTTTGGGAGTTGGATGCACGAGTAGAGCTCATACTCAGTACAAAATGAGGGCTAGCAAAAGACTGGGAGCGACCAACTAAGAGAGCAATAACGGCCGTAATCATGCATAGCGACAAAACATCATTAAAAGAAGCATAAAATGGCATCACAAGTCAAAAAACAAATGACATTGAGGCTTATGGCGACTTCGTAGGAGTCAAACATGTTGTAAGCATGCGCCAAGTCAACCCAAATAAAGCATCAAGGAGAAAACCAAATAAATGCTTCCATAAAATAAAAACAACGCATGATTTTTTCAAAGGCTCATTAAGCAATCTCAGTCATTTGAGACAAGTCATGCTACAGCAAAAATCACTAAGCATACTATCAAAACGACATCAAGCATGGCATGAAAAAGTCTAAGCCACAGTCTAAACAAGCTCCTTTTTGTACCACTTTTTTTGCATTAAACTTTTTCTCTTTTCCAACACCATTCAAACCTTTTTGAAACAACTCTTTTGATGAATACCAACATAGACCAGAGGTCCAAATATACCTTTATGCACAGATAAAACAAGATCTGAACAAAAATCAAGGCAAAAAAATGAAAGCTAAATGCAGTAGCAGAAAAAGAGAACACTCGTTGAACGATAAGAATAAAAACTAGAGTGTTCTTGGCAATGAAAAACAGAGTATATCTCCCTCCAAAATAAACATGATGTGATCCAACCATTTATTGCAGCAAACAAATCAAAAGAAAACTGAAAGCAAAAACAACTGACGCTCCAAGAAAAACGCATAGAATATGAAGCAATAAAAATATAGTGTGTTGAAAGGTGACCTGATTTTTGCCGATGAAGAAGGGGTGCCTCGGGGGCATCCCCAAGCTTTGACGCTTGTACCTCTAGGATATTTTTTGGGGTGACATGGGCATCCCCAAGCTTGAGCTTTTGTCCATTCTTCATCTCATCTCATCATTCTCCAATCCCTACACTTGAAAACTTCCTTCATACAAAACTTCACACAATTCTATTAGCAACGTTAGCATAAGCATAATAGTAAATCAACTCTTTTGATTCAGATTTTAACTCAAACACACCACATATTAAAGCATATACTACTGTAGCAACTTCCTCAAAAATTTCCCAGATCAAAAGAACTCAAAAAGAAAGCGATCGAGAGGCAAACACAAATAGTGGCAGAAATCTGTCAAAACAGAACAGCTGACAAAGATCGATTTTTCAGAGGGTTTTCTGTTGCTCAAATCGAAAAGTGCAAAACTAATAAAAGTTTGGAAATAACCTGGGGCATATGCACAAGAAATCGCAGGTCAAAAAGATATTCTGAAAATTTTCACGAATTTTTACGGTGCATCGCCGAAATCTGTTTTAGGACAGCAACTTCCCCAAATCTTACCTCCCTCAAATTAGAGGTTCTTCTTGGCACAACAACAAAATCAAAAGGATAAGGAGAGGTCATTATAGTAGTAATAACTTCCAAGACTCAAATAAAAGAAAAAGTACTGAAAGTAAAACATTGGGTTATCTCCCAAGAGTGCTTTTCTTTAACGCCTTTGAGCTAGGCGCAGTAATTTGAAAAGATGCTCATGTAGGCGCCATAAAAGAACTTGAAGCAAGAGAGAGCATCAAAAAGCAAATGTGAAACACATTTAAATCTAAACCACTTCCTATGCATAGGAATCTTGTAGGAAAATAAATCAACTAAGCACATAGTAACAAACATGGATAGATAAAAACAAGTGCAACTTCAAGATTTGCAACATAAAGAGGGGAAACTTAATATTGTTGAGATCCATCAAACCATGTTTCCCTCTCTCATAATAACTTTCAGTAGCATCATGAATAGAATTAACAATATAGCTATCACATAAAACATCCTTATCATGAGCCACAAGAATAAAAGAATTAACACTCCCCACATGAACAATTGTAGTAGGAGCTAATTCACCAACATAATTGTTCTCATCACCATAATCATCAAAAATAGGAGGCATATTGCAATCATACCTTGTTTCCTCCTCAATAGTAGGTGAACTGAAAATATTATACTTATCATTGTAATTATCATAAGCAATAGAATAGCTATCTTCCAAAGCGTATTCATCAAACATATCATCATAGGAAGGAACATGGATAGCACTAATGGTATAGCAATTATTAACCTCATAATATTCAGAATTGGTACCAAAAAGATTTTCAATATCGAAAGTAGAGTGCTTTTCCCAATCATGATCACTAACATAGGTAACAGGCATAAGAACATCATCAAGTTCAGAATCATCAGAATCTATAATAGTAGCAACATGCTTAGAGGAAGATATTGTTTCCTCTCTCCTTTTACTCCTCCTCCTCCTCCTCTTCTTCTTCTTCTTCTTCTTACTCTCTTCTTTAGGAGGGAGAGGCTTGAAAGGCATCTTCTCCACATAATCTGATTTACTGACAGAAACAACAGAAGAAACTTTGGAGGATTCCTCCTCTCTATTAATAAGATGGAAACATATATTAGTCCTGTCATAACTTGGCAAGACATCATGTTTTATAACATTTTTTAAGTAAGTATTTGCGTGACAATCTTTAACACAATAAAGACGACAACCCTGTAGGATGCTAATATTTTTAAAAACGCTCATATCTACCAAAGAAGTTTTTCTAGATATCTCTTCACACCCCAAAAACAAAGTAAGCTCATCATGCTGATTGGGAGTGATCTTGTCATCACAATACAAGCTTGCGGTACTCATTCGATTAGAAGGGTCACTATTATGGCCCGAGCATTGAAAATTAAAATGACCTATTTCATGGTAAAGTTCACAAATAAAAGGATAAATCTCACAAACCTTTTCACCAAGCTCATCTAGAGCCTTGTGCCACATTCGGGTTTCTTCATTCCTATGGTGGATACAATAATCTTCTTTGTCGTAACTCTGTTCACAAGGTCTAAGTACTCCACAAAAATTAACATGCTTATAAGAAGTAGTACTTTCAGAAGTTTGAGCATGTTTATTGCAATTGTCAATAACAATATCACTTTCTATGCAAGTGTCTTTAAAAGGTAAATGATACACATCCCAATTTCCTTTGGGAAAATTAATATGAGAAGCAAAGGCTTTAAAGGAATTAACCATAATTTGAGGATCAAGACCATATTTAGCACTAAGCTCTTGAAAATCAGCAGTTTCAGCGAAAGACTTAATGCAATCATACTCATAATTTATACCTGGTCCTTTACCTTTGTCGCTATCCCAACCTTCAATATTGTTTTGAATTGTTTCAAGTAGAGCCCACTTGACGTCAACATCCTTGCTTGTGAAAGACCCACCAAAGCATGCATCTAGATAGTCCTTGTAATATCCTGAAAGCCTTGCATAAAAATTATTAATAACAATATTACGGGGAAGCTCATGAATAGGACATTTTGAGCATTAGTGACTTCAATCTTCCCCACGCTTGGGCAATGCTTTCTCCATCATGAGGCAAAAAATTATATATCTGATTACGATCTTTATGAACCTCACTTGGAGGATAGAATTTAGAATAAAAGAGAGGTACAATTTCCTCCTAGCCAATAGATGGACCATCCTTTAGCAGCCTATACCACTCCGCAGCTCTGCCCTTCAGTGAATAAGAGAATAGCTTCCTCTTAACCTGGCTTGATGAAATACCTGCACACTTGAACAACTCGCATAATTCATGTATAAAGAGTAAATGATCACCCGGAGGGACAGTTCCATCTCCTGAGTAGCGGTTATTCATAACACGTTCAACAATTTTCATAGGTATTTTAAAAGAACAAGGATCACAAACATCATTAGACTCATCACATATGGGGGGTAAAAAATATCATCAGAGCGAATTTTCTCCACTAAAGTTGGGGAACTAAAAATATTATGCTTAGCAAAACTAGCTTCCCCAAGCTTAGACCTTTCTATAGCATTAGAAATAATGATGTTCAAAGAATTCATATGAATAACATTGCTATGCAAAATAAGCTCCAAAGGTTTTCAAACACTTCAAATCTAAAATCAGGAAAGACACTATAAAACTCTTTATTTTCCATTAAGCCTAACTAGTGAAAATAAAAACAAGAAACAAAAAGATATAATTGCAAAATCTAAAGGAAATAACTTCGAGCACTCACCAGCAACTAAAAGACTTAGTCACCAAAGGATCCTCCCCGACAATGGCGCCAGAAAAGAGCTTAATGTCTACGCACGCGTCTCTTCTTGTAGACAGTGTTGGGCCTCCAAGTGCAGAGGTTTGTAGAGCAGCAGCAAGTTTCCCTTAAGTGGATCACCCAAGGTTTATCGAACTCAGGGAGGAGGAGGTCAAAGCTATCCCTCTCAAGCAACCCTACAATTACGATACAGAAAGTCTCTTGTATCCCCAACACACCCAATACACTTGTCAGATGTATAGGTGCACTAGTTCGGCGAAGAGATAGTGAAATACAAGTAGTAGTGATGATTATAAGTAGTAAATGTAATCTGAAATAAATAACGCTGCAAGCAAACATGTAACAAAACTGAAAGGAAACGATGTGCAATGCTTGGAAACAAGGTCTAGGGATCATACTTTCACTAGTGGACACACTCTCAACAAATATAACATAATTGAACCAATAGATACTAACATCAATATGCTACTCTAAACAATTCTCCAATGGAAAATGAACACTAATCATGCATAGGGCTACGAAGCACTCCTCAAAGTCCGCATTTTCCCAAACTAGATTGTCCCACATTATCACCATGAACGCACTAGATGGTTTCAACAAACACCAACAATTCATAGAGACATTAACCAAAAAGACACACATGATGCGCACACTAGTCACCTTCACACCATGATACAAGGTATCTCCGGAGATTACAATAATAAAGCACGGGAGTAGCATAACATCTGAATAATAGCATCTACCAATTCAACTAGATACAAAGCTCACGATCACATAAAGATCACATCATGGAAGAGAGAGGTGAATGATGCGGCACGGTGTTGATTATGAAAAGCACCGTCCAGTTGGGAACCCCAAGAGGAAGGTATGATGAATATAGCAGTAAGGTTTTCCCTCAGTAAGAAACCAAGGTTTATCAATCCGAAGGGGAAGAAGCAAACGACTGAAGGTGATGCTTGATAGCCTAGTGACACTCCAACAAGGGCGCCGTTTACGATCAAACGAGTTAGCGCGTCTTCTACTAATAGCAACGTGGAACCTGCACACAACACAACCAAATACTTTGCTCCCAACTTACGATGAGGTTGTCAATCTCACCGGTTTGCTGTAAACAAAGGAATGAGCGTATCGAGTGGAAAATAGTAATAGTATGCGAGTAAAGTAAACAGTGCGAGTAAAGTAAATAGGTGATAGCAATATAAAGGAAATAGGACCGGGATCCACAGTTCACTAGTGGTGTCTCTCCATAAGATAAAATAACACATGATGGGTAAACAAATTACAGTTGGGCAATTGATAGAATAAAGACAACGTGATATGTCAAGAGGATCACTATGAGATTTACTCTGGGCATTACAACAATATACATAGACCACCATCCAACTGCATCTATGACTAATAATCCACTTGTGGCGAATCAATCCGAGAACTCCACAAGTATTAAGTTACGAACAACAGATAACTGCATTAAGCAAAGTGTGTAATGTAAACAAAGCATATGCCCTCGAGCATATGAATGTTGTTTTCCCCCTAGTAGCAACAGCACATCTACAACCTTAGAGGTTTCTGTCACTCCCCCAGATTAAATAGAGGCATGAACCCACTATCGAGCATAAATACCCCCTCTTGGAGTCACTAGCAACTACTTGGCCAAGATAGCTACTAACAACGGAGAGCATGCAAGATCATAAACAACATAGAGATAACATAAGATAGAATTCAGTACTTCAACTCAATCATAACACCAATATTCATTGGATCCCAACAAACACAACATGTAGAATTACATAACGGTGATCTCGATCATGTAAGGCAGCTCACGAGATCTAAACATGAAGCACATGGTGGAGAAGACAACCATCTAGCTACTGCTATGGACCCATAGTCCACGGTAGACTACTCACTCATCGCGCCGGAGGCAAGCATGGCGATGAAGGAGACCTCCGGTGGCGATCCCCTCTCCGGCAGGGTGCCGGGAAGAGCTTCTGGACCCTCCCGATCTTCGGGTCAACGGCGGCGGCGGATCGCGATGTGTTCTGGAAAAGTGATCAGGTATTTAGGTTTTTCCTGTCGGGGGGTCTTTATAGGCGAAGGGGCGGCGTCAGAGGTGGGCCAGGGTGGCCTCACCACCAGGGGGCGCGGGCCAGCCCTTGGCCGCGCCGCCCTGTGGTGTGGGCGCCCTGTGGCCCCTCTCCATCTCCTCGTCGGCGCTCTGGAAGCTCCGTGAAATATCTGGACGTGTGGCTTTTGTTTCGTCCAATTCTGAGAATATTTCCTGTGTAACTTTTCTGAAACACAAAAACAGCAGAAAACAGGGAACTGGCACTGTGGCATCTCGTTAATAGGTTAGTTCTAGAAAATGCATAAAAATGCCATGAAGTGTAACGAAACACTAAGAAAATGGTGTAAAAACAGGCATAGAGCATAAAAAATTATGGATACGTTGGAGACGTATCAGCATCCCCAAGCTTAACTCCTGCTCGTCCTCGAGTAGGTAAGTGATAACAAAAGAAATAATTTTTGAGGTGACATGCACCTACACAATCTTGATCATCTATATAAGCGTTGTGTGCTGGGATCAAAAGAACTTAAAACATGGGCATGAAAGATATAATCTTGATATAAGAAACTTAGCAACCATGTTATAACATGAAAAATAACACAAACAAAAGATCATGAAAATGAAACAATGAAAGTCAAACGTGTGTTCAAATCATAAGGAAAAACATACAAATGGTTTTTAGCTTGTCCTTCATGGAGAGCAAAACATAAATGCATAGGACACCTTCAAGTTTAAGAGGGCGACTAGATACAAGTAATTTAAGAACAAGTGAAACCAACAATATGAATCAATCAATGAAAACTTTGGGACAATGCACATTATACTCAGAATGACAACTATGCTCTCTTAACGGTGCATAAAGGTAGAAGGTGGTGACTCAACATAAAAGTAAAAGAAAGGCCCTTCGTGGAGGGAAGCAGTGATTAAACATGTGCTAGAGCTTTTCATTTGTAAAACAGAGATAAAAATTGGGTTTTGAGAGGTGGTTGTTTCATGTCAATGACTGGCAATGGGGTCTTACTATCTTCCATAATAAACAAGTGAGAGCGGTTCCGAATTCTTTGAAAATTTTGGCACATTGGTGCTCTTTTATAAAGCTTTGGCACTCCTCCCCACCTTTTTTCCTTTCTCAAACCATGGCTAACCGATTCATCGGGTGCCCACCAACATTCACATACCATGGAGGGGTGCCTTTTTTTCTTTTCTTTTAAAATTAGATTGCAATGGTCTGACCAGCTCTCATGCAAAATTAATGACGAGCAGATGAAGCTGCCTAGTCGAGGGGTACTTAATTTAATATGGAAAATAGCAATTCCGACCACTACGTCCCCATGAGCTAAAAATAGTGGCACAAAACGAGAAGTAGTTGAAAGTTTTTCAAAGGTAGCACATGAAAATTTACTTGGAATGGCTTACAAATACCATGTATAGGAGTTTATAGTGGACACAATGGCAAACTTGGTTTTTAGAAGTTGGATGCACGAGTTGAGCTCATACTCAGTACAAAATAAGGGCTAGCAAAAGACTGGGAGCGACCAACTAAGACAGCAATAATGGCCATAATCATGCAGAGCGACAAAGCGACATTAAAAGAACCATAAGATGGCATCAAAAGTCAAAAACTAAATGATCATAGAGGCAATGGCGACTTTGTATGAGTCTAACATGTGTGAGCATGCGCCAAGTCAACCCAAATAAAGCATCAAAGGAGAAAACCAAAATAATGCTTCCAAATAATTAAAACAATGCATGATTTTTTCAAAGGCTCATTAAGCAATCTTAGTTATTTGAGACAAGTCATGCTACAGCAAAAATTACTAAGCATACTATCAAAAAGACATCAAGCACGACATTCAAAAGCCTAGGCCGCAGTCTACACAAGCTCCTTCTTGTACCACTTTTTTGCATAAAGCTTTTTCTCTTTTCCAACACCATTTAAACTTTTTATAAACAACTCTTTTGATGAAAACCAATATGGACCAGAGGCAAAAATACACCTTGATAAAAAGATATAACAAGATCTGAACATAAATCAAGGCGAAAATCGAAAGCTAAACGCGGTTCTAGAAAAAGAGAACACTTGTGGAAACGAATAGAGTGAAAAACGAAGTGTTCTTGGCAAATGAAAAGCAAGGCAACTTCTCCAAAAGAAATTTGTTGGGGTCCAACCATTTATTGCAGCAAACAAAACTAAACTAAACTGAAAACTAAAAACAACTGACGCTCCAAGAAAAATGCATAATGCATGAAGCAATAAAAATATAGTGCGTTGAAAGGTGACCTGATTTTTGCCGATGAAGAAGGGGTGCCTCAGGGGCATCCCCAAGCTTTGATGCTTGTACTTCTTGGATATTTCTTGGGGTGACATGGGAATCCCCAAGCTTGAGCTTTTGTCCATTCTTCAACTCATCTCATCATTCTCCAATCCCTACACTTGAAAACTTCCTTCATACAAAACTAAACACAAATCTATTAGCAATATTAGTGTAAGAATAATATTGAATCAACCCTTTTTGCTTCAGGTTTCAACTCAAAACCACCACATATAAAGCATATACTACTGTAGCAACTTCCCCAAAAGTTCCGTGATCAAAAGAACTCAAAAAGAAAGCGATAAAGCGGCAAACACAAATATTGGCAGAAATCTGTCAAAACAGAACAGCTGACAAAGGTCGAATTTTTAGAGGGTTTTATTTTGCTCAAATCAAAAAGTGATCAACTAATTAAAGTTTGGATATAACCTGGGGCATATGCACAAGAAATTTCAGGTCCAAATCATATACAGAGAATTTTCACGAATTTTTACGGTGAAGCACCGAAAACTGTTTCAGGACAGCAACATCCCCAAATCTTACCTCACTCAAATTAGAGGCTTCTCTTGGCACAAAAACGAAATAAAAATGATAAGGAGAGTTTATTACAGTAGTAATAACTTCCAGGACTCAAATAAAAGAAAAAGAACTGAATATAAAAACATTGGGTTATCTCCCAAGAGTGCTTTTCTTTAACGCCTTTAAGCTAGGCGCAGAAAGTGCGAATCCAGTAATATCAAAAGAGGCATTAAGATCAATTGTAGGAGTCTTTTCAACAATAAATTGAATTGTGTCCAAATGAGTTTTTGAAGACCCTTTATGATCACTCTTTGGTACACTACTTTCATCAAAAAAAAAAATCAGGACAAATCCAACTAAAATTCTTTTCCAAAGCATCATGAATTCCTACAAGTTTACAAGGTATTGGCACTCTAAAATCTTCATTGGGTGTACCAACAACTTCAACAGGCGAGCCAAGCTTATTAAATTTCTTAAAAACTTCCCTAGCCTCAATAGCAACATCTCTAAATTCTATGCGCAAAGTTTCAAGGATAAAAGCTTTCTTTTCGGGATCCTCAATATCATGAAGCTTAAGAAACATGTATTGCATAAAAGGATTAAGGCTAGCAAACCTAGCTTCTAACATGTGAATCAAATAAGCAGAAGCAACTTCATAACTAGGAGCAAGTTCAGCCAAAGACTTTTCCTCAACATCTTTATGCATACTAATATGATTAAAGAACTCCTCGATGTTACTTTTCCCAATAATTGAACCACTACCTACTGAGAGGTTCTCCAAAATGTACTTAGGAAACAACAAAATGAACTAAAAGTAATAAAGTAATAACTATAAAGGAAACTAATTTTTTTGTGTTTTTGATAAAATGATGCAAGTAAAAATAAAGTAAAGGAAAACTTAAAACAAAGTAAAGGACGTGCGTGCGAAACTCCCCTTGCAGAAGTCTTCTTTTTCCTCCCCGACAACGGCGCCAGAAAAGAGCTTGATGCGGCACAGTGTTGATTATGAAAAGCACCGTCCAGTTGGGAACCCCAAGAGGAAGGTATGATGAATATAGCAGCAAGGTTTTCACTCAGTAAGAAACCAAGGTTTATCGATCCAAAGGGGAAGAAGCCAAACGACTGAAGGTGATTCTTGATAGCCTAGTGATACTCCAACAAGGGCGCCGTTTAGGATCAAACGAGTTAGCGCGTCTTCAACTAGTAGCAACGTGGAACCTGCACACAACACAACCAAATACTTTGCTCCCAACTTACGATGAGGTTGTCAATCTCACCAGTTTGCTGTATACAAAGGAATGAGCGTATCGAGTGGAAAATAGTAATAGTATGCGAGTAAAGTAAACAGTGCGAGTAAAGTAAACATGTGATAGCAATATAAAGGAAATAGGACCGGGATCCAACAGTTCACTAGTGGTGTCTCTCCATAAGATAAAATAACACATGCTGGGTAAACAAATTACAGTTGGGCAATTGATAGAATAAAGACAACGTGATATGTCAAGAGGATCACTATGAGATTTACTCTGGGCATTACAACAAGATACATAGACCGCCATCCAACTGCAGCTATGACTAATAATCCACTTGTGGCGAATCAATTCGAGAACTCCACAAGTATTAAGTTGCGAACAACAGATAACTGCATTAAGCAAAGTGTGCAATGTAAACAAAGCATATGCCCTCGAGCATATGAATGTTGTTTTCCCCCTAGTAGCAACAGCACATCTACAACCTTAGAGGTTTCTATCACTCCCCCAGATTAAATAGAGGCATGAACCCACTATCGAGCATAAATACCCCCTCTTGGAGTCACTAGCAACTACTTGGCCAAGATAGCTACTAACAACGGAGAGCATGCAAGATCATAAACAACATAGAGATAACATAAGATAGAATTCAGTACTTCAACTCGTGTGATGGCGCCAGAAAAGAGCTATGGCGTTTAGTTGACGTGGGAGCAGTAAGTCCTTGTGCGTGGTGATGACCAGCCCGTTGGGAACCCCAAGAGGAAGGTATGATGAGTGTAGCGGATAGTTTTCCCTCAGTTAAGAAACCAAGGTTTAATGTCGATCTTGAAGAAGAGAGACGGTGACGACTGAAGGTGATGCAGACTGGCTTAGTAACACTCCAACAAGGGCGCCGTTAACGATACTTGTTGACTCGTCTTCGGCCAGCAGCAACGCGGAACCTGCACACACACAAACAAATACTTTGCTCCCAACTTGCGATGAGGTTGTCAATCCCACCGGTTTGCTTGAAACAAAGGTTATGAGCGTATCGAGTGGAAAACAATATAGTATGCGAGTAAAGTAAACAATGCGGGAAAAGTAAACAGGTGATTGCAATATGATTAAAATAGGACCGGGGTCCACAGTTCACTAGTGGTGTCTCTCCATAGATAAAATAACATGCTGGGTAAACAAATTACAGTTGGGCAATTGATAGAATAAAGATAACGTGATATGTCAAGAAGATCACTATGAGATTTACTCTGGGCATTACAACAAAATACATAGACCGCCATCCAACTGCATCTATGACTAATAATCCACCCCCGGGGATATCATCCGAACACCCTAGAAGTATTAAGTTGCGAACAACAGATAATTGCATTAAGCAAAGTGTGTAATGTAAACAAAGCATATGCCCTTGAGCATATGAATGTTGTTTTCTCCCTAGTAGCAACAGCACATCTACCACCTTAGAGATTTCTGTCACTCCCCCAGGTGAAATAGAGACATGAACCCACTATCGAGCATAAATACCCCCTCTTGGAGTCACTAGCAACTACTCGGCCAAGATAGCTACTAACAACGGAGAGCATGCAAGATCATAAACAACATAGAGATAACAAAAGATATAATTCAGTACAGCAACTTAATCATAAACACCAATATTCATCGGATCCCAACAAACCAACATCATAGAATTACATAACGGTGATCTCAATCATGTAGGGCAGCTCATGAGATCTAAACATGAAGCACATGGTGGAGAAGACAACCATCTAGCTACTGCTATGGACCCATAGTCCAAGGTAGACTACTCACTCATCGCTCCGGAGGCAAGCATGGCGATGAAGAAGACCTCCGGTGGCGATTCCCCTCTCCGGCAGGGTGCCGGGAAGAGCTTCTGGACCCTCCCGATCTTCGAGTCGACGGCGGCGGCGGATCGCGATGTATTCTGGAATACTGATCGGGCCTTTAGGTTTTTCTCGTCAGGGGGTATATATAGGCGAAGGGGCGATGTCAGAGGAGGGACCACGCCCCCTCACACGGGGCTGGCGCGGCCAGGGGGGTGGCCGCGCCGCCCCTGTGTCTGGGGCCCATGTGGCCCCCCTCCGTCAGCTCTTCGGATGTATGGAAGCCTCCCCTTGATATAAGACTTCAGGAACTTGTTTCGTCCAATTCCGAGAATATTTCCTGTGTATCACTTCTGAAACACAAAAATAGCAGAAAACAGGAAACTGGCACTGTGGCACTTCGTTAATAGGTTAGTTCCGGAAAATGTATAAAAGTACCACTAAGTGTAACGAAACAATAGGCAAATGGTGTAAAAACAAGCATGGAGCATCAAAAATTATAGATACGTTTGAGACGTATCAAGCATCCCCAAGCTTAACTCCTGCTCGTCCTCGAGTAGGTAAGTGATAACAAAGAATAATTTTTGAGGTGACATGCACCTACACAATCTTGATCATATATGCAAGCATTGGTGAGCTGGGATCAATAGAACTTAGAACATAGGCATGAAAGATATAATCATGACAATAAGAACTTAGCAACCATGTTGTAAACATGTAAATGAACACAAACAAAAGATCATGATAATGAAACAATGAAAGTCAAACGTGTGTTCAAATCATAAGGAAAAACATACAAATGGTTTTCAGCTTGTCCTTCAAAGAGAGCAAAACATAAATGCATAGGACACCTCAAAGTTTAAGAGGGCGACTAGATACAAATAATTTAAGAACAAGTGAAACCAATCAATATGAGTCAATCAATGAACTTTGGGACAATGCATATCACACTAAGAATGACAACTATGCTCTCTTAATGGTGCATAAAGAAAGAAGGTGGTGACTCAACATAAAAGTAAAAGAAAGGCCCTTCGCAGAGGGAAGCAGTGATTGCAAGTTTTATAACCTTCAAAAATTATGGTACTTACCGGCTTTGAGCTCTCATTGCCCCCATCATAAGCATCTTGAATGGTTAAAGTTAATGCGAGAACAGTTATGATGCATATGCTTGACAAATCATAAGTTGAAAACCTCGTGTCCCGTGAATACAAGTACCCAAACCATGCTAATTTACTTAGAGTCCCAAGCAAGGCTCTTGTCATTGTAAGTATATGCATATCATTGAGAACCGCCAATGGGGTACCTCCGTGCCCGATGACATGGAACAAGCCCACACCAAAATGACAGGACAAGCAGACAATGAACACCTCGACATCTCTTTTATTTGCTATATTGTTTAACTTTTTATTGTGAGATGCGTCGTCGAATGTTCACCATGGGTATGCTGCAAATTTCCACCATGAATTATGCATGGCTTAGATTGGCGGCCCGGCGTTTCCCTAACACATATAAAAACTCCATGATCCCCACAAGATTCCCAATTCATTTCACACAGCGGGCATCCATAAACAAAAGATCACGATATCAACTCAAAAAGAAGTGCAATGTTGAAAGCTTGCCCCATGACGGCATGGCTGGGCTAGAATCCAACTTACAACTTGCAAGCATAACAACTCAACATAAAAGACCACAATGTCAAAATTTTAAGAACAGGAAAAAGTAAAGTGTGCCTTCCGGTTCGTGAGAGCTTTACTAACCGAGTTTCGTATAACACTGGTAAGAGTTTAATTTGAAGAGAATATAAAAGCAAGTCAAATTTACTTGGAATAGCAAATTGCTAGTAGGTATGTATGGTGGACACTTTGGAAAACTTTGGCTTTTAGGAGTTGGATGCACGAGTAGAGCTCATACTCAGTACAAGGCGAGGGCTAGCAAAAGACTGGGAGCGACCAACTAAGAGAGCAATAATGGCCATAATCATGCAAAGCGACAAAGCGACATTAAAAGAAGCATACGATGGCATCAAAAGTCAAAAACTAAATGATCATGAAGGCTAATGGCAACTTTGTAAGAGTCTAACATGTGTGAGCATGCGCCAAGTCAACCCAAATAAAGCATCAAGGAGAAAACCAAAATAATGCTTCCATACAATAAAAACAACGCATGATTTTTTTCAAAGGCTCATTAAGCAATCTCAGTTATTTGAGACAAGTCATGCTACAGCAAAACCACTAAGCATACTATCAAAAAGACATCAAGCATGACATGAAAAAGCCTAAGCCGCAGTCTACACAAGCTCCTTCTTGTACCACTATTTTGCACAAAGCTTTTTCTCTTTTCCAACACCATTTGAAATTTTTATAAACACCTCTTTTGATGAAAACCAATGAAGACCAGAGGCAAAAATACACCTTGATGAAAAGATATGACAAGATCTGAACGCAAATCAAGGCGAAAATGAAAACCAAAAGCAGTAGCAGAAAAAGTAGAACGCTCGATTTTTAATAAGAGTGAAAACTAGAGCGTTCTTTGCAAATGAAAACGAGTACATCTCCTCCAAAGGAAATTTGTTGGGGTCCAACCATTTATTGCAGCAAACAAACAAACTAAACCAACTAAGAAAACTAAAACAACTGACGCTCCAAGAAAAACACATAGTGCATGAAGCAATAAAAATATAGTGTTTTGAAAGGTGACCTGATTTTTGCCGATGAAGAAGGGGTGCCTCGGGGGCATCCCCAAGCTTTGATGCTTGTACTTCTTGGATATTTCTTGGGGTGATGCATGGGCATCCCCAAGCTTGAGCTTTTGTCCATTCTTCAACTCATCTCATCATTCTCCAATCCCTACACTTGAAAACTTCCTTCATACAAAACTAAACACAATTCTATTAGCAACATTAGTGTAAGCATAAAATATATTCAACCTCTTTTAGCTTCAGGTTTCAACCCAAAACCACCACATATAAAGTATATACCACTGTAGCAACTTCCACAAGAGTTCCATGATCAAAAAGAACTCAAAAGAAAGCGATAAAGTGGCAAAAACAAATATTGGCAGAAATCTGTCAAAACTGGACAGCTGACAATGGACGAATTTTTGAGGGATTTTCCGTTGCTCAAATCAAAAAGTGTTCAACTAAGAAAAGTTTGGATATAACCTGGGCATATGCACAAGAAATCGCAGGTCCAAAAGATATACAGAGAATTTTCACGAATTTTTACGGTGCAGCACCGAAAACAGTTTCAGGACAGCAATAACCCCAAATCTTTACCTCACTCAAATTAGAGGCTTCTCTTGGCACAAAAACGAAATAAACAAGATAAGGAGCGGTCATTACAGTAGTAATGACTTCCAAGACTCAAATAAAAGAAAAAGTACTGAAAATAAAACATTGGGTTATCTCCCAAGAGTGCTTTTCTTTAACGCCTTTGAGCTAGGCGCAGAAAATTGCGAATCAAGTAATATCAATAGATGAAGTGCTAGTTACCTCAGTAGGCTCTTTGAAGGTTCCCGAAGATGATTCAACCTGCAAGTCACCCTTAGTGGAACTAAGAGTCTTACCAATTTTAAGAACATGTTGAGATTTAAGCGCAGAAACCTTGGGAACATACATAAATTTTTGCTCTTTTCCAACAAACACTTTCTCCTTCTTAAATTTAAGAGAAGAGAAGATTAAACTAAGAGTTTCCATAGACTCCTCTAGTTTACCAATCCTCAAGTTTTGATTGTCATGAGTAGTGCTAGCCTCTAAAATGGTAATTCTCTTACCAATGTTTTCTATTAATTCACTAACGCGGCTAACATTTTCTAGGATACTTGGCAAACTTTTTTCTAAAGAGCTGAGCCTTTCTACCACCTCATCCAAGGTGGTCTCAGTTTTGGCAACATGAATAGGTGGTACTCCCACTAAACTTTCAATTATAGTGCATGCTTCTCCCGCGGGAGTACCCAGAAAATTACCTCCTGTAAGAGTATCAAGAACATACCTATTCCAGCTAGATATACCAACATAAAAATTTCTAAGGAGGATCGTGGTGGAGTGCTTTTTGGTACACCTATGATGAGCATTGTTAATACGGTACCAAGCATCTTTTAAGCTTTCTCCCCCTTGTTGCTTGAAACTACGAACTTCTACTTCAGGATTACTCATTGTAACAAAACTAAAAGCAGATAAGTAAAAACAACTACCAAGGATTCTAATTTTTTTGGGTTTTTGATATAAAGCAGTGCAGGTAAAATAAATAAAGTAAAGCAAAACAAATAACAAAGTAAAGAATGTGTGTGCGAAGAACTCCCCTCGCAGAAGTCTTCTCTCTTCCCCGGCAACGGCGCCAGAAAAGAAGCTGCTACTCGTGTGATGGCGCCAGAAAAGAGCTGTGGCGTTTAGTTGACGTGGGAGCAGTAAGTCCTTGTGCGTGGTGATGACCAGCCCGTTGGGAACCCCAAGAGGAAGGTATGATGAGTGTAGCGGCTAGTTTTCCCTCAGTTAAGAAACCAAGGTTTAATGTCGATCTTGAAGAAGAGAGACGGTGACGACTGAAGGTGATGCAGACTGGCTTAGTAACACTCCAACAAGGGCGCCGTTAACGATACTTGTTGACTCGTCTTCGGCCAGCAGCAACGCGGAACCTGCACACACACAAACAAATACTTTGCTCCCAACTTGCGATGAGGTTGTCAATCCCACCGGTTTGCTTGAAACAAAGGTTATGAGCGTATCGAGTGGAAAACAATATAGTATGCGAGTAAAGTAAACAATGCGGGAAAAGTAAACAGGTGATTGCAATATGATTAAAATAGGACCGGGGTCCACAGTTCACTAGTGGTGTCTCTCCATAGATAAAATAACATGCTGGGTAAACAAATTATAGTTGGGCAATTGATAGAATAAAGATAACGTGATATGTCAAGAAGATCACTATGAGATTTACTCTGGGCATTACAACAAAATACATAGACCGCCATCCAACTGCATCTATGACTAATAATCCACCCCCGGGGATATCATCCGAACACCCTAGAAGTATTAAGTTGCGAACAACAGATAATTGCATTAAGCAAAGTGTGTAATGTAAACAAAGCATATGCCCTTGAGCATATGAATGTTGTTTTCTCCCTAGTAGCAACAGCACATCTACCACCTTAGAGGTTTCTGTCACTCCCCTAGGTGAAATAGAGACATGAACCCACTATCGAGCATAAATACCCCCTCTTGGAGTCACTAGCAACTACTCGGCCAAGATAGCTACTAACAACGGAGAGCATGCAAGATCATAAACAACATAGAGATAACAAAAGATATAATTCAGTACAGCAACTTAATCATAAACACCAATATTCATCGGATCCCAACAAACCAACATCATAGAATTACATAACGGTGATCTCAATCATGTAGGGCAGCTCATGAGATCTAAACATGAAGCACATGGTGGAGAAGACAACCATCTAGCTACTGCTATGGACCCATAGTCCAAGGTAGACTACTCACTCATCGCTCCGGAGGCAAGCATGGCGATGAAGAAGACCTCCGGTGGCGATTCCCCTCTCCGGCAGGGTGCCGGGAAGAGCTTCTGGACCCTCCCGATCTTCGGGTCGACGGCGGCGGCGGATCGCGATGTATTCTGGAAAACTGATCGGGCCTTTAGGTTTTTCTCATCAGGGGGTATATATAGGCGAAGGGGCGATGTCAGAGGAGGGACCACGCCCCCTCACACGGGGCTGGCGCGGCCCGGGGGGTGGCCGCGCCGCCCCTGTGTCTGGGGCCCACGTGGCCCCCCTCCGTCAGCTCTTCGGATGTCTGGAAGCCTCCCCTTGATATAAGACTTCAGGAACTTGTTTCGTCCAATTCCGAGAATATTTCCTGTGTATCACTTCTAAAACACAAAAACAGCAGAAAACAGGAAACTGGCACTGTGGCACTTCGTTAATAGGTTAGTTCCGGAAAATGTATAAAAGTACCACTAAGTGTAACGAAACAATAGGCAAATGGTGTAAAAACAAGCATGGAGCATCAAAAATTATAGATACGTTTGAGACGTATCAATACGTTGGAGACGTATCAGTGAACCACATAGCTACCGGTAGAGCCCTCAGCCCTGGGGGAGAACTACTCCCTCCTCATCATCGGAGGCAGCAACGGCAATGGAGATGGCGGTGAGGTCGATGGAGACGGCGGAGACGGCGATGGAGACGGCTCCGGGGGCACTTCCCCGTCCCAGCAGGGTGCCGGAACAGAGACTTCTATCCCCTAAAATTTGTCTTTGACAGCGGCGGCGCTACAGAACTGTTCTAGGAAAAACGCCGATTGATCTAGGGTTTGGACTTCGGGAGGCTTTAAATAGGCGGAGAGGCGGCGTCAGAGGGCCACCAGGGGGGTCTCACCACCCTTGGGCGTGGCCAGGGGGGCGCGCCCCCTCATGGTGAGGCTGCCCTCTGGCCCCCCCCTTCGGCTCTCTTTCGGTCCATGTCCTTCGTCCGGGAAAAATAGGAGTTTCGGTCTTCGGTTTGTCCAATTCCGATAATATTTCCTGTGTAGCTTTTTTGAAACACAAAACAGCAGAAAATAGGGAACTGACACTGTGGCATCTTGTTAGTAGGTTAGTTCCAGAAATCGCATAAAAACGCCACAAAGTGTAAACAAAACATGATGCAAATGGTGTAAAACAAGCATGGAGCATCAAAAATTATAGATACGTTTGAGACGTATCAGGAATCATCATTGTCGGCAAGCCCTTGGTATGAAGGATCGTCGATGGTCCCTGGCTACATCAGCGAAATGGGATTTGCCAAGCTCTAAAATGATACACTACAAAATCAGTAATAAATACTACATTTGAGAAAAGGAACTCACATCACTGATCCAGGACTCGCTAGCTGTCTCGCTATCATTCCAGCTCGACATTTCTAATGCACTGGTGGTGGATTCACTGGGAAGGTGGAAACCCCTACTACTTGCAGACGAGGGCATGGATAGCAGTCTCTAGGGTAGAAAGTCACCAACGATCTATGTAGATGGCTCTCGAAATGGTCGGTGCATGCGGGGCAGAGGTGGTAAGTTTGCGCACAATTTTGGGGGCCACAAACGAGCAAGGGAAGAGGGGCAAGTGCAGCGGCTGGGTCGCTGGCGAGTGGCACTCGCCTATCTGATTCCTAGTGGCTCACATGCCTGCGCCCCCGGATGGACCCCTATGGGTAGAGGCCGACACGGGATTGCTAGACAAAGTTTTGAGCATGACCCATTTTCGGCGGCGATTTTGGGCTCCCAGTGGTAGCCCATTTTGACCTCCCCGCCCCAAAAGGCTATTTGGGAGCTATTGGGTGGACGGGGTGGAGATGATCTTAGCTTTATTTTCCAACGTAGAGTTCAGCTCACGGCTAGCACAAAAACCAGTGACCTAGCTAGCTAGGAATTTTTCACAAGGTGTGGACACTTCAATTTTTTCTGGCACTAGCAGAACAAAAGTACAGGACTAGAAGCTTGTGCTGCTACTGATCGATGGGATGTCGATGCTTATGCTTGCATGTTGTTGCTGATCATATGTAAACCTCGTGACCAAAGGGGGTCGGGTTCAGAAATTTGGGGATTTAAAGATTTGTGCTTGCCAATCATATGGCTCTTTAAAGCTATAAAATAGGCATAGCTTAAGTACCTCCACTAATTTCTCAAATTTCTTCATGTGTAGAAGATAAGCCTTTTGATTCCTATTTCATAAAGGGATATATGAGAATCGACGATCAATTCATTTTGGAATGGGACAATACTCTATACCATAATGTATGACTAAAACACAAGAAGGCCATAGAGGTTGCGAGTACATCACCAATGAATGTTAACTTTCCAGGGGTGCTTGTTATCCTATGATACTATGTGTTGCATTACCTTTTCAGCCGTCTTGCCGGAGGCAACCTCTCTCAAGAGGTTGATGTGTATTAGATCGACATCTTGGATAACAGATAGGAGATCATTGTGATTCTGGAATTCATCCACTGGAGGATTATTAAAAATTCACGTGGAGGTTGGTCGCTAGGGATATGTGCCTCAGAAAATGGATCATGAACCAACTATAGATTGTGGATGGTGGAGTTAGGTTGTGCATGTGTGTTCCCTTCTTTGTTAGTTTGTACTAGTATAAGAATATGTTGGTACGCAGCTTGTTAAATGGCAGGATTGTGTACCATAACCGACTGCATAGAATAAACATCTCATAAAAGATATGTGTGAGGCATAACAAAATAGGTCTTTACCTAACGATTGTTTCCCAGGCCCAAACCTATACAAATCTACGTCTCTCATAGGGGCGGAGCCAGGATCTAGGCATGGGGGGTGGGGGGGGGGAGGTCTCGACGGAGTCGATAAATTATTTTGTGCCCTAGCAACCTGCAAGAGATGATTTCTCTTACATAACCTTTGATTACCTTGTCGGGTCAGCGTCATAAATTTGGAGCCTTAGTGAGCATAACTATAGCTCATGAAAATAAATTTAAAACTTATATACGAATTACAGATGAAAATTGTTGGGTTTCTTCTAGCACTTCTACCATGAACTGCAATTTTTTTCCAATCGGTTAGCACTTTTACTAGGCTCAATAGTTGTGCACACAAATGCTAAAACCAATTGATCAATAACTTGTATACCATTACCAATGTACCTCTAGATTGATCTATTTCATCTGGTACAACAGGATGTTGACGTCTTCTATAATGGCGAGGTGCAGCAATCGACATCATATTCACTTCAACAAAGAGGTTTGCAAAACGACGGCATCGCAAGGACTCCATGTTATAGTTTCATGCGGCCGGTGCTTGGAGTAGTTTGCGAGCCATGGAAGATCGATCTAAGCTAGTCTAGGGTAAGGAGACGACTCAGTCTTGGCAAACAAAAGATAATTTACGGAAAGAATCAGGATCTAGGCAGGCCTAAACTGGGCTGGCCTGTGGAGCGACAATTTCATATGGCACAACTAGGCATGGGCTTTTGATTACTAATATAGTCATTCACGTGATTAGATGCGTCAATTAAAACGTACAACACGCTTCAACTATTAGTGTATAACGTACACCAAATCCTAGGGGGGCGAGGGGCGAGACTATAGGGGGAGTCTGACCCCTGCTCGCCCCTCCCTGGCTCCGCCCCTCTCTCGCGTGCTACCATCTGATCCCGCCGAGCGTGCGTCCCCATCGAAATACATATCTATTGCAAGGAAAATATGACGACTATATGGTTTGCAGAAAAAATAATACAAAATTTTATGTACAACAAGGTTTATTAATACCAAATTTAAATCACCCAACACTTTCACTCTAAAGCATGAAATCATGTAGTTTATAAATTTTTTATTCCTACATTTTTAAAATTACTAGTCAATATCTAATGAAAAATGATTTGCTAGATAACTACCGGCTTTGTTGTTATGTGCACATCACTTATTTGGAATAAATAAAGACTTATGTTTAGCCCTACATGTGTGGGCACGAACTTTCTATTGTCTCATCTTTGAAGTTTGCTATAAAACTACTTACAATGTGTAATATATAACGATTTGTACTAAACTATTTTACTTTTCATAATTAAGTATTTTTCAAACATTTGTATGAAGTTTTCTTAGTGATACATATGTTTCTACATTTTTTTTATTTTTTGTCGATTTTTGTTATTTCTGGAACAACTAATAAATAACTATTTTTATGTGAACTCTAAGATTTGTTGGTGTGAACATTCTTAAATGAGAAAATTATGACAACAGAACAATAATCAATTGGATAATATAATATATTATTATGGCTAGCTGAATTATGATTTTCTTTTGTTAACACATACAGGTTATTATGTGGATAGTAAAATAATTATCACTTTTATACTATTTATAATTACATGTGTTCTTTCTATCCTAAAGTGAAGATTTATAAGGTTATAGTTTCATATATTAATAAGTGAGAGGCATTTCATAAATACTAGCAAATTATAAGATAATATTCATCAACAAATTTAATTATTTGTACCTCTAAGTATATTATATTAGGTGTCAAAAAGGTACTCCCTCCGATCGGAAATAACTGTCGACAAATTTGTACTAACTTAGTACAAAATTTGTACTAAGTGCCCGAGAGTTATTTCTGATCAGAGGGAGTATATTATAGTAATATTTTATGTGTACTAGCATATAAATATCTCTGATATCAAAATAGCTTTGTAAAATATTGTAGGAGGACACAAGTCGGAACAATACAAATCCTTGTAGAGGATGTGCTAGATCGCAAGTACATTAACTTTAAGAATTTACTTAGGCACCGAGAGCGCCCTGTTTAGGATGTGTTTGATGTATTTGCCTCTTACAAAAATCACATACATCCATGTACCTACTTGAATGCAAATTTTTTTTTTGATAAACTGCCTTATTTTTTTTTTGGAAAAATTGGAGCCATGAATTAAGATCTAACATTTGAAACATTTTTTATGATGTGAATTAACATGATGTCTCGAGAACGGAACTCCGGATTATATTGTGCCTTTTTTCGAAAAGGGGAAACCCCCGTCTCAGCATCAATCGATACATACTGCTTTTATTATATTACGCTTTTAGTATATAGTATATAATAGATAAATATATTCTTGTTATGTGTTGTTGTTTAAAAATACTATGCGATGCTGTTTATGAACTATAATAATATGTTGTTATTTATAACTATTTTCTGTTCAATTTGAAGCTTTGGTGCGACCGGGCGAGTGAGTGAGTGCAGGCGCCATTACTTGAAGATTACATCAGCCCCTTTGGCCTCTATGTACGCTAGCTACTGCGTGGAAGAGCCTTTAAAACCAGGTGTGCGATGGACGACTGTCACGCGTCACAAGGACGTTTCACTTTTGGACCCCGCGTAGTCTGTGATATGAGCGCTAACAAGAAACAAAACTGGTGACCACCTGACCACACACACTGTGGCCGTGCCGGCCGGCCGGCCGGGAGATGGATGTGCTTCTATTCTATGGCCTTGATCGGAAGAGTGCGAGGTACGCCGGCCGGAGGCTTTGCTGCTTAATTTGCTTGCGTGCGTTTTGGGGATCGGAAAGCTGCTTAATTTACACGTTGGCGAGTGTAGCTGAGGCGAGCGAGACCCAAGTGCGCGCCGGCGGTAGATCGTCGCTACGGCGTATCTCCGTCACGAGGTCCTTGGCAAATTCAGACGACTTGTTATTTGTACATTAATCAATCAGGTTGCTCCGATCTCCGGAACCCTTTTTCTCGAGCTCCCGAAAGTTCGCATCAACGCAAAGCTAATTTCCCTTCGTTTTTAGGTTTTTATCTATTTCTCACTTCAATCACCTGAGAAAAGTTAAAAAGAAGTGCAACCGAAACGTGTTACACTTTTATGGTGAAACGTGCAATTACATTTCTACGCTAGAAAAGTGCAACTGATGCACGTTTTTTTGGATTGCTGAGACTTCAAAAAATCTCGTTGAGATTTAGCAAATCCGTGTTAAAAAAAAAGTTCACATCCACTCCCCATTCCCCAACCGTGATCGATGATCTTACAAGTGCTACAGAACAGCCTGCAGGCTACAGCAATCGCCTAACTACGGTTGCTGTACCGAGCCGCGTCCACCAGCAGTTGAAGTACAAACAACCAAGGCAACTGACCGTTAACCAAACAGAAACGAACCAAACCCTGACCAAACTGAAACTCTTCATGACCTCCTCGCGCCACGACCTGGCACCAGCCCGAGCTTACCAAGCAGGCCGCGCAACGCGTCCTTCAGAGTTCGTCGCTGCAACAACCACCACGCAAAGCTCACTTCAGTTCTCACAGCTAAGTTCCGCTCAAAATCAAATGGGCGGAGAACAATCGATAGAGATATCACCCTGCACGCGCGCACGTCGTCGCGGCCGCAGATGAGCATCCCGTTGAGCATGTCCGTGGCTTCGAACACCCCGCCGCCGTCGCTTCTCTGAAACCCGGCCGAACCGAAGTCGCGTCAGAGACGATCGGGATGTTAATCTGGACATTCAAATTTCAACATTTGTATGACGTACTACCTTGTAGTAATCGACGGCCAGGAAGTTCGCCCAGCGGTCACCGGCGGCGGCGTGGCACGCCCTGAGCACGTCCACAAGCCCCATCGAGTGCTCCGCGCACTCCGTCACGCCGAGCGGCACCGTGTGGAAGTAGTTCACCAGGACCAGCGACCTCGTCCTGTTGCCCATGTCCAGGGACTCGGAGCGGCTGTGGCACGAACGAGAGCTCATCCCACCGTCCCCATCTATCCATACATACATGATCAGCATTCAGACATGAACTCGATCGTCAGGATGACTTATCATCTTCGTCTTGAGAAATTTCCATCTCGCTTACACTGGTTCTCCACCATGTAGTTCCACTGGTACGCGATCCCCTCGCCCGACTCCTTGGACTCGTCGGAGGTGAAGACGAGGAGGCGGTGGCCGCGCTCGACCATGTCTCTGACGCGAGGCCAGTCCTCGCCATGCCGGGGCATGCTCGACACGGGGAACAGGTACTTGGCCACGCCGGTGCTGTTGAACAGCTTGGACAGGCCGTGATCGGCACTCACGTAGTCCTCCAGGATCAGCGTCACGATCTCTGACGGGTGGGACGACAGGAACGCCTCGATCTCCCTCATCGTGTCCACGGCTGGCTCCTGCAGTTCAAACCGCCGATCATTCTACGAGTTGCAAGCTCCATTGCCAACAGTAGCTGTTGAGCTAAGCTTTACTTACGAATGCTGTGAAGTCGAAGCATTTCCCTCCCTTTGAGTGGCAGAGCCATATCTCGTCGCGGAAGTCGTACACATCCAGCATCAGCGCCCGTACTCCATTCTGCATAACAGGTGCCTCGAGCAGTTCAGCATCAGGCAAGTGACCAGAATTCAGAAACTGAAAGAGGCAAATTTGTACATTCAGTTGATCGGTGACTGAATCCTCTTGGTTGTAGAGTGTGATCCTTGGTACTCCAGTGTGGGACGGCTCTCCGCGGATCGAGAACGAGTTGTGCGTCGTCAGGTAAGCGTACTTGTTGAACGGCAATGATGTATCCTAAGGAATGAAACAAGGGCAATAATGATTACTGCTGAACAGTTGCAGCAATGGAAAGACAACAATGTCAGGGCAGAACTGCAGCACTTACAACTATCTTGAATGGGTCGGCAACCGTCTTCCGGACACACCTTTTGCCAGCAAACTCGATCCAGCAGTTATAACAGTACAGTTCAGACCCGCAGTCGGCTGACGACGAACATCGATCGCCGAGCTGCAAATCCCAGCATCAGACAACCAAAACCCAAACCCCGGCAGAATTTTGGAGAACCAAGCGCAAGGTGCGAGGAGGACAGAGACAGACTACGCGTACCTCGCATTGCCCGCCTGAACAAGCTCCTGCAGCTTTAAAAATCACAAATAGTAGCAGAAATGCGCTTCCTGAGCTGTGCATAACTCCCCGCGACTCAATATTGCAGCAAAAGCCGTGGAGAGCTTGTGTTTGGCAGAGATTTGGGATCATCACTAAATCACACCTTACGCCTTGGCTACTTTGATTCCGCAGAGAGTACTGCACCATAAGGATCAATGGTTCTGCAGCAGAACAAAGAAGCAACCTTGTATCCTACACGATGGAGCTTTATATATTTCAGCTTTCTTGGCACAACAATGGCGATCCTGTCTGGAACTCCTGGATGATCACCAGGCCCTATTGATCACGTCCCATTTACCTGCGCAATGGTCAACCCACGGCATCTCCTGTGTTTACAGAAGAGTTTTGAGACCACAAGGAAGCTCTGGCTGTGGCAAGCTGATTTCAGGGAGAACATGCCACTTGGCCTGTTGGAATATGCTTCAAGCGTTCAAGGTCAGCATTAGGTACCACACATCAAAAGTGTGGGTATAGTTTTTCCTGTCCCATTTTTATGGACGAGTCTGTATTTCTTCTGAAGAATATCTCGGTGTTTTGCACAATTTGAACACACTTATTTGTGCCTTTGGAAATTCTTGTTTTTTCTAATAGTAAAAAAAATGGGGCTATCTCTCTCAGCTTGATTATTCATGGCAACAAAAAATTCGTCACTCGTAGGACTTGAGAAATTCCAGAAACCGGTTATGAAGTTGTTAGCATAGAACTACGACATTTGAGATGAAATTCCGGAAAACCACAACTTTACGTTTGAATCGCAAAAAACCACGACTTTTTTTGAAATTGCTAGCAATGTGCACTGATTTCGAATTGATCCTGAATTGATGGGGAAACTGACGGGTGGATCCTATCTGTAAGAGCTGAGGTGGCATTATTTGCTGCGATGGACTGGGTCCCACATGTCTCTAAATTAAAAAAAATCTAAATATCTAAAAATATAAAAAAAACCTTTCTTTCCAATCCCCCACCCACCCCGGATCAACCCAAGGACCGTCGGCGGCCACCTTCCCCGAGCCGCCCCGGCTCCGCCACCGGCCGGTCAACCTCCGCCGCCGGCCGGCCAACCTTCGCCGCCGTCCGGCCAGGCTCCGCTCGCGCCCTCCCCGCGACGCCCGCGACGCATGCGACCCCCCGCACCCTCCCCGAGCCGCCCGACCTCCGCCGCCAGCCAGTGCAGCCGGCAGGGCTCCGCCGCCGGCCGACGTCTGCAGGCACCAACGCCCACTGCTCGCATGGTCTCCGCCTGGGAGGAGCTTGCCTGCGCCCGGGAGAAGCTCGTCGGCGCCCGCGCTAGCCACCAGACCTCGACGGCGGCCGCCCCCAGCTCGCCGCGCCGCCACACAGCCGCCCCGAGCTCGCCTGGCCGGAGCTTCGCCTCGCCTGCGTCCGGCCTGACACGAGCTCGCCGCGCTCGACCCGCTCCCAGCCTGGCCAAGCTCGCGGCGCCGCCCTCCCCCCCCCCCCCCCCCCCCCCGCCGGTTGCGCCCGCCTCCTCCCGACCTCCACCGGACGCTCCGCATCGCCGCCGGCCCAACCTTCGCCGGATGCTCCGCCGCCGGGGATGGTGCTGAGGAGGAGCGCCGGCCGGCAGGGGTGGACGGCCACGGCTGCGCTCCAGGAAGAAGGAGACAGAGTGCTTTTTCTTTTTCATTTTTCCATTTTTAATTTGCCTGACAAGTGGGTCCTCTGTCCACATCAGCAAGCTTATTTTTTCTTTGCCATGTCAGCCTTACATGTGGGACCATGTTGTCAGTTTGAGCGTCAATTCGTTGTCAATTCATGATCAGTGCGAATTGCAAACATTGGCAAAAAAAAAGTCGTAGTTTTTTGCGATTCAAACGTAAAGTCGTGGTTTTCCGAAATTTCATCTCAAATGTCGTAGTTCTATGCTAACAACTCCCGATTATGTGGACGGAGATATGCCACACCGAAGGGACTTCACCCACATTTACATCTCACAATCATGTTTCGAACAATTCAGGATTCTGCATCAGACAGGGACAGACAGCATATACCTAAGAACAACCGATGCGCTTGGGTCTCAAGCAACTCAGGAATATCCCTCTGAATTCTGAATTATACCCAGCTGATTTAAGGCACTGAGTATTGATCCGATGATTGCCTGTTGGTAGAAGATATCACTTTCATTGCAGTTACGAGTACCACGTGCTCTCATCACTTAATGGCTCAACATGAAAGATACAGACATACTTTTTTCTCACTTATATAAATCACAAACTAAGACGCTATCGACAAAGCTAATTCTTATTTACTTCAGGCATGTCACGCCTGCACAGACATAATATATATATATATATTCACACTGGTCACTGGACACGACAAGTACACACACATGCATGAACCAGGTTTCAGCTGAGATGAACAGCCCCTAGCGTCCATCACTTGCTGGACTCGGAGAAGAAGCGGGTGATGGCGGGGAAGACCTCCGGGCGGTGCGCGCTAACGTAGCGGCGGAAGGCGTGCTGGCTGTACCTCTCGCCCTCCTCCGCGTTCTCCAGCACCGCGCTCTGCCGGTGGCTCTTGTTGACCCTGCGAAGAGCAGCAAAAGAAGCAATTTCTGACTTTCAGTTAACTTGTTTCCCTTGACGTGCACACTGCAGTAGCACAGACCTGACGTCGGGGTTGAGGAAGACGTTCCTGGTGAGCTGGAAGACGCACATCCCCGTCACCAGCGACATCGCGGCGATCAGCGGGTAAACCTGCACCATGCATCGGGATTGTTTGTTGCTAACTCAGCTTTCAGGCAACTCGGAGCAAGGAAGAAAAAGATCCTAAATGAAGACTACAGTACAGGCAAGACAAAACTGTGCATGAATTGACAGGGCACACAAAGTTCCCAATAGCAAACAAGATAAAATCGAACGATCTTGCACGTACATCTGGCTTCAACCAACGCCCCATGTCCTCGCCTAATTAAGTTGTGGTTTATGACTATCTGAACTGTAGAAAACACTGCTAACTTTTCTGTTTCCTTGCTGTTCTTTCCTGCCCATGGATTGCCCGTTGTATAGGGGTATATATACATACATGTGTACGCAGCCAGCGTTCAGCGACGAGAGTAGAATCGCCGTCTCCGCGATCGATTTCTGTGGGCGAATTTAGGATTCACCGGTTCGGAGCAGAATTTACTCAGAAACCACGAGCCGCCTGCTGTTTTTGGAGCATGTTTGAACAGTCCCTTTTCAAGTCAACCATTTTCTCTCACGTGCATGACCGATGCCGGGCTGGGTCAACTGCGTCGCACTACCTATGATCGATCGCTCTGCTGACTGAGCTCACGACTTGGCATCATCCTATCTCTTCGATTCTGTCGATGGCATTTCGATCGTCAAAACTGGCGTTTCCTCGTGTCGTCGTCGATGTCGATTTGACTTCCGATTGGGATTTCTGAAACTGCGGGAGCAAATCTGGTTTTGAACATTATGATCCAGTATGACGTGATGTTTACGTTGATTATTATTTTTAGATAACAGGCCTTAGCCCGGGTTTATAGATAGGGGTCTAAGTAAATATACAAAGTACGGAGTACTTAGAGAAGGTGCTTATAAAAATAAACCAAACATTTTGCTAGACATTGATGCTTATTTATATAGGAGAGGTGCTTAGTTAGACATCTGCCTAGTCTATATAAGCACCAGCACTTAAGTAAAAACCAATTTATTTATTTAAACATCTCTCTTAAGCATCTAGCATTGTGGATGCTCTTATACAACTGGGTAATCAAAGTTAGGAAGCCAAAACAGACCGATTTTAAAAGTATCAGCCCAAAAGAGGGCAAAGGAAGGGAAAGTGTAGCTAAGCAAAGCCAGCAGGTAGAGGCAACAGCAAAAGCATCGCGGCAACGAAAAAAAATGCTTCATTGTTATCCTGGAACAATACTAACACATCCTTCTATGGTGGCTTTGCCGCCGTCGCTTTTATTCGGTAAATACTTAGAGCATCTCCAACAGCAGCGCTATAACGCGCAGGTGCTAAAATTATTTATTATTTATCACGCGGAAATTCTTCCCATGCTCCTCTAGCGAAGGCGTTAAAATCACGCGCGCGCAAAAAGATTTGCCATCCGCGCGCTATTGCGGTATACGAAGCGCCAAACTTTGGGCGCCGATTCGGGTAGCGCGCGCTCCCCATCCGCCACGGAAATTTCCAACTTCTTCTCCACGCGTCAGCGTGACCATTTATTCTTCTCCATACACCAGCGCCAGCGCCAGCGCCCCTTCTCGCCGGGACACCACCGTGTCGCCGCAGAGCGTTCGGTTTTCAAGGCATCCGACCGCGCCCCAACGGCACATTTTACACCGAGCTTCACGCCGGCGGCTACCGGCTCACCCTCGGCACCTACAACACGCCAAAACTGGCGACGCGCACGTACGACGTGGCGGCATGGCGCTTCGGCCGCCCGCAGCACGACATGAACTTCCCGTACGTTGAGTCTCTCGAGGCGAGGCGGAGTTTCTCGCGCCGCCCCGACGCCTTGATGACCCACAAGTATAGGGGATCGCAACAGTCTCAAGGGAAGTAAAACCCAAATTTATTGATTCGACACAAGGGGAGCCAAAGAATATTTATAAGCCTTAACAGATGAGTTGTCAATTCAGTTGCACCTAGAAACAGACTTGCTCGCAGTAGTTTATCAGTAGCAATAGTTTTATAGTAGTGGCAGTAGTAAAATCGTAGCAACAATAGTAAAATAAAGACAGTAGCGGCATCTATAGTAAATAGTAGGATTAAATATTGTAGGCATATGAATGGATAAACGAGCGTTGCATGGACAAGATAATTCATGTAATAATCAAGACATAGGCAATTGCAGATAAATAATAATAATCAAGACATAGGCATGTGTTACGTATATAGTCTTACGTGCTCGCAATGAGAAACTTGCACGACATCTTCTGTCCTACCAGCCCGTTTGCAGCGGGGTCTCAAGGGAATCTACTGGTAATTAAGGTACTCCTTTTAATAGAGTACCGGAGCAAAGCATTAACACTCAGTAAACATATGTGATCCTCACATCACAGCCATTCCCTTCGGTTATCCTAATTATTATCATTTTGGGGCCTCGGGTTCCGGACAACGATGTGTGTAAACAACTTGCAGGCAAGACCACAAATAACAATTATCATCATAAAATAATAATAAGTTTAGATCTGAGATCATGGCACTCGGGCCCAAAGTGACATGCATTAAGCACAACAAGTTGCAACAATGTCATAAACACTAACAATAGATACTAGGCACCATGCCCTAACAATCTCATAGCAATTACATGAATGATCTAATCCAATCCCTACCATCTCCTTCGCCTACAGCGGGAATTACTCACACGTGGATGGGGGAATCATGGGTGGTTGATGGAGAGACGTCGGTGATGATGATGGTGATGATCTCCTCCAAATCCTCGTCCCGACAGGGTGCCAGAACGGGGTTTGTGGTTCCAAATCGCAGTTTTTGATGGTGGTGGTGCAGCGGAACTCTATGTGGGAAAATAGCCGAACCCCCGATCTTTCAGGTCAGAAGGTATATGTAGGTGGAAGGAGGGGTAGAGGCGACGCCTGGGCCGGCTACACCACCCCCTGGCGCGGCCTAGCCTGGCCCGCGCCACCAGGTGGTGTGGGCCCCTCGTTGCCCCCTCCGTCTCATATTCTGGCTCCGTGTCTTTTGGTAAAATAGGATTTTTGCAGTATTTTCTGGGATTTTTCCTGAAAGTTGGATTTCTGCACAAAAACAAGACACCAAGACAATTCTGCTGAAAACAGCGTTAGTCAATGTTAGTTGTATTCAAAACACATAAATTAGAGGAGAAACAACAGCAAAAGTGTTCCATGAAAATAGATACGTTTTGGACGTATCAACTCCCTGCTTGTTGCGGGCAAGATGACCACCCAGTTGGGAACTCCAAGAGGAAGGTATGATGAGTACAGCAGCAAATTTTCCCTCAGTAAGAAACCAAGGTTTGTCGAATCTAGGAAAAAGCCAAACGTCTGAAGGTGATGCTTGCTAGCCTAGTGACACTCCAACAAGGGCGTCGTTAACGATAACGTATTAGCGCGTTCTCAACTAATAGTAACGTGGAACCTGCACACAACACAACCAAATACTTTGCTCCCAACTTACGATGAGGTTGTCAATCTCACCGGTTTGCTGTAAACAAAGGTATGAGCGTATCGAGTGGAAAGCAATAGTAGTATGCGAGAAAGTAAACAATGCGAGTAAAGTAAACAGGTGATAGCAATATAAAGGAAATTGGACCGGGGTCCACAGTTCACTAGTGGTGTCTCTCCATAAGATAAATAACAACATGCTGGGTAAACAAATTATAGTCAGGCAATTGATAGAATAAAGATAACGCGCATATGTCACGAGGATCACTGTGAGATTTACTCTGGGCATTACAACAAAATACATAGACCGCCATCCAACTGCATCTATGACTAATAATCCACTCGCGGGGATATCGTCCGAACACCCATCGAGTATTAAGTTGCGAATAACAGATAACTGCATTAAGCAAAGTGTGTAATATAAACAAAACGAATGTCCTTGGACATAAGAATGTTGTTTTCTCCCTACTAGCAACAGCACATCTACAACCTTAGAGGTTTCTGTCACTCCCCCAGATTAAATAGAGGCGTGAACCCAACTATCGAGCATAAATACCCCCTCTTGGAGTCACTAGTATCTACTTGGCCAAGATAGCTACTAACAACGGAGAACATGCAAGATCATAAACAACATAGAGGTAACATAAGATAATATTTAGTACATCAACTTAACATAACACCAATATTCATCGGATCCCAACAAACACAACATGTAGAATTACATAAAGATGATCTTGATCATGTAAGGCAGCTCACGAGATCTAAACATGAAGCACATGATGGAGAAGACATCCATCTAGCTACTGCTATGGACCCATAGTCCAAGGTAGACTACTCACTCATCGCGCCGGAGGCAAGCATGGCGATGAAGAAGACCTCCGGTGGTGATTCCCCTCTCCGGCAGGGTGCCGGGAAGAGCTTCTGGACCCTCCCGATCTCGGGTCAACGACGGCGGCGGATCGCGATGTGTTTCTGGAAAAGTGCTCGGGTATTTAGGTTTTTCCCGTCGGGGGGTCTTTATAGGCGAAGGGGCAGCGTCAGAGGTGGACCAGGGGGGTCTCACCCCTAGGGGGCGCGGGCCAGGGGCAGGCCGCGCCATGATACGTCTCCAACGTATCTATAATTTTTGATGCTCCATGCTTGTTTTTACACCATTTGCCTAATGTTTTGTTACACTTCGTGGCACTTTTATGCATTTTCCGGAACTAACCTATTAACAAGTCGCCACAGTGCCAGTTCCCTGTTTTCTGCTATTTTTGTGTTTCAGAAAAGTTACACAGGAAATATTCTCAGAATTGGACGAAACAAAAGCCAAACATCCAGAAATCCACCGCAGCTTCCAGAGAACCGAAGAGGAGACGAAGTGGGGCCACGAGGGCCCCACACACCAGGGCGGCGCGGCTCAGCCCCTGGTCGCGCCCCCTATGTGTGAGACCACCTCGGTCCACTTCTGTCGATGCCCCTTCGCCTATAAAGACCCCCGATGGGAAAAACCTAAGGACCTGATCAATTTTCCAGAAACACATCGCGATCCGCCGCCGTCGTCGACCCGAGATCGGGAGGGTCCAGAAGCTCTTCTCGGCACCCTGCCGGAGAGGGGAATCGCCACCGGAGGTCTTCTTCATCGCCATGCTTGCCTCCGGAGCGATGAGTGAGTAGTCTACCTTGGACTATGGGTCCATAGCAGTAGCTAGATGGTTGTCTTCTCCACCATGTGCTTCATGTTTAGATCTCATGAGCTGCCCTACATAATTGAGATCACCGTTATGTAATTCTACATGTTGTGTTTGTTGGGATCCGATGAATATTGGTGACAAGGGTATAGCTAATAGAGCCCGTTAGTTGAGTACCCCTGAGGCCCGTTTGAAGGGTTTCGCAGCATAGTAAATCAAAAAATTTCTTACGCAACGAACAAGAAAGCCAAGATCTAATCTAGGAGATGTAATCAACGAGAGAGGTAGATGAGATCTTCATACCCTTGAAGATTCGCACAGCGGAAACGTTCAAGAGAACGTGGTTGACGTAGTCGTACTCGCCGTCTCCTCCTCGCGATCCGATCCGATCCTACGCCGCAAGTGGCGGCGCCTCCGAGAGTTGCACACGTGCGGTGCAGCGACGTCTCCTCCTTCCTTGGTCCAGCAAGTATGGTGGAGAGATAGATTGGATCGGCAGCACGACGGCGTGGTGCTTATGGTGGAGAGTTTCTGCGGCAGGGCTTCGCCTACGCGCAGTCGCGAGAGAGAGAGGGAGGGCAGCAGTTGGCGGCTAGGGTTTGGGTTGGGGTGTTGAGGGCTGCGCCCTTGCCCCCCTATATATAGAGGGGTGGCCGGCCAGCTTGGCCTCTCCCCAAACCCTAGGGCGCCGACTTGGAGTAGGAAGAGTGGGGGGCAAGTTTCCCCCCCTTCCTTCTTTGAAGACTCCCTTAGGGTTTCCCCTTGGGCTGGCCGGCTGGGCCTTAGGGGCCTTGTGTGCCTGGCCCAAGGCGGCCAGGGCACTTCCCCTTAAGCCCACGCAGGCCTCCGTCAAGTGGGCCCACGTTGGTCCCACTCCGGAACCTTCTTAGAACCTTCCGGTACAATACCGATAAACTCCGAAACCTTTCCAGAATCCAAAAACTGCTTTCCTTTATATGAATCTTATTCTCCGGACCATTCCGGAACCTCTCGTGATGTCCTGGATCTCATCCGAGACTCCGAACTAAAACTCATAAACCAATTATCCATTCTATCCTAGCATCGATACACGTTAAGTGTGTGACCCTACGGGTTCGAGAATATGTAGACATGATCTTCTATCAATAATCAACAGCGGGATCTGGAAACCCATATTGACTCCCACATATTCATCGATGATCATATCGAATGAACCACGATGTCAGGATTCAATTAATCCCGTATATGTATTCCCTTCGTCACACGATATTTTACTCGCCCGAGATTTGATCGTCGGTATCACCATACCTAGTTCAATCTCGTTCACAGCAAGTACTTTACTCGTTCCGTAATCCGATATCACTTTGTGATTAACTCCTTAACCACATGCTTGCAAGCGGTGTTGATATCGATTACCGCGTGGGCCCAAAGTATATCTCTCCGACTTGGGAGGGACAAATTCCATCTCGATACATACAACCCAACAAGTACTTTCCGATCACCTGAGAGACACCTTTATTATCACCCTCACATAGGATGACGTTTGATGACTTCAAAGCTTTCTTCCGATACTAGGGAGTTGTATTATCTCATGGTCTAAGGAATACAATACTTGACATAGGAAAAGCTTCGCAAAGATGAACACGATGACACGATCTAATTGCTCTGCTTTATTTGGGTCTGTCCATCACACCATTCTCCTAATGATATGACCTCATTATTAATTGACAACTCATGTCTATGGTTAGGAAACCTTAACCATCATTAATCAATGAGCTAGTCTAGTAGAGGCATACTAGGGACACGGTGTTGTTCATAAACCATACAAGTATTAATGTTTCCGCTTAATACAATTATAGCATGGAATATAAACATTATCATGAACAAGAAATATGATAATAACAATATTATTATTGCCTCTAGGGCATATTTCCTTCAGTCTCCCACTTGCACTAGAGTCAATAATCTAGTCAATACTTGCGCATTCAACACCTATGGCATTCCGGTGTTACTCATACGCGTTGCACGTGGTAAACCTTATCTACGGGTCTGACACTTTCAGGTCCGTTTGTATTTGCATATCTTTTGCGTCATCACGCATTACTCATCTTGACATGAGATGGCATCGTATAAACTTGGTCTTCTGGTGAGACCTTTGTATCTTGGCCGAGACTATGTTGTCACTATTGTCATACAATAGAACTACATAGTACTAGCACACTTAGAAAAATAGCGATATCCACCGTGCGTCGAAATACTCATTGGTCCGCACACATCGGTATGTATGATTTCCAATAAGTCCGTTGCTCGCTCCATTATTCCGGAGAACGGGTTTTTGATCATCTTGCCCATGAGGCATGGCTTGCACGTGTCAAATGATTCAAAATCAAGAGACTCCAAAAGTCCATCAGAATGGAGTTTCTTCATGCGTTTTACGCCAATATGACCTGGACGACAGTGCCACAAATAAGTTGGATTATCACTATCTACTTTGCATCTTTTATGCCGCTTCTAAAGCGATTATATACTTAGCCCTCGTTGCAGTGTCCGCCACAATATTAACATTGGAACTCATCCAAGTCATCATGGAACTTTCTTCCATCTTATTATGCCACCTTCTAACTCAAAACAAATGGCTTAAAATTGAGATAAAATTTTACTTGTATGTGTGACAAAGCCAATGTAACTCATTGCAATGAACCATTTGTCACTTCTGCATACAGAACATATTCTTACTTCTTCGAAAGTGCATAAGAATATCTTTACTATTGTCCAACGATCATCATATGAATGCTATAACCTTTAGAGCATTGGACACATCTGGATCTACATATCATGGTATACAAAATTGATAAAATCATTCTTGTGGTTTCACTCATCAAGTGTCAAAACAATTGATTCTTGCTCCAACCTCTTCCATGCAACAAGAACCGTTCTTATTGTTTCCATATTGAACAAATTCAATATTTCATCTATGTACTCTGGCAAAACTATATTAGTGCCTCAATCTATCTGCATAGACATTGATGCTTAATATTCTGGTTTTACCTAAGTCTTTCATCAAAAACTAATTTTAATGAAAACTTAACAATATCAAGAAAAACACATAATTTCCAATGAACGATATGTTATCTACATAAAGCATTAGAAATATGTCTTAGCGCTCCCACTTACTTTCTTGTAAATACAAGCATCTTCAAATATCTTGATGAAATTAACACTTTAACATTTTCATCATTGAAGATTCCAACTTCGCTATGCTTACTTCTACCATAGAAGTTTGCATACATATCTAGCAACCTTTGAATCAACAAAACCCATTGGGTCGTGTCAGTTACACGTCCTTGGTGTGCATTCCGGTAGAGGAACGTTGTTTCGTTTATTCAACTATCATATCTCAATATGTAATTGTTGCTAGAATAATTCATATGACGAAGTCAGGGCCCATCATCGCTTCTTTGTATATTGTTGGTTACTATTATCTAATAATATCTCGTCCTCAAATCTTACTATTTGATTACGACCAACTTGGTTAAATAGGAACTTCGATGTCGTGACTACAACATATTGTAGACGCGTGAGCTATGAATGTAGTTGCCGCTTCCAGAACATTTTCTGGTGCTGCGCTACTCTGATCATCTTGCTCAGATTCAACAACCTCATCAAGTTCTATCTTCCTCCCACTTAAACCTTTCGCGAGAAACTCCTTCATAAGAAATTCACTTCTTTTAGTGACAATCACTATGTGTTTGGGTTCATAATAGAAGGAATACCCATCGACATTCTTTGGGATAACCTACAAAGACTTACTAATCCGATTTTGGTTGTAAACATTTTACACATATGCCTTGCATACCAAAATTCAAGAAAAGACAACTATAACTTGTATGGTGTCATTTCGGCAGATTATGATGGCACTCTATTCAGTGAAAAGCGGTAGTCTCTAAAGCATAATCCACAAATTATATTGGTAGTTTATTTCATCATTGATCTAACCATGTCAAACAAGGTTTGATTACATCCATCGAAAACTCCATACTCCTATGGTGTTTATCATGATGCAAGTTTGTGGAACAATTCCTCTAACTCTTAGATGTTTGCTAAACTTGTAACTCAAATATTCTTCTTTATGATCTAATCATACAACTTGAATATTCTTGTTACAACAATTTTCACTTCATAAATTGAACAATTTCATACTTCTATCTCATCAAGTAGATATACCGTACATCTATTCGAGTCATTGATGAAATAGAAAATACACCACGCTCGACTTCACACATGAACTACATACATCAACATGTACGATCTCCATGTAGTTAGTCGCTTGTTCTTTCTATGGCCCACGAACGGAGTTTAATCATCTTTAGGAAAAGTCTCACAAGCGTCAATCAATTCAAAATCAAATGACTCGAAAATCTATCAATATAGAATTTCTTTCATGTTTTGTTTCCAATATGACTTAAACGGCGGTGTCACATATAAGTGAAATTTGTTTTGTCTTGCGACCTTTAGCATTAGTGTTATAAATGTCTATTTCACCAACAAGATAATAATAATCTATCCATCGATTATGGAAGACGGTAATAATTTGAACAACCATTGCTCTCATAATACTAGAACAAAATAACAATTATTAAGTTCTTAACATATCTAGAAGGCTAGGTTTTATGCCGACGAGAAGCACAATAACACTTTTATTTGTATCTCGACATGCATCATTACCATATTCTTTTACTAGTTACTTAGGCCATTGTACTTCTTGTATTGTGTTGCTTTGTATGACATTTCATACCAACAAATCAGTATCGAATACCCAAGAATTACATTGTTAACGAGCAAAAGAATTCATCTATAACATGTATATCATTTATATACCTGAGCTGGACAATTCCAGTCTTTTCCTTTTTCTACCAAATAATTTTGCAGATCCTATTTAGCATTTCCTCTCTTTTTAGAAGAATCTATCGACATCAATAGTGGCGTCAATCATTTGACACATAGTCCAAAGGATTTTTAGTCAAATACTAATAGCCTTGGATTTTGCACTTTGAAGTGGATCGCCATCATCATATGATTGGTATTCTTCCAGATTCCATTCTTTAGTATTCTTTTGGTATAGCAAAACAATTTAGCCGATACCTTTTCATTCGTCCTATCATGACATCTTTCATGATGAAACTACTATAGCTTATAAGGATGAATGCAAGTATAATATTAGTTCCCAAACTTTTGGGTGATCGGGACGCCTAGCATCTTCAATCTTCGCATATAGTCATACAATATGAGCATATGTTCTTTTACTAAATTATACTTCATCATTTTGCAAACAATCAAAGTCTTAGATATCAAATATCTTTCACTTCTTATTTGTTTCTGAAACAATTCTTTCAGCTCGATGATCACTTTGATTCTCAAACAATTTTGAAGATCAATTTATCATGAAGGCAAACATATGATCTTTAGATACTAAACTTGAATCGTTGCTCTTAGATTAATACAATTTATTAAATCGTATGGAGCAAGCAAGGTTTGCTAAAGTTTGCAATAGGACTTAATCTTTAGTCTTGATATTCTAACTAAACGGCACTAGACCGGAAAGTGATTATCCAGAATTCTATAGTTCTTTTAACTCAATTAAGCTAAGTGTCGGTGGAAAACGGTGCCAAAGACTACAACGACTTATGCAAATACAACAAGATTTAGTTCAAGATAATTAGTTCAAGTTAATCAAATTACTAATGAACTCCCACTAAATTCAACATCCCTCAAAGTTGTTTAGTGAAGCATGATCCAAATTCACTACACCGAGACCGATCATCACGTGAATGATGTAGCTTTAATGGTGAACATCAACATGTTGATCATATCATCCATATGACTCATGCTTGACCTTTCGGTCCGTGTGTTCCGAGGCCATGTCTGTACATGCTAGGCTCGTCAAGTCAAACCCAAGTATTTCCGCGTGTGCAAAACTGGCTTGCACCCGTTGTATGTGAACGTAGAGTTTATAGCACCCGATCATCATGAGATGCTTCAAAACGACGAACTTTCGCAATGGTGCATACATGGGGAGAACACAATTTTATCTTGATCTTTAAGTGAGGAATCATCTTATAATGCTACCATCGCGATCTAAGCATAATAAGATACATAAAAGGATAAACATCACATGCATATAATTTTATGTGACATGGTATAGCCAATCTCCGCGCCATGATCTCCATCTTGTGCGTGCCGGCATGATCTCCATCACTCCACCATGATTGCCTCCACCACGAATAGCAACTACAACTATTGCTAACTACTTAGCGATAAAGTAAAGCTATTACATGGCGTATAAGAAGTTGACACGCAGGTCATACACAATTATAAAGACAACCATATGGCTCCTGCCGGTTGTGAACTCATCGACATGCAAGTCGTGAAAGATTACAAAACATGATCATCGCATACATCTCAATTCATACACATCATGTCTTGGGCCATACCATATCACAAAACACTCCCTGCAAAAACAAGTTAGACGCCTCTACTTTGTTGTTGCATGTTTTACGTGGCTTATGGGAGTAGCAAGCTAAGAACGATTCTTACCTACGAAAGCCACAACGGTGATATTATGGTTGCTAACATCCATTGTAAATCTCATGACTACTATAGTGAGAGAAACTGGCATCCACCAGCCGCATCTGTGGAACAAGCCACACGTCAAGTGCGGAGCCGGTCTCGCGAACGTGGTCGCGTAAAGTTGGCCTGGACCGCTTCGATCTCACTATGCCGCGCCATAAGAAGTACAAAACAAAGAGGTTTGCAACAGAAAACATCAACGCCCGCAACAAGCATGTTGCGTTCTACTCGTGAAACACATCTACGCATAGATCTAGCTCTGATACCACTGAAGGGTTTCGCAGCATAGTAAATCAAAAAATTTCTTACGCAACGAACAAGAAAGCCAAGATCTAATCTAGGAGATGTAATCAACGAGAGAGGTAGATGAGATCTTCATACCCTTGAAGATTCGCACAGCGGAAACGTTCAAGAGAACGTGGTTGACGTAGTCGTACTCGCCGTCTCCTCCTCGCGATCCGATCCGATCCTACGCCGCAAGTGGCGGCGCCTCCGAGAGTTGCACACGTGCGGTGCAGCGACGTCTCCTCCTTCCTTGGTCCAGCAAGTATGGTGGAGAGATAGATTGGATCGGCAGCACGACGGCGTGGTGCTTATGGTGGAGAGTTTCTGCGGCAGGGCTTCGCCTACGCGCAGTCGCGAGAGAGAGAGAGGGAGGGCAGCAGTTGGCGGCTAGGGTTTGGGTTGGGGTGTTGAGGGCTGCGCCCTTGCCCCCCTATATATAGAGGGGTGGCCGGCCAGCTTGGCCTCTCCCCAAACCCTAGGGCGCCGACTTGGAGTAGGAAGAGTGGGGGGCAAGTTTCCCCCCCTTTCTTCTTTGAAGACTCCCTTAGGGTTTCCCCTTGGGCTGGCCGGCTGGGCCTTAGGGGCCTCGTGTGCCTGGCCCAAGGCGGCCAGGGCACTTCCCCTTAAGCCCACATAGGCCTCCGTCAAGTGGGCCCACGTTGGTCCCACTCCGGAACCTTCTTAGAACCTTCCGGTACAATACCGATAAACTCCGAAACCTTTCCAGAATCCAAAAACTGCTTTCCTTTATATGAATCTTATTCTCCGGACCATTCCGGAACCTCTCGTGATGTCCTGGATCTCATCCGAGACTCCGAACTAAAACTCATAAACCAATTATCCATTCTATCCTAGCATCGATACACGTTAAGTGTGTGACCCTACGGGTTCGAGAATATGTAGACATGATCTTCTATCAATAATCAACAGCGGGATCTGGAAACCCATATTGACTCCCACATATTCATCGATGATCATATCGAATGAACCACGATGTCAGGATTCAATTAATCCCGTATATGTATTCCCTTCGTCACACGATATTTTACTCGCCCGAGATTTGATCGTCGGTATCACCATACCTAGTTCAATCTCGTTCACAGCAAGTACTTTACTCGTTCCGTAATCCGATATCACTTTGTGATTAACTCCTTAACCACATGCTTGCAAGCGGTGTTGATATCGATTACCGAGTGGGCCCAAAGTATATCTCTCCGACTTGGGAGGGACAAATTCCATCTCGATACATACAACCCAACAAGTACTTTCCGATCACCTGAGAGACACCTTTATTATCACCCTCACATAGGATGACGTTTGATGACTTCAAAGCTTTCTTCCGATACTAGGGAGTTGTATTATCTCATGGTCTAAGGAATACAATACTTGACATAGGAAAAGCTTCGCAAAGATGAACACGATGACACGATCTAATTGCTCTGCTTTATTTGGGTCTGTCCATCACACCATTCTCCTAATGATATGACCTCATTATTAATTGACAACTCATGTCTATGGTTAGGAAACCTTAACCATCATTAATCAATGAGCTAGTCTAGTAGAGGCATACTAGGGACACGGTGTTGTTCATAAACCATACAAGTATTAATGTTTCCGCTTAATACAATTATAGCATGGAATATAAACATTATCATGAACAAGAAATATGATAATAACAATATTATTATTGCCTCTAGGGCATATTTCCTTCACCGTTAAGCTAGGCCCAATTGTAATGATAGTCGAGATACGAGTTCCTACCGTATGTCGATATTGTAATCTGTATCAGACCCTACTCGATCCTCGAGACCTGGCCACCTATATATAGGGGCCAGGAGGGGACGGTGTAGGCCAGATTGAAAGCAAGCCAGGTTAAACACCCAAGTTTACTTTTGATATACACTTATTTTAACTAACCTTACCTTCGAGTTCATCCGACGCCCTCTTCCCCCGATCCTAAGTCCTTCATCTAGGACATTTGTCGAGTTAACCCTCGTCAATTGGCGCCGACCGTGGGGACTCTGGGCATTGGAATCATGAATTCGATGGCTTTTTCGCTTTTAGCCAACAGCAGTACAGAACTCGACGGAAGTCAAGAGATGGAGTTAACAATTGGAAGTTTGAGCATCTTCGTCGGGCCATCGGGCTCATCCCGCCTCTCGGATTTGACGAAACCAGATCCGTCGGCGAGCAAGCCCGAAGCAGAAGCAATGTTGGAATCATCAGAAGGCTCTTCCAGCGAGGTAAACTCACCGGTCAGCTTGGGAAAAGCACCAATCGCAGAAGGCGACAAAATTCGGGAAAATTTTGACTTGGAAGAAAGAGCGTGTCAAACGCACAACAGCGCAAGGGACTTCGCCGCTGGAAGTAGTAGCGTCTCCAAAAAAGTGCACCAGCTATGCGTCATCATCAGTGAGGCAGAAGAAGAAATCAACAACGAAGGAAGCAAAAGGATCGACAGGCAAGTCAATAAAGTAAAAGAACACAACAAAAAAGAGAAGGAGGAAGTTCACGTTTCAGCTGGAGAATGGAGGATGATCACGTCAGCTATCAATCATGGTACAGAAGTACCCAAAGGATCAAGGAGAGAAGTTCTGATGGGGTATCAGTATGCATTATATCAACATAGGAAGAAACTAAGGGAGGAAAGAGACATGCTTTTCCAAGACAATAACAGTATGTCGAAGGAAGAGTATTGGGATGATTATAGCGAAGAATCAGAATATAGCAGAGAAAGGCGCGGAGACCCAAAGCACAACAGAGGGACAACAGCACGCAGCAGAGAGGAAAGGTGCTCAAGGAGCCTTACTCCACAGCTAGAAAAGGAGGAAGAAGACTTCGTACAAGAAACATCAGAAGCAGCACTGATAGCAGCACATGCATACTTATTAACAACGAGGCCAGAACCCGGAGATCCGCGAGAAGATATGCACCAAGCCGCAATACGAGGCCTCGGGATAGTGGAGAACAAAATCAGGGGAAAAGGACCAGAGATGAAGTCGACAAGCTACAAGGAAAAGCAAAGGGGGAAATACAAGTACAATTCCACATGAAACGAGTATAGCGAGTCATCAGAAGAAGAAAGGCGACAAAAGAGGAAGGAAGACGCAAGAAATATAATAGCGCAGGCTCGAGTAAATAAATCGCGCCATGCTTGGAGAGAAGAAAACTATGAAGACGACGATAAAGAGATGGGCGCGTTATGCTTTACCCGCAGGGTTCGCAAAACGCGGGTACCCAAAGGATTCAAATTACCACACGACCAGCATAAATATGACGGGTCGCAAGAACCTACCCTATGGTTATCAGACTATTTGCAGGCAGTACAGATATTAGGGGGAACAAAAGCAACGGCAATGCAAAGTTTACAACTACACCTCACCGGCGCAGCACGGTCCTGGTTGAATACCCTACCCAATGAATCCATTGGAAGCTAGGGAGAACTCGAAAGCCAATTCGCAAGAAATTTCCGTTCGACATACAAGCGTCCAGCGTCACTGGAGGAGGTCAAAGCATGTATGCAAAGGAAAGGCGAAACTCTACGTTCTTATATACAACGATGGAGTGTAATCAAAAACTCAGCAGAAGACGTCTCCGACAACGGGCAATAGACGCTTTTTCGGCTGGCCTTCGTCGCTCAGATCTCATGGAAGAGATAGGAAGAACGAGGCCAACGACAGTAGCTAAACTAATGGAAGAAGCCAACAAATTCGCTGATGGAGAGGATGCGTATAATAACAAAAGAGGACGATCACCAGAAGTCGACAGAACGAGTAGACAAAGGAGACGACACCGCAGCAGGGATAATCAAGGAAGGCGAAACCAAGTAGCTGCGGGTTACGGAGTAAGGGAAGAGGAAGAAGACGAAGGCAGGAAGTTCCAGACAAAGGGAGCAGAAAAATCGAGATACTCCGGCCCCTCGGCCGAAGATATGCTATACGGGCCTTGTCGAATCCATTATGCCTATCTCGATGGAAAAAGAGTTTCAAATCATCAGATGAAGGATTGTAGAACTTTCCTGAGACTACAAAGCGCCATGGTTTCAAACCAAGGAGGATGGCAAGGAGAGAAGCACACAAGTCAAGGATACCAAGTGCAAAGGCTAGCAAGGCACTTAAAATCAAAAGTTTACATATCAGTAATGATTCAACCAGTGCCTAAGTCGAAGAAAGAGCGAAAGAGCATATCCAGGCAAGTAAACCTAGCAATATTATCACCACCAGCCACCACAGAGTACTTGCGGTGGTCAGATCAACCAGTTAAGTTCAGCAGAGCAGACCACCCAAGGAAAGTTCCTAGGCCAGGCCACTCGCCAATGGTGTTAAAGGCGCAAATAGGAGGATACGACATCGGGAGAGTATTCATGGACGCAGGGAGTGGCATAAACCTAATATATGCTAGAACCCTGAAGGCAATGTGTATCTCACTAACAAGCCTGAAGCCAACAGATTGCTCCTTCCATGGAACAGTACCAGGAGCCGCAAATCACCCTATAGGGAAAATAGAACTCGACGTCTGTTTTGGCAGTAGTAGCAACTATCGAAGAGAGAAGTTGGAATTCGAAGTCATGGACTGGCCATCACAGTACCACGCAATCCTAGGGCGCCCAGCATTTGCAAAGTTCATGGCAGTACCTCATTACGCGTATCTTACGCTAAAAATCCCAGGACCCAAAGGAACAATTACAGTGCAAGGGAGCTTTGAAGTAGCCAACACATGCGACAGAGAATTCAATAGGATGGCGCAAACCTTCGGCATGACAGCAGAATATGAGAGGCTGAAAGGAGAAACGGATCATAATGTGCTACCCGACGTTGGACGATCCCTGCCAGATCAGGCTTTCGACACATCTCAGGACTCGAAGAAGATCCAGGTCCACCCTACAGATCCAAACAAGATGACATCAATTGCGGTGAACTTGGATCCCGTATAGGAAAGCGTGCTCGTCGAGTTCCTCCGTGAGCACTGGGAAATCTTCGCCTGGTGTCCATCAGACATGCCAGGGGTTCCCAGGGAACTCGTCGAGCACGCATTAAATGTAGATCCCAAAGCAAAGCCAGTCAAGCAACCATTGCGATGATTTGATGAACCTAAAAGGAAGGCGATAGCATCAGAATTGCACAGGCTAGAAAACGCCGGGTTTATCAGAGAAATAAAAACTTTGAGTTGGGTATCCAATCCAGTCATCGTACCCAAGAAGAACACAGACGTACAAAGAGTATGTGTTGACTACACATCTCTCAATAAGCATTGTCCAAAGGATCCCTTCCCTCTACCCCGCATCGATCAGATAATTGATTTGACATCGGAATGCGCGAGGCTTTCCTTTTTGGACGCGTATTCTGGTTACAACCAGATCAAATTGAAGAAAGAAGACGAAGAAAAGATGGCCTTCATCACACCGTACGGAGTGTTTTGCTACCAAGTAATGTCGTTTGGCCTAAAAAATGCAGGAGCAACTTATCAACGGATGATGCAAAATTGCCTCGGGAGCCAAATAGGACGCAACATCCAAGTCTACATTAATGATGTAGTCATCACTACAAGAGAGGAGGAATCCCTTATCAGCGATTTGGCAGAAACCTTCGACAACCTGAGCAGGTACAAGCTTAAGCTTAACCCGACAAAGTGTTCCTTCGGTGTATCGGCAGGACAACTCTTAGGGTTCCTGGTGTCAGCACGAGAAATAGAGGCGAACCCAGAGAAAATACAAGCAATTTTAACAATGGGGAAACCCACAAAACTACACGACGTACAGAAGCTCGCAGGGCGCGTCGCGGCACTAAGTCGTTTTGTTGCTCGATTGGGAGAAAAAGCGCTCCCGTTCTATGCACTCATGAAAAAGTCAGATGATAAGTTTGAGTGTACAGCAGAAGCAGACGCAGCTTTTGCGCAGTTGAAAAAAGTGCTCTCCACGCCACCAGTGCTGGTCGCACCAAAAGAAAAGGAGCCACTACTACTCTACATCGCTGCAACCCATCAGGTGGTGAGTACAGTATTAGTAGTCGAAAGAAGTGAAGAAGGAAAAGCCCACAGCGTCCAGAGGTCGGTATATTTTATCAGTGAAGTACTATCTCCAACAAAACAAAGGTTCCCGCATTATCAAAAGCTTGCATACAGTGTTTTTACAACAACACGGAAATTGCGACAATACTTTGCGGTGCACCCAATTATAGTGGTCAATGAAGCACCACTATCAAATATATTGAACAATCCTTCGGCAACAGGACATGTCTCTTTGTGGGGAATCGAATTATCTCCCATGGACATCATGTACGAAAAAAGGAAAGCGATCAAGTCGCAAATCTTGCCAGATTTCACAGCAGAGTGGCTGGAGCTACAGTGCACGAGACCCCCAGATCTATCGAGTGTCTGGACAATATACTTCGACGATTCTAAGAGAGTCCAAGGCGCAGGAGCAGGAGTGGTATTGATATCGCCGCATGGCGACAAATTGAAGTATGTTTTAAGGATGAGTTTTTCGCAGGCTTCTAACAATGAAGCAGAATACGAGGCTTTGTTGCATGGAATGAAGATGGCTAAAGCATGTGGAGCAACTCGCCTAAAAATATTTGGAGATTCAAACCTTGTTGTTCAGCAAGTTATGAACAGGTGCGACACAATCAGTGACACCATGATGGCCTACAAGAACTTATATCACTATCTCGAAGAAACATTTGATGGATGCGAAGTCTCGCACATCAGCAGAAACAGCAATGAAGAAGCTGACAACTTAGCAAATATCGGGTCCCAGTGTTTACCCATGCCATCTGGAGTATTCTGGGAGGAAATAGTAGAAAGATCAATAAAAAGTGTCAAAAGTTCGACTACTGCAGCAGGCTCGGGGGCTACGCCGGAACCCGAGGAAGTCATGATGATAGAAGAAACCTGGATGCAGTCATATCTCGCATACATGATAAATAAACAATTACCAGAAGATGCAGTGGAAGCCAAGAGGATAACTCGACGATCAAAAGCATTTGTCGTGTTGCAAGGAAAATTGTACAAGAAGAGCATTACTGGCGTTTTGCAGCATTGTGTAACGCCTCAGGAAGGACAAGTAATACTAAAATATATACACGGCGGAGTGTGCGGCCATCGTGCTAGCAGCAGGGCAATAGCGGCAAAAGCGTTCCGAGCAGGATTTTATTGGGTAACAGCCATCGAAGACGCGAAAGATATAGTCTGGAAGTGTGAAGCATGTCAAAGATTCGCATCTCAACCGCATGCGCCACCAGCAGAGTTACAGCCAATACCATTGTCCTGGCCCTTTGCACAATGGGGCCTCGATATGGTGGGAAAGTTGCACAAATCTTGGCCAGGAGGACATGTTTACATGCTAGTAGCAGTCGATAAATTTACCAAGTGGGTGGAAGCGGCTCCGGTAACAACTCAAGATTCGACAGCAGCAGTCAACTTCATCAAGTCAATAGTGTTCCATTTCGGTGTACCATATAGCATCATCACGGACAACGGGACAAACTTCACTTCAAAGGAATTCAAGAGTTACTGCGAAGGACTAGGAATCAAGCTCAAATTTGCATCTGTGGCACACCCGAAGACAAATGGGCAAGTCTAAAAAAGCCAATGGCTTGATATGCAGTGGGATAAAAAAGAGGCTCTTAGCACCTCTCGAGAAAGCCAAGAGCGCTTGGGTAGATGAATTGCCCTCCGTTCTTTGGAGCCTAAGAACCACGCCTAACGCAGCAACTCAAGAAACTCCTTTCTTCCTAGTCCATGGCGCAGAAGCCGTGCTTCCAGTCGAAGTTACACATGAAGCTCCAAGAGTGACAGCATACGATGAAGCAACATCAACAGAAGCATTGCAAGATGATGTCGATGTACTAGATGAAGCAAGAGATAAAGCATTAGAAAGAGCCACGCAGTATCAACAGAGCCTGCGAAACTACCATAGTAGTCGAGTTCGTCCACGATCCTTTGTGGTGGGAGATCTAGTTTTGCGACTCAGGCAAGATAGCCACGGCAAATTGGAGTCCCCTTGGGTGGGACCTTACATCGTCACAGAAGTGATACCAGGAGGAGCTTATCGACTACAAGACAAGAAGACAGGAAAAGACGAGAGCAACCCATGGAATGCGGAGAAGCTATGACGTTTTTACGCGTAGAATAAATCTAGTGGTATCAGTAAACTCGAGTTAACCTTCTGAACCCAGAACAGGAGGCCATAGTTCGGGTTCCTTGGGTTGAACTCGACAAAATTGTACAAATATTTCTACTTCTCCGCTCGGGGGCTTCAACCCTCGGGTCGTACGAAAGAAACTTTTATCACGACATGGAGATCTTTTACACTGCTAGGTTGTGCAGACAACCCGACATTCTTCAAAAAAATTGGTTCACAAAGAACCCGATATATATAAAGCATACCTCAGAACAATGATTTGTTCTCATGGTACTATTAAAAGCATCAAAGCAAAGTACGAGTATTCATTACAGATCGTACGGCAGCAAGGACACTATAAACAGAGATTACATAAAAGCAGATCCTAATGAAAGTGGACTTTCGCTTTATATTCCTTCTGGCACTGGGTGCCATCATAGATCTTCACATCAAACTTCGACATACCGATGTGGTAGTCGAAGGTCATGAAGAAAGCCTTGGTGGAGGTCGTGGTCTTCTGCAAACTGCGACCAGCCACCCTTGAAGTATTGCTCGCCGTCACCATCGTACCAAACCTCCACTTGGTATGGAGTCCCTCCACCAGATTATTCGCGAAGAACCGCTTCTCGCAGTTCTCGCCCATCCATGAACTTGGTAAAATTCAGCGGCATGCGCTGAATCTCGCGGCACTGCGCCATGGCAATGCAGAAGAAAGAAAATATTCTTGGAGAAGCAGAAGGAGCAGCAGGAGGAGGAGCGCTTGGACCTGGGGCGGCGCCAGTCACCTTGGGTTTGTTTTTGCTACCAGGTGGGCGGCCAGGACGACGCTTCACCGGAGCGGCCAATGATGATACTGCGGCGGCCGAAGTTGTTTTGTTTTTGCTTCCACGAGGGCGGCCACGACCCCGCGGCGCCACCGGAGAGCCAAGGTTCAGACGAGAACCATCTGCATCAGCCATGTGGAAGAGTGGGAAAACTAGAAACCCTAGATGAAAAGAGGAGACGATGCGGCGGAGGAGGAGTCTGATTAGGGTTTTTCCCCTTGACAGAGATGCTTTATTTATAAGCACATATTATCGGGCCCCCGTGATAAGAAAGGCCCATAAACATATTTACAAAGGAGTTAAACTCTGCATATAGCAGACGATAATAACAAAGGAAAAAAAAGAGATCGAAGGATATGAAAAACCTCGCCTTAGGGCTCGGGGGCTTCCAAATAAGAGAAACTAGAAAGAAGAAGAAGAAGAATAAGAAGAAGAAGAAGAAGAAGAAGAAGAGAATTTTGAGCCTATGATTGACTACAAGTATCCAACCATAGCCTCGGGGGCTACTCCCATTGGGAGTGCTGAGCGCGCACCTGATAGAAATTAAGACAAGCAACAATGAAGATGAAGAGAATCTACCATGCAAACTTCGACTACGTAGTCGACAAAATATAGAGCAATTACTCCCATCGGGAGACAGTGGGAAAAAGTTAATTCAAAATTCTTTGATTTTATCAGTCAAAAGAGACTGCGGCATGAGATTCTCGAGTTGCGTTATCGCAACGAAACTCGAATGCCGTGATTTATCACGAAGGTAAGACCCCGAGATCCATCCTGTGTGGCCTGGTATACGCACATGTATGCGCTCTGCTGGTATGTATCCGTGTCTATGACACAAAGAAAATCCTGGTGGACGCACTGGGTACCCTGTGAATCACTGGAATTCATTCTTTGTAAGTCCTAAATGCGGCAAAAGAGTGGGTTTGACCGGTATCCCGAATTCAAGTCCAAGGGGATTGAATTTGAAGTAGGTGACAAATATCTGTTCCGACGGTTAACTGACCTCTTGATCCGTCAGAGTTGTCAGGCTTGTTCATCAAAACCCCTTGCGAAATATTATCAGGAAAATAAGTCGAAAGACCAAGTCGAAGATTTGAAGATATGAAGAAGTTGAAGAATTAATCAAGTCGAAGATTTAAAGATTAGAGATTCAACCTGAATCTGCAATTCTGGTAGAATCTCAGGGGCTACTGACAAGGGTATAGCTAATAGAGCCCGTTAGTTGAGTACCCCTGAGGCCCGTTAAGCTAGGCCCAATTGTAATGATAGTCGAGATACGAGTTCCTACCGTATGTCGATATTGTAATTTGTATCGGACCCTACTCGATCCTCGAGACCTGGCCACCTATATATAGGGGCCAGGAGGGGACGGTGTAGGCCAGATTGAAAGCAAGCCAGGTTAAACACCCAAGTTTACTTTCGATATACACTTATTTCGACTAACCTTACCTTCGAGTTCATCCGACGCCCTCTTCCCCCGATCCTAAGTCCTTCATCTAGGACATTTGTCGAGTTAACCCTCGTCAATTGGTGTTATGATTGAATTGCTATACTGAAATATATCTTATGTTATCTCTATGTTGTTTATGATCTTGCATGCTCTCCGTTGTTAGTAGCTATCTTGGCCGAGTAGTTGCTAGTGACTCCAAGAGGGGGTATTTATGCTCGATAGTTGGGTTCATGCCTCTATTTAATCTGGGGGAGTGACAGAAACCTCTAAGGTTGTAGATGTGCTGTTGCCACTAGGGAGAAAACAACATTCATATGCTCGAGGGCATATAATTTGTTTACATTACACACTTTGCTTAATGCAATTATCTGTTGTTCGCAACTTAATACTCATAGGGTGTTCGGATGATATCCTCGTGAGTGGATTATTAGTCATAGATGCAGTTGGATGGCAGTCTATGTATTTTGTTGTAATGCCCAGAGTAAATCGCATAGTGATCTTCTTGACATATCACGTTATCTTTATTCTATCAATTGCCCAACTGTAATTTGTTTACCCAGCATGTGTTATTTGTCTTATGGAGAGACGCCACTAGTGAACTGTGGACCCCGGTCCTATTTCCATCATATTGCTATCACCTCTTTACTTTACTCGCACTGTTTACTTTACTCGCATACTTCTACTGTTTTCCACTCGATACGCTCATACCCTTTGTTTCAAGCAAACCGGTGAGATTGACAACCTCATCGTAAGTTGGGAACAAAGTACTTGGTTGTGTTGTGTGCAGGTTCCATGTTGCTGCTCGCAAAGCAAAGCTTGGATGAGGCACCATATAAATTGTCCGGAGCTGTCGCGAAGCTTGCAAGCATCACCTTCAGTCGTATTGGCTTTTTCTTCTTCGATCGAGAAACCTTGGTTTCTAACTGAGGGAAAAACTTGCTGTTGTGCTCATCACACCTTCCGCTTGGGGTTCCCAACTGGCTGGTTATAATCATCATCATCAACTACACGCCAGCCATCAAGTCTTTTCTGGCGCCGTTGTCGGGGAAGAAAAAGAAGACTTCTGCAAGGGGAGTTTTTCGCACGCACATCCTTTACTTTGTTTTATTTTTTTGCTTTACTTTATTACTTGCATTGTTTTTTATCAAAAACCCAAAAAAAATAGAATCCTTGATAGTTGTTTTTACTTGTCTACTTTTAGTTTTGCTGAAATGGCTAATCCTGAAAACACCAAGTTGTGTGACTTTACTAGCACGAACAATAGTGATTTTATCTGCACTCCTATTGCACCACCTGCTCCTGCTGCAAACTTTTATGAGATTACGCCTGCTTTATTGAACCTTGTTATGAAAGAGCAATTTTCTGGTGCTAGTACTGAAGATGCTGCAGCTCATCTCAACAATTTTGTTGAGCTATGTGAGATGCAGAAATATAAGGATGTAGAAAGTGATATTATTAAGCTCAAGTTGTTTCCTTTTTCTTTGAGAGGAAAAGCTAAAGATTGGTTGCTATCTTTGACTAAGAATAGTATTGATTCATGGACTAAGTGTAAGGATGCCTTCATTGGTAGATATTATCCTCCTGCTAAAATTATATCTTTGCGTAGAAATATTATGAAGTTTAGTCTGTTTGATAATGAATATGTTGCTCAAGCTTGGGAAAGAATGAAATCTATGATAAAGAATTGTCCCACTCATGGACTGACTACTTGGATGATTGTTCAAACTTTTTATGCAGGACTGAATTTTTCTTCGAGGAACCTATTGGATTCAGCTGCTGGAGGCACTTTTATGTCCCTTACCTTGGGCGCCGCAACAAAGCTACTTGACAACATGATGATAAATTATTCCGAATGGCACACCGAGAGAGCTCCACAAGGTAAGAAGGTAAATTCTGTTGAGGAAACCTCTTCCTTGAGTGATAAGATTGATACCATTATGGCTATGCTTGCTTATGATAGGACTCATGTTGATCCTAATAATGTTCCTTTAGCCTCTTTGGTTGCTTAAGAAGAGCATGTTGATGTGAACTTCATTAGAAACAATAATTTTAACAACAATGCTTATAGGAACAACTTTGCTAGTAACAACTATAGGCCGTTTCTCTCTAATGGTGAAAATGGCTATCTTGGTAGACCTAAAATGCCTAGTGAAGAGAGGTTTTTAGAGCTTGAAAAGGCTACCAAGAATTTTATGCAAATGCAATATGAGAAAAATAAGTTGTTTACTAAGACTATGGAGGAGCAATCAGCTCTGTTGAGGACTATTAGTCATCAACTTGAAAATTTAAACAAGGCTATTCTTGAATTGCAAGCTAAGGTTTCCAAAGCCGAAACCGATATTTCATGTTTGTCTAATGTGCAATCCTCTTTGGTTAACAGAATGTCCGCTAAGCCTGATCCTTTTGCTACTGCTAATGCTATTCAAGTTGGAATTGATAAAAATGTTAGATTGTTAGTAGAATTGCATGCTAGATGGGAAAGAGAGGATGAGATTGCTAGGAATATGAAAGTTTGTACTATTACTACCTCTAATGATGTTGTTCCTAATGCTAGCAATCCTCTTACTTTGATTTGTGTAGAGAAAACTCCCACTCCTTGTGTTAAAAAGCCTAAAACTGCCAAAACTTTTTCTCAAAAGAGTGCTGAAATTTTTCAGAGTGTAGGAGATGATAACTCTATTTCCTTTAATGATTTTGATGTTGATGGCTGCAATATATCTGAAGTAATTTTGTTCTTGCAAAAGCTTGCTTTGACTCCCAATGCTAGTTCTTTAAATATTGCTTTTACTAAGCATATTACCAATGCTCTCATGAAAATTAGGGATGAAAAATTGCAACAAAAAGCTTCTATTCCCAAGAAGTTAGAAGATGGTTGGGAACCCATCATTGATATGCATGTTAATGGTTTTGATTGCCATGCTTTATGTGATCTAGGTGCTAGTATTTCTATCATGCCTAGAAAAATTTATGATATGCTTGATTTACCACCTCTTGAAAAATGTTATTATGATGTTCCTATTGCTGATGTTGCTAAGAAGAAACCTTTGGGAAGGATTAATGATGTTCTTATTATGGTTAACAATAACCTTGTTCCCGTTGATTTTCTTGTTATGGATGTTGAATGCCATGCTTCATGTCCTATTATTTTGGGAAGACCCTTTCTTCGAACTGTAGGTGCCATTATTGATATGAGAGAAGGCACCATCAAATATCAATTCCCACTCAAGAAATGTATGGAACACTTCCCTAGGAAAAGAAAGAAATTACTTTTTGACTCTATTCTTAGAGCAAATTATGAGCTTGATGCTTCATCTCTTGATGTTACTTGATTCGCAATTTTCTGCGCCTAGCTCAAAGGCGTTAAAGAAAAGCACTCTTGGGAGATAACCCAATGTTTTCTTTTCAGTACTTTTTCTTTTATTTGAGTCTTGGAAGTCATTACTACTGTAATGACCTCTCCTTATCATTTTTTATTTTATTGTTGTGCCAAGAGAAGCCTCTAATTTGAGTGAGGTAAAGATTTGGGGATGTTGCTGTCGTGAAACTGTTTTCGGTGCTGCACCGTAAAAATTCGTGAAAATTCTCTGTATATCTTTTCGACCTGCGATTTCTTGTGCATATGCCCCAGGTTATATCCAAACTTTCATTAGTTGAACACTTTTTGATTTGAGCAACACAAAACTCCTTAAAAAATCGGCCTTTATCAGCTGTTCTGTTTTGACAGATTTCTGCCACTATTCGTTTTTGCCGCTTTATCGCTTTCTTTTTTAGTTCTTTTGATCACGGAACTTTCGGGGAAGTTGCTACAGTAGTATATACTTTATATGTGACGGTTTTGGGTTGAAACCTGAAGCAAAAGAGGTTGATTATATGTTATGCTTACACTAATGTTGCTAATAGATTTGTGTTTAGTTTTGTATGAAGGAAGTTTTCAAGTGTAGGGATTGGAGAATGATGAGATGAATTGAAGAATGGACAAAAGCTCAAGCTTGGGGATGCCCATGCATCACCCCAAGAAATATCCAAGAAGTACAAGCGTCAAAGCTTGGGGATGCCCCCGAGGCACCCCTTCTTCATAGGCAAAAATCAGGTCACCTTTCAAGACACTATATTTTTATTGCTTCATGCATTATGCGTTTTTCTTGGAGCGTCAGTTGTTTTAGTTTTTAGTTTAGTTTTGTTTTGTTTGCTGCAATAAATGGTTGGACCCCAACAAATTTCCTTTGGATAAGTTGCCTTGCTTTTCATTTGCCAAGAACACTCCGTTTTTCATTCTTATCGTTTCAACGAGTGTTCTCTTTTTCTAGAACTGCGTTTAGTTTTCGTTTTTTGCCTTGATTTGTGTTCAAATCTTGTTATATCTTTTCATGAAGGTGTATTTTTGCCTCTGATCTTTATTGGTTTTCATCAAAAGAGCTATTTATAAATTTTTTGAATGGTGTTGAAAAAGAGAAAAAGCTTTATGCAAAAAAGTGGTACAAGAAGGAGCTTGTGTAGACTGCGGCCTAGGCTTTTGCATGTCGTGCTTGATGTCTTTTTGATAGTATGCTTAGTGGTTTTGCTGTAGCATGACTTGTCTCAAATAACTGAGATTGCTAAATGAGCCTTTGAAAAAATCATGTGTTGTTTTAATTATTTGGAAGCATTATTTTGGTTTTCTCCTTGATGCTTTATTTGGGTTGACTTGGCGCATGCTCACACATGTTAGACTCTTACAAAGTCGCCAATAGCCTTTATGATCATTTAGTTTTTGACTTTTGATGCCATCTTATGCTTCTTTTAATGTTGCTTTGTCGCTTTGCATGATTATGGCCATTATTGCTCTCTTAGTTGATCGCTCCTAGTCTTTTGCTAGCCCTCGCCTTGTACTGAGTATGAGCTCTACTCGTGCATCCAACTCCTAAAAAGCAAGTTTTACAAAGTGTCCACCATACATACCTATTAGCAATTTGCTATTCCAAGTAAATTTGACTTGCTTTTATTATCTCTTCAAATTAAACTCTTACCAGTGTTATGCGAAAATTAGTTAGTAAAGCTCTCACGAACCGGAAGGCACACTTTACTTTTTCTTGTTCTTAAAAATTTAACATTGTGGTCTCTTATGTTGAGTTGTTATGCTTGCAAGTTGTAAGTTGGAGACTAGCCCAACCATGCCATCATGGGGCAAGCTTTCAACATTGCACTTCTTATTTGAGTTGATATTGTGATCTTTTGTTTATGGATGCCCACGGTGTGAAATGAATTGGGAATCTTGCGGGGATCATGGAGTTTGTATATGTGTTAGGGAAACGCCTGGGCCGCCAATCTAAGCCATGCATAACTCATGGTGGAAATTTGCAGCATACCCATAGTGAACATTCGACGACGCATCTCAAAATAAAAAGCTAAACAAATGGTAAATAAAAGAGATGTTGAGGTGTTCATTGTCTGCTTGTCCTGTCATTTTGATGTGGGCTTGTTCCATGTCATCGGGCACGGAGGTACCCCGTTGGCGGTTCTCGATGATACATATATACTTACAATGACAAGAGCCTTGCTTGGGACTCTAAGTAAAGTAGCATGAGGTTTGGGTACTCGTATTCATGGGACACGAGGTTTTCAACTTATGATTTGTCAAGCATATGCATCATAATTGTTCTCGCATTAACTTTAACCATTCAAGATGCTTATGATGGGGGCAATGAGAGCTCAAAGCCGGTAAGTACCATAATTTTTGAAGGTTATAAAACTTCCAATCACTGCTTCCCTCCGCGAAGGGCCTTTCTTTTACTTTTATGTTGAGTCACCACCTTCTATCTTTATGCACCATTAAGAGAGCATAGTTGTCATTCTTAGTATAATGTGTATTGTTCCAAAGTTTTCATTGATTGATTCATATTGTTGGTTTCACTTGTTCTTAAATTATTTGTATCTAGTCGCCCTCTTAAACTTGAAGGTGTCCTATGCATTTATGTTTTGCTCTCCATGAAGGACAAGCTTAAAACCATTTGTATGTTTTTCCTTATGATTTGAACACACGTTTGACTTTCATTGTTTCATTTTCATGATCTTTTGTTTGTGTTCATTTTCATGTTATAACATGGTTGCTAAGTTTCTTCTATTAAGATTATATCTTTCATGCCCATGTTTTAAGTTCTTTTGATCCCAGCTCTCAAATGCTTACATATGTGATCAAGATTGTGTAGGTGTATGTCACCTCAAAAATTATTTATTTTGTTATCACTTACCTACTCGAGGACGAGCAGGAGTTAAGCTTGGGGATGCTTGATACGTCTCCAACGTATCTATAATTTTTGATGCTCCATGCTTGTTTTTACACCATTTGCCTAATGTTTTGTTACACTTCGTGGCACTTTTATGCATTTTCTGGAACTAACCTATTAACAAGTCGCCACAGTGCCAGTTCCCTGTTTTCTGCTGTTTTTGTGTTTCAGACAAGTTACACAGGAAATATTCTCGGAATTGGACGAAACAAAAGCCAAACATCCAGAAATCCACCGGAGCTTCCAGAGAACCGAAGAGGAGACGGAGTGGGGCCATGAGGGCCCCACACACCAGGGCGGCGCGGCCCAGCCCCTGGCCGTGCCCCTATATGTGAGACCACCTCGGTCCACTTCTGACGATGCCCCTTCGCTTATAAAGACCCCCCGACGGGAAAAACCTAAGGACCTGATCAATTTTCCAGAAACACATCGCGATCCGCCGCCGTCGTCGACCCGAGATTAGGAGGGTCCAGAAGCTCTTCCCAGCACCCTGCCGGAGAGGAGAATCGCCACCGCAGGTCTTCTTCATCGCCATGCTTGCCTCCGGAGCGATGAGTGAGTAGTCTACCTTGGACTATGGGTCCATAGCAGTAGCTAGATGGTTGTCTTCTCCACCATGTGCTTCATGTTTAGATCTCATGAGCTGCCCTACATGATTGAGATCACCGTTATGTAATTCTATATGTTGTGTTTGTTGGGATCCGATGAATATTGGTGTTATGATTGAGTTGCTATACTGAAATATATCTTATGTTATCTCTATGTTGTTTATGATCTTGCATGCTCTCCGTTGTTAGTAGCTATCTTGGCCGAGTAGTTGCTAGTGACTCCAAGAGGGGGTATTTATGCTCGATAGTTGGGTTCATGCCTCTATTTAATCTGGGGGAGTGACATAAACCTCTAAGGTTGTAGATGTGCTGTTGCCACTAGGGAGAAAACAACATTCATATGCTCGAGGGCATATGCTTTGTTTACATTACACACTTTGCTTAATGCAATTATCTGTTGTTTGCAACTTAATACTCATGGGGTGTTCAGATGATATCCCCGTGAGTGGATTATTAGTCATAGATGCAGTTGGATGGCGGTCTATGTATTTTGTTGTAATGCCCAGAGTAAATCGCATAGTGATCTTCTTGACATATCACGTTATCTTTATTCTATCAATTGCCCAACTGTAATTTGTTTACCCAGCATGTGTTATTTATCTTATGGAGAGACACCACTAGTGAACTGTGGACCCTGGTCCTATTTCCATCATATTGCTATCACCTCTTTACTTTACTCGCACTGTTTACTTTACTCGCATACTTCTACTGTTTTCCACATGATACGCTCATACCCTTTATTTCAAGCAAACCGGTGAGATTGACAACCTCATCGTAAGTTGGGAACAAAGTACTTGGTTGTGTTGTGTGCAGGTTCCACGTTGCTGCTCGCAAAGCAAAGCTTGGACGAGGTGCCATATAAATTGTCCGGAGCTGTCGCGAAGCTTGCAAGCATCACCTTCAGTCGTATTGGCTTTTTCTTCTTCGATCGATAAACCTTGGTTTCTAACTGAGGGAAAAACTTGCTGCAGTGCTCATCACACCTTCCGCTTGGGGTTCCCAATTGACTGGTTATAATCATCATCATCAACTACACGCCAGCCATCACGCCGCCTCATGGTGAGGCTGGCCCCTGGCTCAGCTCCATCTCCTCTTCGGTGTTCTGGAAGCTTCGTTTAATATCTAGACGTTCGGCTTTTGTTTTGTCCAATTCCAAGAATATTTCCTGTGTAACTTTTCTGAAATACAAAAATAGCAGAAAACAGGGAACTGGCACTGTGGCATCTTGTTAGTAGGTTAGTTCCGGAAAATGCATAAAAATGCCACGAAGTGTAACGAAACACTAAGCAAATGGTGTAAAAACAAGCATGGAGCATAAAAAATTATAGATACGTTTGAGACGTATCAGCATCCCCAAGCTTAACTCCTGCTCGTCCTCGAGTAGGTAAGTGATAACAAAAGAAATAATTTTTGAGGTGACATGCACCTATATAATCTTGATCATCTATGTAAAGCATTGAGTGCTGGGATCAAAAGAACTTAAAACATGGGCATGAAAGATATAATCTTGATAGAAGCAACTTAGCAACCATGTTATAACATGAAAAAGAACACAAACGAAAGATCATGAAAATGAAACAATAAAAGTCAAACGTGTGTTCAAATCATATGGAAAAACATACAAATGGTTTTTAGCTTGTCCTTCATGAGAGAGCAAAACATAAATGCATAGAACACCTTCAAGTTTAAGAGGGCGACTAGATACAAATAATTTAAGAACAAGTGAAACCAACATCATGAATCAATCAATGAAAATTTTGGGACAATGCACATTATACTCAGAATGACAACTATGCCCTCTTAGACGGTGCATAAAGGTAGAAGGTGGTGACTCAACATAAAAGTAAAAGAAAGACCCTTCGCAGAGGGAAGCAGTGATTAAACATGTGCTAGAGCTTTTCATTTGTAAAACAGAGAGATAAAAATTGGGTTTTGAGAGGTGGTTGTTTCATATCAACGACTGGCAATGGGGTCTTACTATATTCCATAATAAACAAGTGAGTGCGGTTCCGAGTTCTTTGAAAATTTGGCACATTGGTGCTCTTTTATAAAGCTTTGGCACTCCTCCCCACCTTTTTTCTTTTCTCAAACCATAGCTAACCGATTCCATCGGGTGCCCACCAACATTCACATACCATGGAGGAGTGACTTTTTTTCTTTTTTTAGAATTAGATTGCAATGGTCTGACCAACTCCCTTGCAAAATTAATGACGAGCAGATGAAGCTGCCTAGTCGAGGGGTACTTAATTTAATATGGAAGATAGCAATTCCGACCACTACGTCCCCATGAGCTAAAAACAGTGGCACAAAATGAGAAGTAGTTGAAAGTTTTGAAAGGTAGCACATGAAAATTTACTTGGAATGGCTTACAAATACCATGCATAGGAATTTATAGTGGACACAATGGCAAACTTGGTTTTTAGGAGTTGGATGCACGAGTAGAGCTCATACTCAGTACAAAATGAGGGCTAGCAAAAGACTGGGAGCGACCAACTAAGAGAGCAATAACAGCCATAATCATGCAAAGCGACAAAGCAACATTAAAAGAAGCATAAGATGGCATCAAAAGTCAAAAACTAAATGATCATAGAGGCTTATGGCGACTTTGTATGAGTCTAACATGTGTGAGCATGCGCCAAGTCAACCCAAATAAAGCATCAAAGGAGAAAACCAAAATAATGCTTCCAAATAATAAAAACAACGCATGATTTTTTCAAAGGCTCATTAAGAAATCTCAGTCATTTGAGACAAGTCATGCTATAGCAAAACCACTAAGCATACTATCAAAAAGACATCAAGCATGACATGCAAAAGTCTAAGCCGCAGTCTAAACAAGCTCCTTTTTGTACCACTTTTTTGCATGAAACTTTTTCTCTTTTCCAACACCATTCGAACCTTTTTGAAATAACTCTTTTGATGAAAACCAACATGGACCAGAGGTCAAAATACACCTTGATATAAAGATATAAGAAGATGTGAACAAAAATCAAGGCAAAAAACGAAAGCTAAACGCAGTTCTAGAAAAAGAGAACACTCGTTGAACGGTAAGAGTGAAAAACTAAGTGCTCTTGGCAAATGAAAAGCAAGGCAACTTCTCCAAAAGAAATTTGTTGGGGTCCAACTATTTATTGCAGCAAACAAAACTAAACTAAACTGAAAACTAAAAACAACTGACGCTCCAAGAAAAATGCATAATGCATGAAGCAATAAAAATATAGTGTATTGAAAGGTGACCTGATTTTTGCCGATGAAGAAGGGGTGCCTCGGGGGCATCCCCAAGCTTTGACGCTTGTACCTCTTGGATATTGCTTGGGGTGCGTGGGCATCCCCAAGCTTGAGCTTTTATCCATTCTTTAACTCATCTCATCATTCTCCAATCCCTACACTTGAAAACTTCCTTCATACAAAACTAAACACAATTCTATTAGCAACATTAGTGTAAGCATAGCAATGAATCAACCCTTTTCTGCTTCAGGTTTCAACTCAAAACCACCACATATAAAGCATATACTACTGTAGCAACTTCCCCAAAAGTTCCGTGATAAAAAAAACTCAAAAAGAAAGCGATAAAGAGGCAAACACAAATAGTGCCAGAAATCTGTCAAAACAGAACAGCTGACAAAGGTCGATTTTTCTGAGGGTTTTGTGTTGCTCAAATCAAAAAGTGTATAACTAATGGAAGTTTGGATATAACCTGGGGCATATGCACAAGAAATCGCAGGTCAAAAAGATATTCTGATAATTTTCACAAATTTTTATGGTGCAGCACCGAAATCTGTTTCAGGACAGCAACATCCCCAAATCTTACCTCACTCAAATTAGAGGCTTCTTTTGGCACAACAACGAAATGAAAAGGATAAGGAGAGGTTATTACAGTAGTAATAACTTCCAAGACTCAAATAAAAGAAAAAGTACTGAAAGTAAAACAATAGGTTATCTCCCAAGAGTGCTTTTCTTTAACGCCTTTGAGCTAGGCGCAAAAAGTGCAAATCAAGTATTTTCGAAAGAGGCATTAAGATCAACTATTGAAGTCTTTTCAACAATAAATTGAATTGTATCCAAATGAGTTTTTGAGTATCCCTTGTAATCACGCTTTGGTACACTACTTTCATCAAAAAGATTTTCAGGACAAATCCAATTAAAATTCTTTTCCAAAGCATCATGAATTCCTACAAGTTTACAAGGTATAGGTACTCTGAAATCTTCATTGGTTGTACCTACAACCTCTACATGCGAGCCAAGCTTATTAAAACGCAAAAACTTTCCTAGCTTCAATGGCAACATCTCGAAATTCTCTACGCAAAGTTTCCAAGATAAAAGCTTTCTTTTCGGGATCTTCAATATCATGAAGCTTAAGAAACATGTGTTGCATAAAAGGATTAAGGCTAGCAAACCTAGCTTCTAACATGTGAACTGAATAAGCAGAAGCAACTTCATAACTAGGAGCAAGCTCAGCCAAAGATTTTTCCTCCACATCTTTATGCATGCTAATATGATTAAAGAACTCCTCGATGTTACTTTTCCCAATAATAGAACCACTACCTACCGAGAGGTCCTCCAAAATATACTTAGGAAACAACATAATGAACTAAAAGTAAAGAAATAATAACTATGAAGGAAACTAATTTTTGTGTGTTTTTGATAAAATGATGCAAGTAAAAATAAAGTAAAAGCAAAACTAAAACAAAGTAAAGGATGTGCGTGCGAAACTCCCCTTGCAGAAGTCTTCTTTTTCCCCGGCAACGGCGCCAGAAAATTTATGCTTGTTGCGGGCAGGATGACCACCCAGTTGGGAACCCCAAGAGGAAGGTATGATGAGTACAGCAGCAAATTTTCCCTCAGTAAGAAACCAAGGTTTGTCGAATCTAGGAAAAAGCCAAACGTCTGAAGGTGATGCTTTCTAGCCTAGTGACACTCCAACAAGGGCGCCGTTAACGATAACGTGTTAGCGCGTCTTCAACTAGTAGCAACGTGGAACCTGCACACAACACAACCAAATACTTTGCTCCCAATTTACGATGAGGTTGTCAATCTCACCGGTTTGCTGTAAACAAAGGTATGAGCGTATCGAGTGGAAAGCAATAGTAGTATGCGAGAAAGTAAACAATGTGAGTAAAGTAAACAGGTGATAGCAATATAAAGGAAATTGGACCGGGGTCCACAGTTCACTAGTGGTGTCTCTCCATAAGATAAATAACAACATGCTGGATAAACAAATTACAGTTAGGCAATTGATAGAATAAAGATAACGTGCATATGTCATGAGGATCACTATGAGATATACTCTGGGCATTACAACAAAATACATAGACCGCCATCCAACTGCATCTATGACTAATAATCCACTCGCGGGGATATCGTCCGAACACCCATCGAGTATTAAGTTGCGAATAACAGATAACTGCATTAAGCAAAGTGTGTAATATAAACAAAACGAATGTCCTTGGACACAAGAATGTTGTTTTCTCCCTACTGGCAACAGCACATCTACAACCTTAGAGGTTTATGTCACTCCCCCAGATTAAATAGAAGCATGAACCCAACTATCGAGCATAAATACCTCCTCTTGGAGTCACTAGTATCTACTTGGCCAAGATAGCTACTAACAACGGAGATCATGCAAGATCATAAACAACATAGAGATAACATAAGATAATATTCAGCACATCAACTTAACATAACACCAATATTCATCGGATCCCAACAAACACAACATGTAGAATTACATAAAGATGATCTCGATCATGTAAGGCAGCTCATGAGATCTAAACATGAAACACATGGTGGAGAAGACAACCATCTAGCTACTGCTATGGACCCATAGTCCAAGGTAGACTACTCACTCATCGCGCCGAAGGCAAGCATGGCGATGAAGAAGACCTCCGGTGGCGATTCCCCTCTCCGGCTGGGTGCCGGGAAGAGCTTCTGGACCCTCTCGATCTCGGGTCGACGATGGCGATGGATCGCGATATGTTTCTGGAAAAGTGCTCGGGTATTTAGGTTTTTCCCATCGGGGGGTCTTTATAGGCGAAGGGGCAGCGTCAGAGGTGGACCAGGGGGTCTCACCCCTAGGGGGCGCGGGCCAGGGGCAGGCCACGCCGCCTCGTGGTGAGGCTGGCCCCTGGCTCGGCTCCGTCTCCTCTTCGGTGTTCAGGAAGCTTCGTTTAATATCTAGACATTCGGCTTTTGTTTCGTCCAATTTCGAGAATATTTCCTGTGTAACTTTTCTGAAACACAAAAACAGCAGAAAATAGGGAACTGGCACTGTGGCATCTTGTTAGTAGGTTAGTTCCAGAAAATGCATAAAAACGCCACGAAGTGTAATGAAACACTAAGCAAATGGTGTAAAAACAAGCATGGAGCATCAAAAATTATAGATACATTTGAGAGGTATCACTCCCCCCCCCAAGCTTAGCTTATTGCTTGTCCTCAAGCAATTCAGTTAACAACGAAGAGCGATAAAAGAAACTTTCACAAACACATTTGTTTCATAAGATGTATATATTCTCACTATATGATCAAGTACTCACGCAATCTATACTTCTTATAAAGCAAAACCCCACTAAGGGGTCATTTAAGTTGTCTATCTCAACATGCAAGCTATCCACATCACCCACTATATTAGCCAATCAATTGTCTATGTCATCCCACTAATATTAATTAATTAATATCTTTGCATGCAATATATCCACCTCATCAATTCTTTTAAGGCATACAATTGAATACGTCACTATTTTTTGTTGGCGAATACACAAAAATTTAACTTTCATAAAATTTAGCCTTTGAATATTGTGACCAATTTAATCTTCAGCTTAATTTTAATGATTTTAATAGACAATTTCCTATTTTATGTGTCTTATATATAGTAGATTTTTGAAGAAAATCCCGCTGCAACGTGCGGGGTATTTTTCTAGTTCATAATAAGAAGTATGCAACTAATGTTATCTCATAGTCATGCAAGCTATGAAAAAGTACCAGCAGACTAATAACAAGCAACATGAAACATAAGAAGCTACAAGATTGTAATGCTCATAATAAGATATGAAAGAGTGGTATCTCGCTTGCCTTTATTTGTGGAGTAAAACATAAATGCCAAGGCACCTCTGAAGTTCAAGAGAAGACTAAAAGTAGAAATATCAAAGATACAAGCATCAAAGTTATACCACAATTAACCGTGTTCTGGGACAAGCACATTGCACTAAGAATGACAGCCATGCTCTCAATAAGGTGCTTAAAGTTAGAAGATCAAGACTCAACATAAAGTAAAAGAAAGGCCCTTCATAGAGGGAAGCAGGGATTTAACATGTGCTAGAGCTTTTCATTTGTAAAATAGAGATTAAAATTTATTTTGAGAGGTGGTTGTTTTCTGTCAACGACTAGCAATGGGGTTCTTGCTATCTTCCATACTGAACAAGTTGAGAGCGGTTCCGAGTTCTTTGAAAAATTGGCACATTGGTGCTATTTTATAAAGCTTGGCACTCCTCCCCACTTTTCTTTTCACAAACCATGGATAACCGATTTCATTGGGTGCCCACCAACTTTAACATATCATGGAGGAGTGCCTTTTTTCTCTTTTCTCCTTTCTTATTTAGATTACAATGGTCTGACCAGCTCCCGTGCAAAATTAATGACGAGCAGATGAAGCATGCAAGTCGAGGGGTACTTAATTCAATATGGAAGATAGCAATTCTGACCACTATGTCCTCATGAGCTAAAAACAGTGGCACAAAATGAGAAGTATTTGAAGGTTTTGAAAGGTAGCACATGAAAATTTACTTGGAATGGCTTTGTAATACCATGCATAGGAATTTATAGTGGACTCTTTGGAATTACTTGGTTTTCAGGAGTTGGATGCACGAGAAGTATTCCCTCTCAGTACAAGTGAAGGCTAGCAAAAGACTGGGAAGCGACAATCGAGAGAGCAGTAACTGTCATAATCATGCTTACGACAAAACAAAATTAATATAGGCATAAAAATGATACAAGAACTCTGAGGCAAAGTAAATCATCAAGGCTTAATTGACTTTTGTTCAGTCATATGCATGCTTGAGCATGTGCCAAGTCGATTCAAATAAAACTTTTCAGAGGAGGATACCACAATGTCATACCATTTTATGAATAAAACAATGCAAGCAAACATCTATGTGACATGCTACAAACTATTAGTGAATTGGAACAAATCATATGAGAGCAAGAACTACTAAGCATCCATTAAATAACATACACCTTACATGAACAAGCTAAGCACGTCCATATAGATGAGTATATGTACAAAAATGAAAACAAATAGAGTTCATACCAGCCTCTCATCACATCTCGAATTGTCATACGTCGTCAGTATTGCCCTTCACTTGTGTGGCTTGAATAATATGAAGTGATAACCAAGCTCCAATAGAGTCACGGGAGACTGAACTTTGTAGCAAACTTTACAAAACCGGAAAAGAACAACAAATATTTTTGGGTTTTCGAATTTTGAAACAAGAACAGAAGGAAACAGCAAACAAAGCACAATCTTTTTAGATTTTTCGAATATCAAACCAAAAATAGAAGATGAAGCAAACCAATACTAGAAAACTAAAGAAGCAAACAAAGAGAAATAACAGAAATATTTTTGGTCTTTTTGTGTTTTGGAAAGTGGAAACAAAAACAAGAACAAAAAAAAGCGAAACGTGGATATACAAAGTACCGACAAAATATGATGTATAGATGAGTGAGTTGTCGGCGTACCTCCCCCCAAGCTTAGGCTTTTGGCCTAAGTGGAGATCAATCCTAACTTGACTAAGAAGTGGCATCTCCAAAATATGACGAAGAAGTATCTTCGTCCTGATATGAGCTCGAGGGCGCCCCGGTGTGGTACACTGTGTAATAGTCAGCTGGCGCCTCCTCTTCCTCCTGGTCTTCAACGCCCTGCTGTATGTGGAAGCCAAGAAACCTAAGCTGCTCAACCAACTCCTCCTTCGAACGCGACCAAGGTCCCCTGCAAACACTGAACAAACTGGGCTGCGGCAAGGGAACTTCCCTTTCTTCTCCATCAGTAAATAACATTCTGTAAACTAATTTTCCTGCACATGAGTTAGCAGTAACAAAGTGATGGATCTTCATAGCAGCAAGATCAAGTCTCTGTGGGACTAGCAATGTATCATTAGGAGCAATAGAAAGGCCCAAAGTAGCAACAATGCGCGCAACAATAATGCCTCCATAAATAGGTCCCCTAGCAGCTAGGTGACGAGCAATGAGAGCACCGAGGTTGTACTTTTTACAAACATCAAGCGCAGTAGCTAGAAAAGCTAAATGATAATTAGAAATATTACTAGTATTCTCCCTACCAAGAATACTGGTGGCAAGATTGTAAGCAAAGTATCTAATAGCTGGGAGTTGAATGTTTCTTATCTTGCCACACTGGGTTGTGCGGTCATCATCATTGGTCACTCCTCGGTAGAGCTCTAGAAGATCAGCAGGTCGGTTCTGAATCTTCTTTGCTGTCCCAAACATGGGAATACCTAAGGTGCTACAAAATCTCTCCAAAGACATGGTGATAGAGTTATAATAAATTTTAAATGCAATAGATGGCTTGAAGGCAGAGTTAGAAAATTTAAAGCTCTCAACAAAAATCTTTGTGAGCATAGCATATTGGTTACTCTCATCAAGCATGTATGTAGTCAAACCAACCCTGTCAACAAGAAGTAAGAAATCATCAAGGATCCCTGCATCACTCAAAAAGTTGGTACAAGGGAAAGTTGATGGATGCACATCTCCATCATCCCCCTCATCGCCAATGTTCAGTGACATAAGATCTTCATTATAAGATATCCTAAATCGAGTAGTTGATCTAGAAGGCCTTGAGGACATTGGTGCTTCTCTCTCAAAGACTTCTCCAAAGGTGTGATTATCCATTTCCCTTTTCTGAAATTTTTTAGCAAACCTCATAAAAAATGATATTGAGACAAACAAATGTAGGGAACTACTATAGGGAGTTGCAAGAACGCTAACATGCATCAAAAGAACTTATCTAAGCAATAGAACAAGCATGCAAACTCATTTAACCTGTCACCTATAGTGCTAAAATACTCAAGGAATACTCCACTAAACAAAATTCTACTTGGACAATCGAAGGAGTCACATACCGGAGAACAAATGCTCCAAATCTCAGCAACAAAGATGGGCTGAGCAAGGAGATCGAAAAATCATGAGCAAGAACAGCAAGAACTCGGGTTTGAACAATGGAGTGGAGATATTTCGGGAGAGAGAGTGAAGTGGCTGGTGGAGAGGTAAGTGGAGGGCCAGGGGGGCCCACACCATGCCACGGCGTGGCCTGGCCCTGGCCGCACCGCCATGTGGTGTGGTGGCATGGTGGGTCCCCCTGGGGTGTCCCACATGCCTCTCTGCCCCAAATTTGACATAAAATTTTAAAAAGAATTTTCTAGAATTTTTCGAGAAACTTTATTTTCAAGGATTTTCAGAAATTGACAAAAGATTAAAAACTTGGGAAAACGAACATGGAACGATGGAAAACAAATTCAAACCAAGTCTATAGTGGCTCTAAGATACTCTAGTATGCAACTAAACAGTGGAAACGAAAGTGAACAAGATGGAAACATGAGTAAACAAAAGTAAATGCGGTGAAAACATAGTTTCATTCATTCAAAAACCACTTTGTTAACAAGGTTGATCAAGTCTTGTTACCAAACAAATTTTCTATGAAACAAAACTTTGCATTTCGCTAACTGATTATGTTACCTCGACCTTGATAGGCATAGTCTCAACCATAGCAATTTTATATTCTTCCTTGGGCTTTAGCCTTGAACAATAAATTTCTCCAACTTTGATGATCTTAATATTTTTGATTGAATTTAGACCATATTTTCTATCAATCTTCTTAGGAAAATAAACCGTGTGCTCCTTATCATTAACATTAAAAGTTACTTTCCCTTGGTTGCAATCAATAACAGCACCTGCAGTGTTTAGAAAAGGTCTCCCAAGAATAATAGACATATTATCATCTTTAGGCATTTCCAACACAACAAAATCTGTTAATATCAAGCAATTATTAGCCACTTGAACAGGAACATCCTCACATATACCAATAAGAATAGTAGTAGACTTGTCAGCCATTTGCAAAGATATATCAGTTGATATCAATTTTTCTAGATCAAGTCTCTTGTAGAGAGAAAAAGGCATGACACTAACTCCGGCTCCCAAATCATACAAAGCAGTTCTAACATAGTTATTTTTAATAGAGCAAGGAATAGTTGGTATACATGGATCTCCAAGCTTCTCTGGAACCTTGCCATCGAAAGAATAATTAGCAAGCAAAGTGGAAATTTCCTCACTAGGAATCTTCCTTTTCTTTGAAACAATATCCTTCATATACTTTGAATAAGGAGGCATTTTAATAGCTTCAGTCAAAGGAATTTTCAAATACAAAGGTTTCATCCATTCACAAAACCTGTTATAGTGTTCTTCTTCCTTGGATTTGTGTTTCTTACCAGGAAAAGGCATTGGTTTTTGCACCCAAGGTTCGCTCTCACTACCATGTTTATTGGCAATGAAATCCTCCTTGGTGTACTTTGCATTCTTAGCAAGATTTTTTGGTTTCTCCTCAACTTCTTCTTTATCAAAAGCATTACCGGTTTCAGTTTCAGCATCAGAAATAGAAACACTATTAGGATCCTTACCTGTTTCGGAAGATTCTGCAACTGTTTTATGCTTCTCCTTCTTTTTCATGGAAGGAGTACCATTACCTGTAGCACGTTGAGAATCCTGCTCGATCCTCATAGGATGGCCTTCAGGATATAAAGGATCCTGAGTAGAAGCACCACTTCTAGTGCTTATTTCATAAGCATGTTTTTCTCTAGAAGCATGATACGTCTCAAACGTATCTATAATTTTTGATGCTCCATGCTTGTTTATGCACCATTTGCTTTGTGTTTTGTTACACTTCGTGGCATTTTTATGCATTTTCCAGAACTAACCTATTAACGAGATGCCACAGTGCTAGTTCCCTATTTTCTGCTGTTTTTGTGTTTCAGAAAAGTTACACAGGAAATATTCTCGAAATTAGACAAAACAAAAGCCAAAGTTCCTATTTTTCCCAACACGAGACGGAGTCCAAAGCAGAGACGGAGGGGAGCCAGGGGCCAGCCACACCATAGGGCTGCGCGGCCAGCCCCTGGCCCATGCCACCAAGTGGTGGGGCCACCTGGCCCACCTCCTGACGCCGCCCTTCCGCCTATATATTCTCCTCGACAGGAAAACCCTAAAGCCCGATCAATTTTCCACGAAACATACTGTAAGCCGCTGCCGTTGTTGACGCGAGATCGGGAGGGTTCAGAAGCTCTTCCCGGCACCCTGGCGGAGAGGGGAACCATCACCGGAGGCCTTCTTCATCACCATGCATGCCTTCGGAGTGATGTGTGAGTAGTCTACCTTGGACTACGGGTCCATAGCAATAGCTAGATGGTTGTCCTCTCCTCCATGTGCTTCATGTTTAGATCTTGTGAGCTGCCTATCATGATCAAGATCATCGTTGTGTAATTCTACATGTTGTGTTTGTTGGGATCCGATGAATATTGATACTTTGTCAAGTTGATTTATTGATTTATCATCTCTATGTTGTTTATGATCTTGCATGCTCTCTGTTGCTAGTAGATATCTTGGCCGAGTAGATGCTAGTGACTCCAAGAGGGAGTATTTATGCTCGATAGTGGGTTCATGCCTCTAGTAATCTGGGGGAGTGACAGAAACCTCTAAGGTTGTTGATGTGCTATTGCTACTAGGGAGAAAACAATAATCTTGTGTTCAAGGACATTTGTATTGTTTACATTACACACTTTGCTTAAGGCAATAATCTGTTGCTTGCAACTTAATACCCAACGGTTGCTCGGATGACATCCGGCGGGTGGATTATTAGTCATAGATACAGTTGGATTACGGTCTATGTATTATGTTGTAATGCCCAAGTGAATCTTATAGTGATCCTCATGACATTTGTATGCTTGCTTTATTCTATCAATTGCCCAACTGTAATTTGTTTACCCAGCATGTTATTTATCTTATGGAGAGACACCTCTAGTGAACTCTAGACCCCGGTCCATTCTTTTACATTCTTATTGCCGTTTACTATTTACTCGCTTTATTTACATTCTTGCAAACTACTATCTTTTACCTTATGATACGTTTAATCCTTTGTTTACAGCAAACCAGTGAGATTGACAACCTCACTATAAGTTGGGGCAAAGTACTTTGGTTGTGTTATGTGCAGGTTCCACGTTGCTGCTGGTGCAAAGCTACGCCCCAGATAAGGCGCCATATATAAATTGTCTGGAGCTGTCGCGAAGCTAGCGAGCATCAACCTTCGGAAGTTGGTTCTTTCTCCTACTGGTTCGATAAACCTTGGTTTCATACCGAGGGAAGACTTGCTGCTGTGCTCATCATACCTTCCTCTTGGGGTTCCCAACTGGGCGGTCATCTACACGCCATCAAAGCATTAACTTGCAAATCTTTTTGCACCTTAGTGAGCTGATCAATTTGAGTCTGAACCATTTGGAAATGTTTAACAATCATCTTAACATCATTGGAGGTCCTCTCCATAATATCCTACAACTTATTAATAGCTCTAGAGTTGTCCAACAAATGATTCTGCACACTCTTATTAAAGTTATCTTGCTTAACAATGAAATTATCAAACTCATCTAAGCATTGATAAGGAGGTTTAGAGTAAGGAATATCTCTATTATCAAAGCGTTGGAGAGAGTGTACCTCAATAGTGGAGGAGCGAGGGATTGGCTTACATAGTTCTTCTATAGGTGGTATATTCTTCACATCTTCAGATATAATACCCTTCTTGACGAGGGTATGACCCCTCGAGTACTCGATATTGGCCTACCTGCTACAGCCTAAGAACAAGATGGACACTCGAAGCCCAAGAAGCCCAAAACTAGTTAGAGTTTGCAAACACCTGTAACCAACTTGGACCGGATCCTGAGACCTCGCCCCCCATATATAAGGGAGAGGAGGGGCGGCCAAGAAGGGGGAGATAATTTTGCATAGACACCTGATCTCACATAGATCTCATGTAGATAGGCTAGCCACGCCATCTCCTTCCACCTCCACCAGATCTCATCTGCGCACCATTGTAACAGCTCCAACTATACAAGCAATACAAGATCAGACAAGTAGGATGTAGGTCTTTACCCTCCGGGCGCGCCAAACCTGGGTAAATTCGTATGTACCCCTATTTCTGTCTGAAGCCGTTGAATCTGTCAAGCACCCACATACGCTCCATGAATCAAAAGCCCTCAAGCATGGGCATTGCCAGGTTAGGATCTCGTTAATTGGCGCCGACCGTGGGGACGATAGGCGCTGGATCCACGGGTTCACCGGCTCCATCACCCTTCATCAAGCGCTGCAGCAGATCCGTCGGGATCGCGCCAAGAACTTCAACTCCTGCGATAGATTCGACGTCATTGATACGTCTCAAACGTATCCATAATTTTTGATGCTCCATGCTTGTTTTTACACCATTTGCTTAGTGTTTCGTTACACTTCGTGGCACTTTTATGCATTTTCCGGAACTAACCTATTAACAAGTCGCCATAGTGCCAGTTCCCTGTTTTCTGCTGTTTTTGTGTTTCAGAAAAGTTACACAGGAAATATTCTCGGAATTGGACAAAACCAAAGCCAGTCGCCCAGAAATTCACCGAAGCTTCCAGAGAACCGAAGAGGAGACGAAGTGGGGCCACAAGGGCCCCACACAATAGGGCGGTGCGGCCAGGGGCTGGGTCGCGCCCCCTATGTGTGAGGGAGCCTCGGTCCACTCCTGACGATGCCCCTTCACCTATAAAGACCCCCCGATGGAAAAAACCTAAAGACCCGATCACTTTTCTAGAACACATCGCGATCCGCCGCAGCCGTCGACCCGAAGATCGGGAAGGTCTAGAAGCTCTTCCTGGCACCCTGCCGGAGAGGGGAATCACCACCGGAGGTCTTCTTCATCGCCATGCTTGCCTCCGGCACGATGAGTGAGTAGTCTACCTTGGACTATGGGTCCACAGCAGTAGCTAGATGGTTGTCTTCTCCACCATGTGCTTCATGTTTAGATCTCATGAGCTGCCTTACATGATTGAGATCACCGTTATATAATTCTACATGTTGTGTTTGTTGGGATCCGATGAATATTGGTGTTATGATTGAGTTGAAGTACTGAATTTTATCTTATGTTATCTCTATGTTGTTTATGATCTTGCATGCTCTCCGTTGTTAGTAGCTATCTTGGCCAAGTAGTTGCTAGTGACTCCAAGAGGGGGTATTTATGCTCGATAGTGGGTCCATGCCTCTATTTAATCTGGGGGAGTGACAGAAACCTCGAAGGTTGTAGATGTGCTATTGCTACTAGGGGAAAACAACATTCATATGCTCGAGGGCATATGCTTTGTTTACATTACACACTTTGCGTAATGCAATTATCTGTTGTTCGCAACTTAATACTTGTGAAGTTCTCGGATTGATTCGACACAAGTGGATTATTAGTCATAGATGCAGTTGGATGGCGGTCTATGTATCTTGTTGTAATGCCCAGAGTAAATCTCATAGTGATCCTCTCATCATATGCACGTTGTCTTTATTCTATCCATTGCCCAACTGTAATTTGTTTACCCAGCATGTATTATTTTATCTTATGGAGAGACACCACTAGTGAACTGTGGATCCCGGTCCTATTTCCTTTATATTGCTATCACCTGTTTACTTTACTCGCACTGTTTACTTTACTCGCATAGTATTATCACTTTCCACTCAATACGCTCATACCCTTTGTTTCAAGCAAACCGGTGAGATTGCAACCTCATCGTAAGTTGGGAACAAAGTATTTGGTTGTGTTGTGCGCAGGTTCCACGTTGCTACTGGTTGAAGACGCGCTAGCAAGTTATCGTTAATGGTGCCCTTGTTAGAGCATCACGCAGCTAGTGGGCATCACCTTCAGTCATTTGTCTCTCTCCTACTGGATTGATAACCTTGGTTTCATAACTGAGGGAAAACTTGCTGCTATATTCATCAAAACCTTCTCTTGGGGTTTTCCAACTGGCCGTCATTTTTACTTCATCAACTCGGCCCCATCAAGTCTTCTGGCGCCGTTGCCGGGGATTGAAGAAGAAGAAGCTCCCACATCAAATACACGCTTCCCCGTCAACTTGGCACCATCAAACAGTAATCAAGTTTTCTGGCGCCGTTGCCGGGGAGGAAGAAGACTTCTGCAAGGAGTGTTTTCGCACACACATCCTTTACTTTGTTTTAAGTTTTGCTTTACTTTATTTGTACTTGCATCGTTTTATCAAAAACCCAAAAAAAAATTAGAATCCTTGATAGTTGTTTTTACTTGTCTGCTTTTAGTTTGCTAGAATGGCTACTCCTAAAAACACCAAGTTGTGTGACTTTACTAGCACGAACAATAGTGATTTTATCTGCACTCCTATTGCGCCACCTGCTCCTGCTGCAAATTTTTATGAGATTAAGCCTGCTTTGTTGAACCTTGTTATGAAAGAGCAATTTTCTGGTGCTAGTACTGAAGATGTTGCAGCTCATCTCAACAATTTTGTTGAGCTATGTGAGATGCAGAAATATAAGGATGTTGAAAGTGATATTATTAAGCTTAAGTTGTTTCCTTTTTCTTTGAGAGGAAAAGCTAAGGATTGGTTGCTGTCTTTGACTAAGAATAGTATTGATTCATGGGCTAAGTGTAAGGATGCTTTTATTGGTAGATACTATCCTCCTGCTAAGATTATAGCTTTGCGTAGCAATATTATGAAGTTTAGTCAGTTTGATAATGAACATGTTGCTCAAGCTTGGGAAAGAATGAAATCTATGATAAAGAATTGTCCCACTCATGGACTGACTACTTGGATGATTGTTCAAACTTTTTATGCAGGACTGAATTTTTCTTCGAGGAACCTAGTTGATTCAGCTGCTGGAGGCACTTTTATGTCCCTTACCTTGGGCGCCGCAATAAAGCTTCTCAACAATATGATGGTAAATTACTCTGCATGGCACACCGAGAGAGCTCCACAAGGTAAGAAGGTAAATTCTGTTGAGGAAACCTCTTCCTTGAGTGATAAGATTGATGCTATCATGCTTATGCTTTCTAATGATAGGACTCATGTAGATCCTAATAATGTTCCTTTGACCTCTTTGGTTGCTCAAGAAGAGCATGTTGATGTAAACTTCATTAGAAATAATAATTTTAACAACAATGCTTATAGGAACAATTTTGCTAGTAACAATTATAGGTCGTATCCTTCTACCAATGGTAATGGTTATGGTAATTCTTATCGTAATTCCTCCAACAACACTAGGGCCATGCCCTCCGAGCTTGAGGTAATGCTCAAGGACTTCATCGATAAGCAAAATGCTTTTAACAAGTCTGTTGAGGAAAAGTTAGGCAAAATTGATATTCTTGCTTCTAAAGTTGATAGCCTATCATTAAACTTATGATGTTGAACTTATGAAATTAAAAGTGTTGCCTAATGATGTGAAAGAGAATAATCCTTTTGCTACTGCTAATGCTATCCAAGTTAGAATTGATGAAAATGTTAGGATGCTAGCAGAATTGCATGCCAGGTGGGAAAGAGAAGATGAGATGGCTAGAGAGATGAAGGTTTGTACCATTACTACCTCTAATGATGTTGCTCCTAATGCTAGCAATCCTCTTACTTTAATTGGTGTAGAGAAAACTCCGACTCCTTGTGTTAAAAAGCCTAAAACTGCTAAAACTTTTTCTCAAAAGAGTGCTGAAATTTTTCGGAGTGTAGGAGATGATAGCTCTATTTCCTTTAATGATTTTGATGTTGATGGCTGCAATATATCTGAAGTTATTTTGTTCTTGCAAAAGCTTGCTTTGACTCCCAATGCTAGTTCGTTAAATGTTGCTTTTACTAAGCATATTACCAATGCTCTTATGAAAATTAGGGATGAAAAGTTGAAGCAAAAAGCTTCTGTTCCCAAGAAGTTAGAAGATGGTCGGGAACCCATCATTGATATGCATGTTAATGGTTTTGATTTCCATGCTTTATGTGATCTAGGTGCTAGTATTTCTATTATGCCTAGAAAGATTTATGATATGCTTGATTTACCACCGCTTGAAAAGTGTTATTATGATGTTCCTATTGCTGATGTTGCTAAGAAGAAACCTTTGGGAAGAATTAATGATGTTCTTATTATGGTTAACAATAACCTTGTTCCGTTGATTTTCTTGTCATGGATGTTTAATGCAATGCTTCATGTCCTATTATTTTGGGAAGACCTTTTCTTCGAACTGTAGGTGTCATCATTGATATGAGGGAAGGCACCATCAAATATCAATTTCCACTTAAGAAAGGTATGGAACACTTCCCTATAAAGAGAAAGAAATTGCTTTTTGACTCTATTCTTAGAGCAAATTATGAGCTTGATGCTTCATCACTTGATGTTACGTGATTCGCAATTTTCTGCGCCTAGCTCAAAGGCGTTAAAGAAAAGCACTCTTGGGAGATAACCCAATGTTTTTACATTCAGTTATTTTTCTTTTATTTGAGTCTTGGAAGTTATTACTACTGTAATGACCTCTCCTTATCCTTTTTATTTCGTTTTTGTGCCAAGACAAGCCTCTAATTTGAGCGAGGTAAGATTTGGGGATGTTGCTGTCCTGAAACAGTTTTCGGTGCTGCACCGTAAAAATTCGTGAAAATTCTATGTATATCTTTTGGACCTGAGATTTCTTGTGCATATGCCCCAGGTTGTATCCAAACTTTCATTAGTTGAACACTTTTTGATTTAAGCAACAGAAAACCCCTCAAAAATTCGACCTTTGTCAGCTATTCTGTTTTGACAGATTTCTGCCAATATTTGTGTTTGCCGATTTATCGCTTTCTTTTTTAGTTCTTTTGATCACGAAACTTTTGGGGAAGTTGCTACAGTAGTATATGCTTTATATGTGGTGGTTTTAGGTTGAAACCTGAAGCAAAAAGGGTTGATTCTATGTTATGCTTACACTAATGTTGCTAATAGATTTGTGTTTAGTTTTGTATGAAGGAAGTTTTCAAGTGTAGGGATCGGAGAATGATGAGATGAGTTGAAGAATGGACAAAAGCTCAAGCTTGGGGATGCCCATGCATCACCCCAAGAAATATCCAAGAAGTACAAGCGTCAAAGCTTGGGGATGCCCCCGAGGCACCCCGTCTTCATCGGCAAAAATCAGGTCTCCTTTCAACACACTATATTTTTATTGCTTCATGCATTATGTATTTTTCTTGGAGCGTCAGTTGTTTTTAGTTTTCAGTTTAGTTTAGTTTTGTTTGCTGCAATAAATGGTTGGACCCCAACAAATTTCTTTTGGAGAAGTTACCTTGCTTTTCAATTGCCAAGAACACTCCGTTTTTTATTCTTATAATTTCAACGAGTGTTCTCTTTTTCTAGAACCGCGTTTAGTTTTCGATTTTCGCCTTGATTTGCATTCAGATCTTGTTATATCTTTTCATCAAGGTGTATTTTTGCCTCTGGTCCTTATTGGTTTTCATCAAAAGAGGTGGTTATAAAAAGTTCGAATGGTGTTGGAAAAGAGAAAAAGCTTTATGCAAAAAAGTGGTACAAGAAGGAGCTTGTGTAGACTGCGGCTTAGACTTTTTCATGTCATGCTTGATGTATTTTTGATAGTATGCTTAGTGATTTTGCTGTAGCATGACTTGTCTCAAATAACTGAGATTGCTTAATGAGCCTTTGAAAAATTCATGCGTTGTTTTTATCGTTTGGAAGCATTATTTTGGTTTTCTCCTTGATGCTTTATTTGGGTTGACTTGGCGCATGCTCACACATGTTAGACTCTTACAAAGTCGCCAATAGCCTCTATGATCATTTAGTTTTTGACTTTTGATGCCATCTTATGCTTCTTTTAATGTTGCTTTGTCGCTTTACATGATTATGACCGTTATTGCTCTCTTAGTTGGTCGCTCCCACTCTTTTGCTAGCCTTCGTTTTGTACTGAGTATGAGCTCTACTCGTGCATCCAACTTCTAAAAACCAAGTTTACCATTGTGTCCACCATACATACCTATTAGCAATTTGCTATTCCAAAGTACATTTGACTTGCTTTTATCTACTCTTCAAATTAAACTCTTACCAGTGTTATGCGAAAATTGGACAGTAAAGCTCTCACGAACCGGATGGCACACTTTATTTTTCTCGTTCTTAAAAATTTGACATTGTGGTCTCTTATGTTGAGTTATTATGCTTGCAAGTTGTAAGTTGGGAATTAGCCCAGCCATGCCGTCATGGGGCAAGCTTTCAACATTGCACTTCTTATTTGAGTTGATATCGTGATCTTTTGTTTATGGATACTCGCGGTGTGAAATGAATTGGGAATCTTGCGAGATCATGGAGTTTGTATATGTGTTAGAGAAATGCCTGGGCCGCCAATCTAAGCCATGCATAATTCAGGGTGGAAATTTGCAGCATGCCCATAGTGGACATTCGACGACGCATCTCAAAATAAAAAGCTATATAAATGGTAAATAAAAGAGATGTCGAGATGTTCATTGTCTGCTTGTCCTGTCATTTTGATGTGGGCTTGTTCCATGTCATCGGGCACGGAGGTACCCCGTTGGCGGTTCTCGATGATACGCGTATACTTACAATGACAAGAGCTTGCTTGGGACTCTAAGTAAAGTAGCATGAGGTTTTCAACTTATGATTTGTTAAGCATATGCAGCATAAGTGTTCTCGCATTAACTTTAATCATTCAAGATGCTTTTGATGGGGGCAATGAGAGCTCAAAGCCGGTAAGTACCATAATTTTTGAAAGTTTATAAAACTTGCAATCACTGCTTCCCTCTGCGAAGGGCCTTTCTTTTTTACTTTTATGTTGAGTCACCACCTTCTATCTTTATGCACCATTAAGAGAGCATAGTTATCATTCTTAGTATAATGTGCATTGTCCCAAAGTTTTCATTGATTGATTCATATTGTTGGTTTTACTTGTTCTTAAATTATTTGTATCTAGTCGCCCTCTTAAACTTGAAGGTGTCCTATGCATTTATGTTTTGCTCTCCATGAAGGACAAGCTGAAAACCATTTGTATGTTTTTCTTTATGATTTGAACACACGTTTGACTTTCATTGTTTCATTTTCATGATCTTTTGTTTGTGTTCATTTTCATGTTATAACATGGTAGCTAAGTTTCTTCTATCAAGATTATGTCTTTCATGCCCATGTTTTAAGTTATTTTGATCCCAGCGCACAACGCTTACATAGATGATCAAGATTGTGTAGGTGCATGTCACCTCAAAAATTATTTCTTTTGTTATCACTTACCTACTCGAGGACGAGCAGGAGTTAAGCTTGGGGATGCTGATACGTCTCAAACGTATCCATAATTTTTGATGCTCCATGCTTGTTTTTACACCATTTGCTTAGTGATTCGTTACACTTCGTGGCACTTTTATGCATTTTTCGGAACTCACCTATTAACAAGTCGCCACAGTGCCAGTTCCCTATTTTCTGCTATTTTTGTGTTTCAAAAAAGTTACACAGGAAATATTCTCGGAATTGGACGAAACCAAAGCCAGTCGCCCAGAAATTCACCGAAGCTTCCAGAGAACCGAAGAGGAGATGGAGTGGGGCCACGAGGGCCCCACACAACAGGGCGGCGCGTCCAGGGGCTGGGCCGCGCCCCCTATGTGTGAGGGAGCCTCGGTCCACTCCTGACGATGCCCCTTCGCCTATAAAGACCCCCCGACGGGAAAAGCCTAAAGACCTGATCACTTTTTCAGGACACATCGCGATCCGCCGCCGCCGTCGACCCGAAGATCGGGAGGGTCCAAAAGCTCTTCCTGGCACCCTGCCGGAGAAGGGAATCACCACCGGAGGTCTTCTTCATCGCCATGCTTGCCTCCGACGCGATGAGTAAGTAGTCTACCTTAGACTATGGGTCCATAGCAGTAGCTAGATGGTTGTCTTCTTCGCCATGTGCTTCATGTTTAGATCTCATGAGCTGCCTTATATGATTGAGATCACCGTTATGTAATTCTACATGTTTTGTTTGTTGGGATCCGATGAATATTGGTGTTATGATTGAGTTGAAGTACTGAATTTTATCTTATGTTATCTCTATGTTGTTTATGATCTTGCATGCTCTCCGTTGTTAGTAGCTATCACTAGTAGGAAAAGGCTTATAGATAGATGTTTTATCCATGGAGCACATTATTCAATATGCTCCACTAGTATTTACTAGTGGCGCATTTGCAAATATGCTCCACTAATAATTTTTCTAGTAATGGCGCATATTGGTCAGAATGCGCCACTAATATCCACGTGGGACCCACCAGAAGGGTCGTCGACAAAATATCCTGTCTTATCAATGGCGCATTTGTTATATGCGCCATGCATATTTGACCTTTTAGTGGCGCATATCATAAAAAATGCGCCATTGATAACATGTGGGCCCCACCTAGGCCCTACTGGCCTGACCTCTGCCACGGATATGCGTGGCACATATACCAATATGCGCCACGCATAACCTATGGGACCCACACCTCAGAAAAGGTGGCAGACTTATCAGTGGCGCATTTTTTGCAATATGCGCCACTAATAAGGTCACCCAGATATTTATTTATATTTTTATTTTTAGATCAAAATTTATATTTTTATTTTATGGTCGCCCAGATATTTTTATTTTTATTTTTAGATCAAAATTTATATTGGATTAAACTTTTGGATTAGTTATATACACATATATACATACATATATACACACATACACACATATATACACACACATATACACACATATACACACATATATGCACACATACATACACATATACACACACATATATGCACACATACACACACATATACACACATATATGCACACATATACACACATATACGCACATATACGCACACATACATACACATATACACACATATACATAATACATACACACATATATATACACATATATGCACACATACATACACATATACACACATATATGTACACATACACACATATATACACATATACACACACATATACACATATATATACACACATATACACACATATACGCACACATATACACACATATACGCACACATATACACACATATACGCACATATACACACATATACGCACACATACGCACACATATACATACATATACATAATACATACATACATACACATATACACACATATATGCACACATATACACACATATACACACATATATGCACACATACACACACATATACACACACATACACACTTATATATGTACACATGCACACATATACACACATATACGTACACATACACACACATATACGCACACATACATATACATATACACATATATACACATATATACACACATATACATACATATACATAATACATACACACATATACACATATATACACACATATATGCACACATACACACACACATATACACACATATATGCACATATACATACACATATAAACACATATATACACACTTATACACACTTATATATATGCACACATGCACACATATACACACATATATGCACACATACACACACATATACGCACATATACGCACACATACATACACATATATACATACATATACATAATACATATACACATATACACATATACATACATATATACACACATATATATACACATATACGCACATACACACATATATATATACATATACGCACATACACACACATATACGCACAAGCACACATAGGCCTTAAGAGGATTGATATGATAGTAATATCAATAAGAACTTGGGTAGGTTAGGGATAGCTCATGCAAATAGAATAGAGAAGTTAAGCGTGCTCAGTCCGGAGTAGTCTAAGGATGGGTGACCTAGCAGGAAGTCAAGAAATTCGGTGTGATTTGAAAATATTCCTCATGTGATAAAATCCTAAAAAAAATTGAAATACAATAGTTTTTTCACATTATTTCGATTTTTATGATTTTCAAAAAAATTTGTTTTTTTTTAATTTTTTTTTGAATTTTTTGATTTTTCAAAGGCTACTAGTGGCGCATATAACAATATGCGCCACGCATAGGCAAATTATGCGTGGCGCATATTGAGATGCGCCACTGATAAATTTTTACTAGTGGCGTGGTAATGGTGGCGCATCCCATATGCGCCACGCATAGTCCAAATTGGTGCGCCACTAATAGCCTTTTTTCCACTAGTGTATCTTGGCCAAGTAGTTGCTAGTGACTCCAAGAGGGGGTATTTATGCTCGATAGTGGGTTCATGCCTCTATTTAATCTAGGGGAGTGACAGAAACCTCTAAGGTTGTAGATGTGCTGTTGCTACTAGGGGAAAACAACATTCATATGCTCGAGGGCATATGCTTTGTTTACATTACACACTTTGCTTAATGCAATTATCTGTTGTTCGCAACTTAATACTTGTGGAGTTCTTGGATTGATTCGCCACAAGTGGATTATTAGTCATAGATGCAGTTGGATGGCGGTCTATGTATCTTGTTGTAATGCCCAGAGTAAATCTCATAGTGATCCTCTCATCATATGAACGTTGTCTTTATTCTATCAATTGCCCAACTGTAATTTGTTTACCCAGCATGTATTATTTTATCTTATGGAGAGACACCACTAGTGAACAGTGAATCCCGGTCCTATTTCCTTTATATTGCTATCACCTGCTTACTTTACTCGCACTGTTTAGTTTACTCGCATACTATTGTCATTTTCCACTCGATACGCTCATACCCTTTGTTTCAAGCAAACCGGTGAGATTGATAACCTCATCGTAAGTTGGGAACAAAGTATTTGGTTGTGTTGTGTGCAGGTTTCACGCTGCTACTGGTTGAAGACGCGCTAACAAGTTATCGTTAACGGCGCCCTTGTTAGAGCATCACGCAGCTAGTGGGCATCACCTTCAGTCGTTTGTCTCTCTCCTACTGGATTGATAACCTTGGTTTCATAACTGAGGGAAAACTTGCTGCTATATTCATCAAAACCTTCTCTTGGGGTTTTCCAACTGGCCGTCATTTTTACTTCATCAACTTGACCCCATCAAGTTTTCTGGCGCCGTTGCCGGGGATTAAAGAAGAAGAAGCTCCCACATCAAATACACGCTTCCCCGTCAACTTGGCACCATGAAACAACAATCAGTCATCAAGCCAAGATCTTTGACTTAGGCATCAGGCCCTTTGACTCTGCCATCAAGATCTTTGAATCTTACGACAAGGTTTTCGAGTCCTATGGCAAGACCTTCAAATCCTACAGCAAGATCTTCGACTTCATCGCCACGACCTTCGAATCCATCACCAAGATCTTCGACGCCGCCATCATGACCTTCGAGTCCACCGACATGGTCTTCGACGTCTCCGACATGATCTTCGACCCCTGCATCGTCAAGAAATTCGACCCCTGCGTCGTCAAGAAATTCGACCCCTACGTCAACAGGAAATTCGACCCCTGGGCCATCAAGAAATTTGACCCTGCGTCGTCAAGAAATTCGACCCTGCATCGTTAAGAAATTCAACCCCTGCATCATCAGGAAATTCGACCCCTGAGCCATCAAGAAATTCGACCCTGCATCGTCAAGAAATTCGACCCCTGCGTCAGCAAGAAATTCGACCCTGCGTCATCAAGAAATTCAACCCCGCCGTCGCCATGATCTTCGACCTCGCCGTCGCCATGATCTTCAACCCCGCCGTTGTATGGACAGTAGCGGTATCAATAGTAAACAGTAGGATTAAATACTGTAGGCATAGGGATGGATGAATGGGCGTTGCATGGATAAGATAATTCATGTAATAATCAAGACATGGGCAATTGCAGATAAATAAAGATAAAACATCCTAGTACTAAACAACCATAGGCATGTGTTCCGTATATAGTTGTACGTGCTCGCAATGAGAAACTTGCACGACATCTTCTGTCCTACCAGCCCGTTTACAGCGGGGCCTCAAGGGAATCTACTGGTAATTAAGGTACTCCTTTTAATAGAGTACCGGAGCAAAGCATTAACACTCAGTGAACACATGTGATCCTCACATCACAGCCATCCCCTTCGGTTATCCCAATTATTGTCATTTTGGGGCCTCGGGTTCTGGACAACGATATGTGTAAACAACTTGCAGGTAAGACCACAAACAACAATTATCATCATAAAACAATAATAAGTTTAGATCTGAGATCATGGCACTCGGGCCCAAAGTGACAAGCATTAAGCACAACAAGTTGCAACAATGTCATAAACACTAACAATGGATACTAGGCACCATGCCCTAACAATATCATAGCAATTACATGAATGATCTCATCCAATCTCTACCATCTCCTTCGCCTATAGCGGGAATTACTCACACATGGATGGGGAATCATGGATGGTTGATGGAGAGACGTCGGTGATGATGATGGTGATGATCTCCTCGAAATCCCCGTCCCGGCAGGGTGCCAGAACAGAGTTTCTAGTTCCGAATCGCGGTTTCTGGTCGTGGCGGCACAACGGAACTCTATCTGGGAAAAACGCCGAACCCCCGATCTTTTCAGGTCAGAAGGTATATGTAGGCGGAAGGAGGGGTCGAGGCGACGCTTGGAGCGGCCACACCACCCCCTGGCGCGGCCTGGCCTGGCCCACGCCACCAGGTGGTGTGGGCCCCTTGTGGCCCCCCTCCGTCTCGTATTCTGGCTTCGTGTGTCTTCTGGCAAAATAGGATTTTTGCAGTATTTTTCCGGGATTTTTCCTGAAAGTTGGATTTCTGCATAAAAACAAGACACCAGGGTAATTCTGCTGAAAACAGTGTTAGTCCGTGTTAGTTGTATTCAAAATACACAAATTAGAGGAGAAACAACAAAAGTGTTCGGGAAAGTAGATACGTTTTGGACGTATCACGCCTCCTCACCAACGATGACCGTGCCCGCCACCGCCAGGAGCAGCTCCGGCTCGCCATCGTCGAGCACGATGAGCGCCTGATGCAACAATGGCGCGAAGAGCACCCGGGCGATGTTCAGGATGAGGAGGCCTTCTACATCGCGAAAAGGGCGAAGAGGACCGCCGTCGCTGTCGGGAGTTCACCGAGCAGGAGCTCAAAAACCCAAACTTGGCGGAAAACTTTGACCCGGACGATCCGATGTGGGCCAATCTTTGGACTAAGACCAACTCCGACGGCGACGAGTAGTTTAGGTTTTATTTAGTCTAAATAAAAAGTTTATGTCGCTCGTCGTTTAATTTTTACTGTAATATTTAGATCCTATCAATCCAAGTTTCTATCATAAAAGTGTTTGTAGCACCGAATTTGGCGCGTTCGCCTCCGGTGGAGGAAAGTTCAGCGCCGCATGCGGGATACATTTACAGCGCGCTCGATGCGCCGTTTACAACACCAAAATATAGCGCTGTTGTTGGAGATGCTCTTACTACCTTCTTTATTGATCACATCACAATCACTCTATGGGCGAGGCATGTCGCCGTACACAGCTTCTCAAAAAATCATTTCTCCGCTCATTTTTATAGGGAGAAATATAAAAACATTTGTTTTCACCATAAAAAATGTACTTAACATAAAAAATAACATCATTTCTTGCCCCTTTTATTCGGGGGAACACTCGGCTATGTAAAATAAATTACTCCGCCACCCATTGCCTCTTTTAGCCAGGGAAAATAATACTATCTTTTTCCGCAGTAACTTTAGAGGAAAAATATTCATGATTTCAGAGAGAAATATATTCTATTTGTTTGGGAGATATACTGAGTTTTCAAAAATAAAATACTCCATCATTTTCTCTTCCTCCCTCTGCCTCTTTTAGCCGGGAAAATATCATCGCCATCTTCTGTAGTAACTTTAGAAAAAAATACTCCACCATCTACAGTCTCTTTCATCTTGGGAATGCATTACTATCTTCTTCTACACTAGCTTTGGAGAAACAGTACATTACACGCCGAATAATTTTGGCAATAATGTTGACCATCAATTTTCAGCAGTAACTTCAACGAAAACTCCAACAATGATCTTCAGCAATAATCTTTCCTAGCAATTTTTAGCAATAATCTTGAAAGCCAATCCGTCTTGACTAAAAAAATAAAAAGAATAGAAGAGAGACCAAATCCCATCTTCTCAGGGGTAAAACTGTAAAACCATTTTCACCCAAGTAGTATCTCTATCCATTCCCGTCTTCACCAAACGGCAGATTACACAAAAATAACCCAAACCAGTGGCGGACGCAGGAAAAAATTGGAGGGTGGGCACACCTCAATTTTTTTTTTGCGTACCCCAAATTGTGATAAACGTTTGGCAAATAAACAATATATAGCTAACCAATTGTCACCAGTAAACAATATATATCAAATGTGCACGATTACAATATAAATAGTTCAAAACATGAATAAAGTCTAACTTACATGATAGAATGTGCACGATTACAATACAAATAGTTAATATGGAAGGAATTGGGCATCATATGACCTTGCATATGATAGAATTAGAGAATCACCTGCAGATCAGGGGAGGAGCCGTCGAGCCGTGGAAGGCGGACACCGGCGGAGGCCGGAGGCGGGCGGTGGCTCCAATCTCCACTCTCCAGAGAAGGTTGCTGTGGGCCGGCGGATTGAGGGAGAGGGAGGGGCGACCGACGGCGAGCCGACACGGGGTGGCGCCCGAGGCGGCTGCCGGTGGCAGGGGGTGGGAACTCGTGGCGTGGTGGCGACGGCAGAAGAAATCGCAGTGCGGCAGCGGGTCGACTCGAGGAGAGGACGAGATAGCTCCAGGCGTGTCCGTCGGGTGAGAGGCTGAGCCGCTGAGGGCAGAAAATTGCTAATTGAGCCTTTGGGCTTGTTTTCCAATTTGAAGATTAGGGGTCTTCAAGTTTTTCCCAGAAATTCTGGGTGGGCCACGGCCCCCCTGCCCCCCCGCTGCGTCCGCCCATGGTCCCAAACCTATAATAAATTTAAATAATAAACTTCCGACGAAAGTATTTCACCGATCTAACCATTTTTTGCCGCGCCGGTCCGCAGGGCGCTGCAGACCATTGTCTCACGCCATTGTTGATAGCGTCGCACCGCTGCCACGCCGCTGGAAGCACGGGGCCCAGTTACGCTCGTGCCACGCCATGCACCACGGCGCCGCACTGCACGCTGCTGCATCACTGTGCAAGGCGCGGCACAATGAGTTGCTAATTCCAAACTAAAGACGTCTCTGCCTGCAGCATGCATGTGGGGGAGCACATGAAACAAGCTCTAATTAGGCATGCATGAGGGAGAGCACACTGCGGAACAGTGCATGCATGCATGTGGGAGATAACATGAAGCAACTTTCGTTGTGCAATAGGATTCTATAGCCATGTGAGCCATCGGCTGATTATATTTAATTAGGCTGTGGTGCCGCCTAATCCATGCAGAAGCCATGTAGCCATGGGCTAATTAATATTTTAACTAGACATCGGTGCCACCTAATCCATGCAAGCCGTAATCAGGTGATAAGCTTTTGTGGTGCACATGACACAAGAGCTAGCTAGCTAGTAAATAAACATCCAACTTTACCGGTCCTTATATCCTTTATGGATTATATATTTACTTTTGATGAAATTTTATTTATGTCTTATTTAACAACTCATTGATGAAGTATTTTTACATGTTTTTCATTTATTTTAATATCACACGACTATATTTTATCAATCGTCAGGATTATATCAATGATTGAAAATTATGAAATTTAGTATCATTCGTTGCATATATGTGATAAATTTCTATATTGATCATTAAACCAAACCCCCCTTTTCTTTAGGATTTATTAAACTGAATTTATTAATTATTTTACCATATTTCATAAGCACTTGAGAGAGAACTGCCCTTTGTAACCACAAGTTGGTAGCACACTACCAACTCGCGGTTACAAAGGTTAATTCTCTCTTAGGTGCTTATGAAATATGGTAAAATAATTAATAAGTTAAATAAATCCTAAAGAAAAAAAGGGGTTTTGGTTGATCACATATATACAACAAATGATATTAAATTTCATAATATTCAATCATTGATATAGTCCCGACGATTGATAAAATATAGTCGTGTGATATTACAATAAAAGAAAAACATGTAAAAAGATTTTATCAATTTATTTACATGTACGCCGCTACCAAAGGCAAGTGGTGATACAAAAAATTCCAAAATAACGATCCTAAAATGAAAGTCAGTTTCGTCTGGATAACTCTATAAAACATGAACATTTTATGCTAAATAATCTAAATAAAACATAATTTCATCAAAAGTAAATATAGAATAATACAAGAAGGATATAAGGGCTAGTAAAGCTAAATGTCTATTTACTAGTTAGCTAGCTCTTGTGTCATGTGCACCACAAAAGCTACATATCACCTGATTTCGTACTTGCATGAATTAAGTGGCACCAATGTCTAATTAAAATACTAATTAACCCATGGTTATATTAAAATTCTAATCAGTCCATGGCTCTTATGGCTATAGCCCATAGACCAAGACCCTATGCACAACGAAAGTGTGCTCTTCGGCATGCATCGCCATGCATGCATGAACTGTTCGGGCAATGTGCTCTCCCGCATGCTTGTCTAATTAGAGCTTACATCATGTGCTCTCTCGTCCATGCATGCATGCACTGGCACATGCGACGAGAAATTTAGAATTCGCAATTAATTGTGCGGCGCCTTGCACAGTGACGCAGCAGCCTGCAGTGCGGCGCTGTTCTGTATGGCGCGTCACGCGCGTAACTGGCCCGTGCTGCCAGTGTGGCAGCAGTGCGACGCCATTAACAATGGGGGAACGCTAGCCGTCAGTCGCGTGATGGCAGGCTGAAAATCAGTCGTATCAGCGCTGTCTGATCGCGATCCGGCGGTGAGACAAGCCGCGATATAGTTTTGCAGTTTAGCCCCTTAATTTTTATGAAACAAACCCGCGGTCCGATTGTAGGGGCAGATTTGTGTTAAAACTTATATTTTAACCTTTTGCGTTTTATAAAACCAACCCGAGGTCCTAACCTTATCCACTTCACGGATATATTTGTTTCATATCTAGTATTATAACAAAAATTGTAACTCCGCGTACAAAAAATATATAATATTACAACAAATTATTTGTAACAAATTTCGAAATGCAATGTTACATTTTTTTTAAAGTATTGTTACAATTGAGTGGTCACAAGCAACAATTTTTTTACAGATTTATTTGCAACAAAGCCTGCAACAATTTTAATAAAAGTTTGCAAACAATTACAACAAAAAAACCTTATGTTTAATTGCAACAAATTGAATTACAAAAAAATAACATTACAACTTTTCCATTCAAAAATTTTTTACAACAAAAATCACCAGTAATTTTCAACAAAAATCACAAACTATTAAAACAACAAAAATATTGTGAAGCTAGCGACCAAACGCGACAAATACTCATTCTCTAAAAAAAACACAATAAATTAGCTAGTATCAGTAGTCAATCTGGACACATAAGACTTTAGTAAAAAAGTGAGCAGCAACATGCTATGGTCAGCCAGAAGCCCAGAACGTGCATGCAAAACCGTGGGATCCACCCATGTGACGATGTGCGTGCGAAGCACAACAGCAACCGGGCGCGGACGACCGAGCGACCGATCGCTGCCCCGGATCAGTCGCCTGATTGCAAGTCTTTTCCTTAACAATGGTGTGACACAGTAGTCTGCAGCGCTATGCAGACTGGCGCGATAAAAAAGGGTTAGTTCGGTGAAATATTTTTGTCAGAAGTTTATTATTTAAATTTATTACAAGTTTAGGTTATTTTTATTTAAGGACGTGGCTAGCCAGCATCCGGTGCTGGTTTGTCTAACCTAGCATCTGGATGCTGGTTTGTCAGACCCGGCACCCGAGTGCTGATTGGTGCAATCCAGCACTCAGACCAGGTTAAAGAGATGTTTTCGGTACATAAACATGAAACCGACCACGTGAAAAAACTAAAAGACAGCCTGGCAGCCTCGCGCTAGATGCCCCAGCTGGTGGCCGCAACTGGACTGACAAGCTCCTGCACTGCCACTCCGATGGGCTCCTCCGCGCAGCTGCGATGGCGTCCTCCGCTCCCTTCCGGCGGCTCGCTCCATCCCCTCCGACCTTCTGCGCCCTCTCACGGTTCCCTCCGATGCCTTGCTCTGTCCCCCTCCTACCTCCTCAGGAGCTGGTAGCCATGAGGCATGAGCACAACAGTGATTCACAGTGCTGTTTCTTCAGACAAAGAACTGCACACAAAAGACCAAATTCAGTTAACAGCAGCATGTTAGTACTAGAAAATGAATTTGCCAAATTGGAGAGCAAAATTGTACATCAGGCCACTCAAATTTCAAATCAAATTAACTGAAAAACGAATGGCACACTGCTTGTTACCTCAACGCGTGTCGAGTGCCAGAGGTCATGGGGCTCTCTTTCACAGCCGCTGGGCATCCTCACCAGGACACGGTAGTCATCCGTCACAGCGTCAAGCCGGCGCATGGCCCACCTCCCTCTCCACCGCATGTCCAGAGTGAATGTGCTCACTTAAATTTATTAGTTTGGGTATACAACTTAAGCAAGTTCGAAAACCAACTAGGTTACGTTCATAAGGCAACTTAACAATGGTAAGGAATCAACTAGTTTAATCGAAGTTTCTTATACTAGGTACCTTTTAGTGACCTAATTAACCAAGCAAACGAATACAACTTAAATTTAACTAGTATCCAACTTAATCATTTTGATGAAACAACTTGGCTATTGTCAGTCATTAAAAGTTGCAACAACATTAAGTAAACCACATCAATCTTTAGTATCAATCGATTTTAGTAATCAACTTAGGTGACGATCAAAAGTCAACTTAATGTTTTGAGGTTAGAAACTTAATCATACTAATGGACCAAGTTGAATAAAACTAGTAGACCAACTCAATTACCTTAAATTGCTTCTAGTTATGTCCCCCTAGCTGTATCTGACAAACAACTTGGAGCCTAAGCAAGCAACAATGACCTAAGATGAACCCTGCCAGGAGATCATGATACAGCCCTACAGAAAGGAATCAAAGAGCATTGCTTTAGTAAACTAGTGAACAAAAACTACTTTGATCCCATTAATTCACTATAGCCATCAATCAAATGTTTAGTTAATTCCACTACACTAAAGAACAAAAGCTCAAATGGTCTTACAACTTCACTACACCCATGACTTGAAGTTCCATCAATTCCACTACACTAATGAACAGAAGCTCAATTAATAGTTTAATACTGTGTGCTATTGATTACTATATTTAGCTCAGGAAAAACAAACTTCTGAAGCTTCTGCCTGATGCATCAGAAATAGCAGGTAAGCCCCCAACTAATGATTGCAGATCCACCACAATGCTACAATACTTCACTCCACAGTACACCCAATCATGGCATAAATAAAAACATAACAGAAAACGGATATACATGGACTGAACCTCAAAACTACTGATATCAGGACCATGGCATCATCCAAATTCAAGGAAATGAGAAGACAAATTTGGTACATGTGACAAAAGCAACCGAAGGCCGTCACCGATCAGAATGAAGAACCAAAATTCCCCACTGGTAACCGATAAAGAACGACCAAAGCAATAGGAATCACACAAATTCAAGACAGTGGCAAAGGTCACCTGTCTATGCATGGAACCAAACCAATTAATCAGTAACCCCATGGCCGTGGAATCAAATCTGGGTCTGCCGCGATTGAACCCGCTTCGATCCGACCACCAGAAACCACCCCAGGAAAATCAGCGCCTGATCCATAACTGTTACAGACCCGCAAGGTCGGGTGGTTTTCTGGTCCTCTGCAGGTACTTGTGGATTCAAAAGCTCAAGAAAAGCATCACCCTATGCTGGTCAAAGAACAGCAGTGGATGCTATTCTCGCCTTAAAATTGGACATTACTTGAACACCAACTTGATTATGTGCTAGAATACAACTTAGTTAGATGATGGAAACAACTTAGGCATATTGATAAAAGCAACTTAATCAGATCACTATGCAACTTAGGACATTGATTGTACACCAACTTGGTTATGTGCTAAAATACAACTTAGTTAGATGATGGAAACAACTTAGGCATGGTGATAAAAGGAACTTAATTAAATCACTATGCAACTTAGGACATTGCTTATACACCAACTTAGTTAGGTAATAAAACACAACTTAGTTAAATGACGGAAACAACTAAAGCATTTTGATAAAGAAACTTTATTAAATCTCTATGCAACTTTGGATATTGTTTGTACACCAACTTGGTTAGGTGATAAAAACAACTTAGTTAGTTGATGGAAACAGCTTAAGTATGTCGGTAAAAGCAACTTAACTAAATCACTATGCAACTTTTGAAATCGCATTACTTGAATACCAACTTGATTAGGTGATAAAATACAACCTAGTTAGATGATGGAAACCAACTTAGGCATGTTGATAAAAGCAACTTAACTATGTGCAAAAGCAATTTAACTATGTGCAAAACCAACTTAATTGTAACCTAAAAAATATAACTTAACTAAATGTGAGAATCAACACCACCTTAAATTAAGCCCCCACATCAACCAAAAAATTCAGTGTGAGAAACTAAACCCCTAATACATCTATGAAACCAACTTAGTGACATAGTGTAAGCAACTTACTTACAGAGAAAAAGCAACTTAGTTTTAAGCAAAAAGAAATGCAAAGTATGCAAATATGTAGACAAAAAACAACTAGTATTGGGATTATCATGTGTATTCATGCATAAACAGGTGCTCTCGTGTATGTGTTACTTGAATTAGTAGTGTGCGACAAAACTAGATAACTTGATTATTCCCAATGGATGATGTTGTATTTGACTCGCAGTAGAGTGACAAATGAATGATCGATGCCTACTTACCATCTGATGTTTCCAAGCTCTACCCCTATCTCTAATTACACTATGATCCTATTAAGCGTACTGCACACCGTAGCATCCGCAGTCTTACTCGTCGATCTTCAATAGGTACGCATGGTACCAGTAAACTATAATCATCGATGGGGCTCATGGAAACAATATTCAATGTCGATTTGCTACGAAAATCTTCTCGTATTACAAATTGTAAACAGGCAAAACACTACTAATCATTGGTATATCCTGCATGATCTTTTTATGTGCAACATTCTTATGACCCGACCGAAAGACTTGGAAGGAAATATACCTAATTACAGATCCAAAATAACTCGAAACTGCAACATTATAGCACCCAGCCAGGGGAAAACAGAGAAGATTCCAACTAAGGCAAAATTAGAGCGCAGCGAGAAAGTGTAGTTGTCAAGTAGGTACAAGGATTCAGTCAAGGATCCCATAAAATTTCTCACACGAGATGCAAATTCCGTTCAGCCATAACTACTTACTAGCAGAGAACTGCACTACATCTATCGATTTCATCATTCCATGGGCAGAAAAAGGGAGAGAGGCGCGTACACTCACAGGGCTATCCAGGGAGACGCAGCAAGCCCCACCGCCTGCCGGATCCAGTGCATCGCGTCCAGCAGGTGGTCGCCACCCCCAGCACCAGTCCCATCAAGGGCCCACATCCGCGTGCTCGGAGCCAGCTCCTTCGCGACGACTGCAGCAGCATCCTCTCGGCTGTCTTCAAGGGTCAAGGCCCTTTCCATGTGGAAGCAGGAGGGCTGGGAGGAGGCGCCGGAGGTGCGGGCTGCCAGGAGGGTTGCCGGGTGGTGCCGGTTGCCGCCGGTGCGGGGACGGTGGAGGTGCGCGCTTCCACTCCACCGGCGAGCACGCGGCAGTACTGCGAGACCCACTCTCCGACGCCAAAGTAGACACCTTCTCGCGCGCTCTCGGGTCACCGCCGACAGAAATCGCCGGAGAATCACCAAACCCTAGCATACATCGCGCCGCGAGGAATGGGGAACGGGAACAAGCAGGCGAGAGAGAGAGAGAGAGAGAGCGGCGAAAAGTGTCGGGGCCAGGTCATGTCGGGACATACTCGCACGCGCTGCGCAATCTGGCTCGTTCCGAGAGAATCGGACGGTCACAAAATGGTTTGTCCAAATAGCATCCAAGCGCTTTTTAGCAACTGGGTTTATTTAAGAGAAAACCGTATCAACGGTCCTAATTCTTTAACCGTGACTTCAGATTGGTCCCTATTCTTTAAAATTGCACGTTTAGGTCCTAATTCTTTGATTTTTGCGACGCGCGAGGTCCTAATCAGCTCTGACCAACTTTGACCGGTGCCACGTCGGCTGGTGGGCGTTTGGCGGGAGTTTTCCCGCGGCTGGTGGTTGGGAAATAAGCAAATGAACCCCTATATATAGGTTCCTTCTAATTCCCTAGCCCTTAGCTCTTCTCCTCTTTCTCCTCTGGTTTTTCGTTGCAGATATCGCCGCCATGAGTGCCTCGTCAAGCTCGTTTGCTGGGAGGAGGAAGCAAGCTTTTACGTCCCAATCTCTGGCGCCGCATCCATCAGCCGGGGAAGCAGCAGTAGCCCTTTTCCCGCCTCCCTTACCACCGGGGAAGCTGCCATTGGTGCCATGTCCTTGCTGCCAGATTCGCAGGACCGTTCGCCTAGTATCGCAGTCAGCTTCGAATCCTGGACGTGTCTTCTACAAATGCCCAAACCACCGTGTAAGTTGCTGTTTCAATGATGCATTGTGGATGTTTTTTTTGCATTTGGTTCTTATTTATCTTCTTTTCTGTCCATAGGTTTCACCCAATCCTTGCAATCACTACTACTGGGAAAATGGGGAAAATAACTATGTGGATTATCTTGTTAGCAATGGCTACTTAGCATGTGATGAAACAGAGGAGAAATATGTTGAAGATGGAGTGCTAAGTAATGAAGATGTGATGAAGAAGCTAGATCTTGTAGTGAGAAAGATGGACCAGCTAATTGAGGTCGGCAGGAATGTGTTTGGTGCGATCGTGTTTCTAATTGCAGTGATGCTCTATGTAGCTGTAGCTAAGTAGTGTTAGTTTGATGTAATCGTGTTAAAAAGTGTTTGTTTGATGTAATCGTGTTAAGAATATGGAAGTTGAGATGGAAGTTTGTTTGATGTAAATAGAGATCTCATAATATAAATAGAGATCTCATAAAGGTACTTCAACAGTAATGATCATCATGTATCATTACAAAAGCTAGCCAAATGTGACAACTGGCAGATTTAAAGTGCACTCAGAACAAGTTTGCACTTACACGGTTTGTGTGAAACCATAGCTACATCAGAGCTTCAGGTTTCAGTACAAACCTAGCCAAAATATCAACATGTCCAAAATATGCAAACATTTACAGTTTCTATTCTAAACTTTGGGGACTAAGTTCTCCTTCTTCTTAAGCTTGCTCTCTGGCTTCTTCTGTTGAACCTGCTTTCTTCTTTTTAAACCTAGGGTTGCAGTACATGCCCTTGGAGGGGGAAGATCATCTCTGCAGTTAGCTATGAACTGGCTTTCAGGCAGAGGACCTGGTGGTGCTGCTTGGGATTGTTGACTGGCAAGAGCTTGTTCTTGCAGAACATTGATCACACTAGTTGCTGTGATATCATAGCTCATGGAAGATTCAACAACACTTGTTGTAGCACTGACAGACATCTGTGGCAATATCTTCTTCTGAAAATTCACACAAGTGCTACAATCAGGAATTTTGTGACAGAGAATTCACACAAGTGCTACAATCAGGAATTTTGTGACAGAAAGTTCACACAAGTGCTACAATCTTCTTGCTAGGCCTGCCAACCTTCTTGTCATACTTGGGTGGTCTCAGTGATGGGCCATTCAATTTCTTCCACACTCTTGGATCAGCACATGGCATTATAGTATGGTTGTAAGCAGCTCTGAATGCATCAATGCTGTAGCACTTGTGTACAGCAGTTTCTGGCTTGATTCTTTCATGCCTAAAAGCAGCACATGCATGTCTACAGGGAATTCCAGAGAGCTGCCACTGCCTACATGAGCATTCCATTCTATCTATTCTTACCTCATACTCACCATGTAGACCAGCAATCTTGAAGAGGTGTTCTGCAGCAGGCATTGCTTCATAATTTTTGGCAAAATCAATATTCTTGTCTAGCTTCTTCCTTATTTTTGGGCAAATAGTACCACACATTTCAGGTATTTCTTTCCTCTTATGAAAATACCTAATCATTAACTGATCCTTGATCTTCTTGAGACTTGTCACTATGGGAAGTTCTCTAGCATCATTTATGTACCTACAACAATTATTAGGTGAAAATAGTCACAATCATGTCAAAGGGCATCACAATTATGTAACAGGGCATCACAACTACTCACTTGTTGAAAACTTCACAAATGTTGTTCAAAAGCAAGTCACATTTAGGAAGTTCTTCGAAATATGCCTTGCACCACTGCCTTGGATCAATTGCATCCAAGTAATCAAATGCTCCTTGGTCAAGTGCCTTCATTTCATCCATGTACCTCTGCCAATCTTCCTGTCTTGTTGCTCTTGCAATCTGCCACAGTTTGTTCTTGAATATATCACCTCTCCACCCTTTCTTAGCAAAATTCTGATGCAGGTGCCTTACACAGAATCTGTGTTGAGCATCAGGCCATAATGCATTAACAGCATTGATCAATCCTTTTTGCCTATCACTCATGAATGTCCATGGCCTTGTGTTTTCTATGCCTAGATCATCTTTCAATGTCCTAAGAAACCACTTCCATGTCTTGGTATCTTCCACTTCTACTATAGCAAGAGCAATTGGGAAGATACAGTCGTTTGGGTCAACTCCAACAGCTGCTAGCATCACTCCACCAAACCTGTTCTTGATATGGCACCCATCAATGCCTATGATGGGCCTACAACCTTCCAAAAATCCTCTTTTACATGCATTTAATGCCATGTAACAGTTCTGGAAGACTCCATTGACAGCATTAACAAACATGGTACTCCCTGGATTAGATCTTCTTATCTCTGCTGCAAAATCCCAAAGCAAGTTGTACTGTGCCAATTCATCACCATTTATTTGCTTCAGTGCTATCCTTCTTGCCCTTTCTAGTTTGCTTCTAGTAGCAGTCATGTTGAAGTCTTGTTCAATAATCCTAGCAAAGTTCTTCAAGGTCATCTTATCATCAGCTCTGAATTTTTCCAAGTATTTCTCTGCTAGGTACTTTGCTGTGAACTGCTTTATCTTGAAATCCCTCTCACACTTGTGATTTGCCACATATTTCTTCACTGTCCATGCTTTTGTCCTACTGTCAGGTGCAGCATAAAGAAACCATGGACATCTGTCCTCACAACATGCCCTAACCCTCTGCAGATCATTCTTCTTATAATGCACTCCCACTCTCTGTTGCACAATATATTCTTGTATTGCAGCTCTTAGTTCAACAACTGACAGAAACACCATGCCAATGTGGAATTCCACTTTCTTCATGTTTGCTGGCCTCCACCTCTTCAGCTTCACTTTCTTCTTAATTGTCTTCCTCCCTTGCTTGTCAATTACTTCAACTTCTTCAGCTGAATTAGCAGGTTCAACATCTGAATCTTGCAGCTCCTCTAAATCATCTTCAGTGTCATAGTCACTGTCATCCACCCATTTGCATTTGTTCTTCTTTGCTTCCTCAAATTTCTCATCCACCCATTCATCATATAAATCATCATCATCAGCTGACAAATCATTGTCAGAGTCAACATAATCTGCATCTAGCTCACTGTCATCACTGTCATCACTCTCAACATCCAGCTTCCTCCTGCTTCTTCTCACCTCATGACCCAAATCTGCTTCTTGCATTTCTGGTACACTGGTACTGTTGCACCTTGCATTGGTCCTGCTTGCATTGTTCCTGCCTGCTGCTGCTTTTCCCATCCTCTTCACAGGACTGAAAACTTTAGGCAGAACAGGGGATCCAGAAATGACAATATCGTCCAATGAAACAGTACCAAAGTTCATATCTTTGTGGTCAACAAACAGCTGAAAATATTGAAACTTTGGAACTACAGCAATCATGCTCAAAGTATCAGTATCACAGTCCACAATCCTTAGACCACTGTCCATATTCATTCCAGGAAGCAACCAGTACATTACATAACTAGATGCATCAGAATAACCTAGCTGCTGCATGAAATCAGTGAGCCACAGAGGAGACCATGTGTCAGCTTCACACCCATCAAACCTAGCTTGCCTGCCATCGACATAGCTCTTCGAAGCACCAAATCCACAAAAAAAGCCACCATAATTGATCTCTACTGTGAATTCCTCCTCAAATGGTCCTAAATAGCAAGCAAATCATTCAGCTTCTAGCGCGGATTCAACCTACGAATCTACCACACGGCCGCTGCAAAGAATCCGGGATTTAGGTTTAGGGTTACTAACCGTATCGGGCTGGAGGATCTCCGGGTCGCCGCAGCTTCGGCCCCTTGGTCGCTGGCTCCATCCTGGCGTGCTCCATCTCCGCGGCCTCCGCCGCCGGTCGATCGCCTCCGGTCATCACCGGAGCTGCGTTGCCGCTCGCGCCAGGTCGCCTCCAATGTCGCCGGATGAGAGGAGAGAAGAGGAACAGAGGAACGGGGGCCCGAGATATGAGACGGCAGGACCAGAAGGGGCTACTTGCAAATTTTCGCCTCTGCCGGTTACCCCTCTGGGACCCATCAGCCGACGTGGCACCGGTCAAAGCTGGTCAGAGCTGATTAGGACCTCGCGCGTCGCAAAAATCAAAGAATTAGGACCTAAACGTGCAATTTTAAAGAATAGGGACCAATCTGAAGTCACGGTTAAAGCATTAGGACCGCTGATGCGGTTTTCTCTTTATTTAATCTGCCTCACCAAACCTGGAAATCCCCATATCTCCGTAGCAAACCCTTGCCGTGAGCCGAGTTCGCAGCAATGGTGCGCAGTGCGGTGTGAGGGTGTGAGACGCGCCAAATCCCTCCTCCTCCCCTCACCCAAATGGAGCACAACGATGGGGCTAAGCGACCGAAGCTCTCTGACGACAGCGACGAGGACCGCCTGAGCGCGCTGCCGGACGACATTCTCATCAAGATCCTCGTCGAGCTCCGCAGCGGCGCCGCCGTCGCTGCTCGGACCAGCGTCCTCTCCCGCCGCTGGCGTGGCCTCTGGGCGCTCCTTCCGGAGCTCCACTTCCCCGTCGGCACGGAGCCGCACCGCATCCGCTGCGTCCTCACAGCCCACGAGGCGCCGACCATCCACTCCCTCGTCGTCCACCTCCGGGACGCCGATCCCGAGTCCGTGGCGACCTGGCTTCCCGTCGCAGTGACCCGCCTCTCCGGTGTCATCTTCAATTCCAGGCGGGACGAGGCCGTGGAAGGGGGCGCTGTTGAACTGCCTTGCATCGAGAGAGCCACCCGGATCTGGCTCAAGCTGGATGGTCTTGGCCTCACCCTTCCGCCTTCCGGCGTGTTTGGCAGGCTCACCGATCTCCGTCTCCTGGATATCAGGCTGCATGGTCCGTGCAGGCTCGGTGACATCGTCTCCTCGCCACGGTGCCCGTCCCTACGGAAACTTTTCCTACAGGATGTTAGAGGTCTGGGCAACTTTGTAGTCAACTCGGAGTCTCTCCAAGAAATAGAGATGAACAATGTGCTCCTACACAGCTACGGTGATGGCATTGTCAATATTCGTTCTCAGTCTCTCCTCCAACTAGAGCTGAAGGATTTTGTCTTGCGGAAGCTCACTATAGTGGCACCTGCACTACGAGTTTTAAAAGAGAGCTGCTACATGGCTTTGGATGTGAATCCGAGCGAGCCAGTTGCCAAAATCTCAGCCCCTCAGCTCATGTCGCTTCAATGGAAGTATTATTGTGGACCAAGATCCATTCAGTTTGACATGATGGCACAACTCCTTTACCTATACGTCGGTCGTTTTCTTGTATATGGATCTGATGATGAGTACATTCCGCACAATCGCATCGAGCTTTTGCAGTGCTTCAAATTTATCTTCTGTCTTTACCTCACTCTTGTGTATAGGAAGGTGAGTTCGTTCTTATGTGAGTTAAGATATTTCATAAATAAAATATGCTATTAAGTCAGAAATAGATCACAAGGAAAACATGGAGTTCGTCTTATGAATATGTGAACTGATATATTTGACAAAGGCCTACAAAATTCTCACTAACTTGGCTTTGCTCATGTACCTGTAACATGACTTAGTGCACCCAATCATTATTCTTTCCCAATACAGGGATTTCCTCTTAAGACGGCTTTGCTTTTTACTGCCTTTTTGTAGTTAACAATGAATTTGTACACAAGAAGCTTATGATTTTAGTGATTTAAGGGAACATGAACTCTCTAGAGTGGAGAGCACACACAAAATCACCTCCTAAAAATGAGATGTTTGTTTCTTTTCTTCAGTTGTTATATAATCCTTCTTTTTTGACTTCGTATCAACCTACAGGACTTAGCTAACCACCATTACTTGATGGGAGAAATGCCAAGGCTCCCTTGCGTTATATTATTGTCCCTGAATGTGGAGCCAGTGGGACATTCCTTTGGAGCTAGTTTGTTCCGTGTTCTCAGGATGTGTTCTAGTGTAAGAAAGCTGGTTCTTGCATTTGACGTCAGTACCGAGCAACTGGAGGTAATTCATATGTATTTCATTTCTAGACACACCTAGTCTTGAGTGCTAGTTGACTTGGTTCGCTCTTCAAGTTTTGAAAAAGTAGCATACCTATTGTGTTTGATAACTTAGTTATATACTTATATGTTTGATTTTTAGAAGTTTCTCTGCCTGTTGATAATGCGAAAAACTGGGACCTCATTTCCAGCAAATAATTGGAGCTACTCCCTTTGTTCTCCCTTGTTGAATGTTTATTATCAGTAGAGGTTCGTTCTTAGATTTTTAATAATTCTGTTGTATGATTTTCTATCTGAGAAAAAGCAATCATATTTTCTGCAATAGGTTAGCTTCAGACTTAATTTTTATGTGTTGTACAACATCAAATCCTTTTCTTTTCAAGCAAGTTTGGGTAGGCTAGATATGAAACTCAACAGAAACATAAGGAAACCAATAAGAGAAGGAGAGAGAAAAAAGTAAACAAGTAAGGGTAAACTAAGATTCTGGCACATGGATTGCTGATTTCCCTGCAGTCCTATCAAGAGCCGAATCTCTAGTTACATTCTGAACCCCTCAAGTCCCTTTTTACTGCCTCTGCCCATGTCAACTTGGTTGTCCTCCCCCTCCTTGTTTTTTCCATACTCTTTATAATACCACTATTAACTGTTGCTTCTGGAGGCCTCCGTTATATATGCCCAAACGTCCTTAGTCAGTTTTGACTGGCTTCTCGTCGATCTGTATTTTGTTTTGGTTTCCTTTTGTTTCTGTTGGGTTTTCAACGAATTTTTGTGCGTTGTACTTTGTAAATTTTGTTGATGACATATCTCAAAGTATCCATCATTATATTATTAAAACATGTGACAAACAAGCCACATTGTTCTTCCACATAAGTCAAATCTAATCCATTGATTGTAAATTTTAAGGGTCTAGATTTGAAAGTTAACGCAAATGAAATATGTCCCAGCCATAAACATGATAAATGGAGTATCCCTCACATGCATATGCATATCTTACGTCGTTCCGACAGCCAAGGAGTCCAGAAAGCATATGTCGTTCCGACTTAAGGAGTCGAGGTGATGCACTGTCTGCACTTAATAAAAGACACAATAATTAGTTGTCATAATTAGTTGCAACCCCAATGATTACAAAAATAATCTTAATGTACCTTTCCTCTCTCGCGCCGGACTGGACTGCATTAGCCACATCCATCTGTCGTGTGGTATGGAGTGTATCCTATATATCAATTGGATTGATTCTGCACAGGGCACAGATGCATGGTCATCTACTAAGCCACCATGTATGGTTAAGGGCATGAATTGTACAAACAATGCCTTTTTAGCAACAAACTAGACCAAACCATGAATCATATACATTCACTACAACAAAAACATGCAGTAGAAACATTTTTGTAGAGACAGTTTTACTATGTCTCTTAAATTGTAATCCAATTTGCTATAGAGACATTAAGAGAGACACTTGAGGAGGTGTCTTAGCCGTAGGGACATCAATCTAGAGACACTTTCCAAGATGTCTCTTAGTTTACTTGTAAAGACATTGTAAGAGACATTATTGAGATTGCCTGAATAATAGAGATATCACGATGAGACACTCTTCACAATGTCTCTTAAAATCTCTATAAAGACATCAAGAGAAACAACCTTGAGAACGCCTTAAAGGTAGAGTCATTTTCGAGAGACACCATGCATGTATTTTTGCCGCTTGGACCTCGTCCATGTCTTTTGGCACGAGCTCGCGCCAACGGCGGATTCATTTCCAGTGGACCCCACACTACCAAATAGTATTGGCAAATAGCCAATGATGTAAAAACAACATAGGGTAAAATCAAATGTAGTTACATAAGGTTCATACAGATATTTAACATCTTATGTCTTATGCCACGAAAAGGGTTTGTGTTATACAACCGACACTCCATTAGTAACTCTTGGCTATATAGAAAAAATATGGATGATAGATTGTATCCATCAGCGATTATACTATGTGGCAAATTTTACTACTTTCGTTGCAATAAGTTCATCGCATCGCACCGGTATTAGGATCGTGGCAGTATTAACTATGTTGTGGGCATTCTAAAAGAAACTTTGTACAGTATTGTAAATAAATGATTCTTTCTTCCCACCAAAATGTTCCGTAGTTCCCTCCATTTTTTAGATAAGCCTTGAAATTTTCATTTCCACTAATTAATTTTTGCGCGTTGGGATTTCCCACCATAACTCTTTGATCTGGTCAAAAGGTCGGTTTCCTGTAAAAAAAAGGCACACGATATCTCTTCCTATCCCATTATTCTGGTCGTTTCTGTCCTCTCCTGATTCCCTTCTCTACTGTTACCGCCGGCGGTCATTTCGGCCATCTCCCTCATTGCCGAGCACTGCCCCGGCTCCGCCTTCCTCCCCTCTATCGTCTGCACACCAGCAAATCATCGATCTCGGCCTTCCCCATTGCATCGGCTAACCCTAGCCGCCTCTTCTCCGATGCGGCGGCGCCATGGATGTGGGTGGTTTCTGCGGTGGACCGAAGCCCCATCTAATTGGGGCTACCAAAGTTTCTTGTGGCTAGGAAGGAGCAGCTGTAGTGGGTGCAACGGTGTCCACCCGGTGCCGCGGACGAAGAAATCCTGAGTTAAGTTAATGCTGCTCTTCGCCCAATTTCTCAGTACAGTTCCACTAATGTCTAAAAAGAATAGGTCTAAATCGTGGAGCGTTTGAATGTGTGATCATCTTATCTCATTTCATACATATTTTTTGTTTTTGTTGGTCGCATTCCTTGTGCTCCCCTACACATGAATTGGTCATCTTACCGGAGGTTCCTTCTTGTAGGTCATCTTACCGCAGACTCCTATTTTTGTTCTGCATCACCTCAAGTGGAACCAGGTTATCCCTGTGAGCCAACAGAGTTAGTTACTAGAATATTTTCTATTGTTTCTTCCGAATAATACATTTCGGTGCAAGGAATATATAATGTTCATGTCTTTCAGGGTTGAAAAATTATGTGACACCTGGAATTCAAATATTTTTCAATACATTTTGGTATAAGTAATGCCAACGTCCCAGATTTCTCAGTATCATGTCTAACAGTGTCTGTAATCACCCCGTTGAAGATTTTCTTTTACAGAAGCATCCATTTGAAGATAAGCTGCCAGTGTTCATGCCGCTTTTGAAGTTGGATAGTTCCAGTTCTCCGTACTTTCTTTCTAATAACTAAATCTAGGTATGCTCCTTTCATATTTTTTTTTCTGTCCATAAAAGGTAGAACTGCTCCAAGGCTTCACATAAAAATGTTTGATCGTGATTGGTCAGTATAGTAAAAGTCTGATAGTTTCAGTCCTCCCTATATATTATACCAAAGTTAAATTAGTATGTTTCATTTTCTATCCATAGAAAGTTGGAACCACACCTAAATTTCACGCAAGTAATCACGTCTGATCACAATATGACAGTATGGTTCCAATTGTATATCTTACAAATTTACAATGAAGCGAGTAATATATAAGGAGGTTAGAACTTACAATCATTCATATCTCATGCTTATGGTTGTCAAAGCCAGAACTCGTAAACGTTGGCCCCGTGACATGGACACCACGATGGCTGGCATGCATCGCCATCCAAGTCGCATCTCCTCCTCGCCCGGTGACGACGGCTTATCTGACGGCATGGATGCTTATGGTTGTCAAAGCCAGAACAACATACTACGCTCCTAGTACACAAGCCACACACGCACGCTCCCCTGATCGTTAACTCCTTGCTTCTTGCCCAGGTCTGCCTCATCCAGGACGCTGCCAACGACCATGGGTTAATGGTGTCTACCGGCTTGTGAATCCCTCCTCTCTCCTAAACCCATTTCTCTATTTTTCCTACGCAGTTACATCCCCAAAATATGTGATTTGCTCCCTGTTTTTTGTTTTAGGTTGGGGTGCTGCTAGGACTCGGCTCTAGGATCAGGTTGCCATCCGTGCAGCCGCAAGGAGGTGCTCCAGCTTCGACCGGCGGGTGCTCTCTCTCTTTGCTGCTACTAAAATCCCTAATTAAAACTCTAGATAGACAAATGATTTTAAGCCTAGACTAGAGGAGTTAGCGCGCTCTGTTGCGCCTGTAGTTCATGCTATTATCGATCAAGGTCGCTTGTGTTGTTACATGGTAGAGAAAATAGGCTACTAAGCTTAGGCGATGTAGTGGAGCGATGCCCTTTTGGCCATTTTGAGAGTAATTAAGTTGTACAAAGTTAGAGCCACCCCTCGAAAATAAGCATATGCATAATCTGTTAAGTTATAAGCGCAATGGGAATAAACTAAATTCTACAGGTATACCAGGAGTAGGACATGTCAGTTGGCTAGGAAAAAGCACATAAAAGTGAACTTTCAAATGCTAATTTCATTTGATCAAATGTCAGAACAACTATAGCATTGTGCCTAGTGTACCAGAGGGGGTTCTATGAGCATTTAGTTACTGACCAACAAAAGCATTGTTGTAAGTATAATATTTACAAAGCATGTCTCCGGAATATATTTACAATAGATATCATGGGTATGTAAGACGAAAAACAAAGGGAAAATGTGGAAGTCTCTGGCACTCAACCAGGCACTCGACCAGACACCCTCACGCTGGAGAAAATCATATCCATTACCCTTCAAATAAAGAATGAAGCAAGATCGGATGTGAAGATTTTCACAGAAATTAATTAGCAACCAATGAGTTTAATCGAAAAAATGATGATAAATAAGAAAGTATGGTCTATGATGGATAGTATGGACTACTCCACTAGGATAGTTTATCACATGGGAAAGCTATAATTTTTTGGCATAGAGAGCATATGCACATGGGAGCCGAATTGAATTTCCGAATAAAGTGTAACTTCAAATTGAGGCAACATGTTTTTCTGATCTTGTACTCTAGGTAAATTCCATAATGGTAATTTATTTGAATCTATCATTTCTATATCATTGGTTTGTTCTTTAGACTGAAGTGATATTTATTTGGTGATTGCAGGATCTTTATATTTGACTCCGTATGGTAGCTCATGACAAGAGCGAAGAAGGGGACTTTAAAATGCTTCATCGTTTGGCCTAGTGATGTGTAGGATTTTTAAGACTTGTTATTTGGATTTAGTATGTTGTCCACCAAGAGAAGGTTGTTATTTGTGTTATTTCAATTAGTGAACCCTTGTTGTACCTGTATTGACCATATGTATGAATGAGTATCCAATTATCTTGTGTTCATATGTCAATATAATATTTGTATTTGTATGATGCTATTGTTGAATCAAGTGTTATTTCTAGAGAGCAAACGTCTTTATGTTAAAAAAAGACATAAAAGAATGCCTCTAGGTAGCTGCTCTCGATACATGCTAAGATGTTTCTAAATGAATTATATAAATGTCTCAAGATGAGAACAAAAAGTCATGACAAGGTGTCTCTACATGACAATATGGCTGTACAGAATGCTTTTATATTTCTAGATACTAAATAAAATGTCTCACTAAATGTGTCTCTATATTTCTAGTGATCAATACATTGCCACAAGAAAATGCTTCTATAGTGTTAGGGACAAGCCAAATTGCCACATAAAAATGCCTCTATCCCCATATATACATACTGTAGTGTATCTTTAAAGTGACTCTATGTGTGTAGATACACAACTGAGTGTCTGTAAAAATGACTTTATGTCATATATAGGCATTTTACAAAATGACTCTATAGTGCAAGAGACACGGCACGTAGTGACATTTTTGAGACAATGTGTAAAATGCCTCTGCAACTATGTAAAGACACTATAAGTGTCTCTACGGGACCAAAATAGTGTCTCTACGGGCTAGTTCTCTTGTAGTGATTAGAATGTAATTGAATTTGTAAGATAATAGTAGAAATTCATCACATATGACAGATGTAAACTGCTTGCTATAATACATTGTACATCATATGCAACTTACTATGAATGCGAGAATAAATAAATATAAAATATAACTTTGTGGATAAAGCTAGAGAAGTCTATATAATATTATATCTATTCTCGACATGTGTTAATGAGGCGGTTGGAAGCAGTAGAGAATTGGCTATCTTGGAAGAACCAAAACAAATAAGAATCGCGTCCATGGCATTGGGCAAGAAAAATGAGAGGGTCCAAACCAGTGTGCTATCTGAGCAAGCAGCATGACTCCAAGAGGGAGGCAAAACCACGTTTGGGAGCAAAATTAAAGGTTGTAAACAGAAAATCGTGTCAACTGTATAAGTTTATTCAGTTATGTAGAACACTCTATGCATAATATTAAGAACATGCTTTTTTTGACTATAATGGGCAAAACTCTTAAACATATTTTTGATGAATATGAAATGATCTTACTTTTCCTTAGACTTAAAAGTGTCATGGATAATTAAAGTAATATAGGCATGCGCGAGAACCTTATTTGGTCTTAGGTAGAACAGTGACAAGTAAAATCAAAATAATATAGGCATGCGTGGAAGCTAGCATGGCGAGGTATGAATTTGCACAGATTGAGAAGCCAATAAGAGGCCAGTGGAGAAAGAGAACACACAAGACAATAAGTAGGTACGCGCTTAAGCATGCATCTTGAGGCATGCTATTGCATGGATCAGTGAAAACACACAACTGCAATACTGCCGACGACAAGGTTGGTGTAGGAAAAGAAAGACAAGATTAGCTACAATGCATTCTTAGATTTATGCTGGTGAAAAGTTTCTAAAAGAGCATAGAAAAAAAGATAAACACCACTGTAATGAGCACCTGTGAGAGAGAAATCAAGAGATTATAGTGAAAATCTATACTTTTGCACGGCGAGCTATGGAAACACAATGCTTTGATCTTCTATTGCCGCATAACATTTTTCTTACCAACAACACAAGTCCAGCGTTGTTTCTTGAAGATATCCATATTGGGTAATATAATTTTAACATATTGAGTGATATATGAATGCTATTTGCTTCTGATATCAGATTCTCAATTTATAAGCCAACTAAAAAACATCTTATTTTGCAGTAGAAGTTTACGATTATGTTTTCTAATTCTTCATCTCACTTTTTTTTATTACTATTCATCTCGCGAGTATGTAGTAACACGCCTTCGAAATTATATGGATGTGTTAAGTCACAAAAGGAGGATTACATATGTAGAGCTTTTTATTCTTCATCTCGAGTGTGTAGTAACAAACCTTAGAAATCATATGCAGCAGGAACAACTTGAGAGTGTGTAGTTTCATCGCTCATTTTATGACATCAAACTACATCACTAATTCTTATCACGCTGATACACCCCTTTTTATCAGGAACAAGCTGAATGCCCATCAGACTGCATATGCGACCAGCCACCAAACTGGAAAACCGAGGAAGTCCTTCTGAGTTGCCTGAAGAACGTAGACATTACTGGCTGGAGAGGAACCGAAAACGAAGTTGCTTTTGCGGAGCGGTTACTCAGTTGGGCAACAGCGCTAAAAGAAGTGACGGTAACTTTCCATTGGTCAATCACTGAAAGCATTGCCAGGGATCTCTGCCGGCCGTTTCTAAGCTTCTCTAGGCCAGAAACATGCGTGGAATTTCGCGTGTATGATGGCTTGATCAAGAAGGTTCTGCAGGTTCCCGAAGACTGAGGCAGCAGCTTGTGTTAATTTTGTGCTAGTTGCCAGTCTTTCTTGGTATAATCTGCTGCACTCCACTATGCAATAACGATCAAAATCTGGTAGAACCGTCAAGATGTTGTAATGGCATTGGCCTGTGTGGCAAGGTTTAGAATGTTAGAACTTGCTTATGTTTTATTTGTTGTACTGTCAGAACCTGCTTATGTTTCATGTGTTTGTAAATGCTGTTTTCAAAAGCAGTCTACAGGGAAATTGCATTCGCTCTTGTTGTCGTGATGACAGTTTGTTCGGCTGGCACATACAGAACAATTTAGCCAAACCCCCTCCCTGGTCGCTCTCGCGCGGGGCGACCTCGGAGGGCAACACAAACCCTAGGAAAAAGCTCCCCGGATCCGGCTCCCCTGGCCGCTGCCGCCGCCCGGCCGCTGCCGCCGCCGCCGGCGGCACCCGGATGCCAAAGGCAGAGGGCGAGGAGAGCGTGTTCCCGATGGCCCCTCTACGCGCGGGAGAGGCGGCGGTTGGTGGATGGCGCGACGCGGCGTCGCTGAGGACCTCGCCGGCGGAAGCGGCGAGGCAGTGTTCCTGGCGGACACTGAGGATGGGGAGGCGGGAGCTGGGCGGTCCGGCGCGGCGCGGTAGGCGTCCAGGCGTGGCGGCGCAGTGGGCTTGATCTGGGCCCGCCGGGGCTCGATCTGGGCTGTGGGCGCGGTCGTGCGCGCTCTGCTCGCTCGTTGCGGGTGCTGTTGGATGGCGGTGCTCGTGGAGGTCCGGTGGCGCTGCTGGCTGAGGTGAGCGTGGGCATGAAGGCGGCAAGGGCTCGATCTGGGCCATGTAGGCAGCCCAGTGCGGTGTGCTTCTGCCTGCTCAGGTCCACAATCCGCGGGAGACGAATGGCACCGCTGCGGGGCAGGGTGTTGCATCCTCTCGTAGAGCGCGAGGAAGAGGAGGAAGAAGGTGTAAGGGTATTTTACCCTTAACCTTTATTTTGATTAACGATGACACACGGGCTAGTGACGATCTAATGTGTCTTGCTAGCTTTATCTGCAGATTTTAGTTCGTCATGTGTGATGGAAGGAGTTTGAGACCCCCCATTTGTTTCGAAGAGACGGTAGTTCCTTTGTTACTTTATTTAACTTTTGAGTATAGGAACTCCGCACTATTAAGAGGGGTAATCTCGATGAACTCAGTGGGAAGGTGACCTATTTTCTTTTTCATATCCTACCACCCATAATTGCCAAACACTTCGCCAAAAGTTCGCTGGAAGAAAGGCCTATTTTGAAACAGTTTGCCTGAGCTGGTATTAGTGGCCGGCTGCGCCGGCCAGCCCGGTACAGCCACCGAGCCCCAACCGGAATCCTGTTCTGGTGGGGGTCCCGATTACGGTCCGGCGTAAAAGCCGACCACCCCGGCGTGGGCCCCGGTGTGCCGGGCGCTGCACCGGCCTGTCCGGTACAGCCACCGGGCCACTACCGGTTTGGCGTTCTGGTGGGGGATCCGGCCCTGGCCCGGCGTAAAAGCCGGCTCACCCGGCGTGCTCGCCGGCATCTCCCTCGCCTTCGCCAGCCTGCCCGGTGCAGATCCGGTGTCGCCAGTCTGTGCGCTGGGCGTTCCGGTGCAGGTCTGGTTTCGCTGGGCTATGCGCCGGCCGATCCGGCACAGAGGCCGGCGGCGCCGACTTTGCACCGGCTGGGCGCAGGAACTTTGCTTCAAACGACTCTTTCTCCCCCCGGACTATAAATACCCCTTCACCTACCTTGGAGAGGATAAGGTTGCCATTCAAATCATATCTTTGCCTTCCCTCTCTCTCTCTCCTCCATTAAAGAGCACTCAAAGCTTGAGGATCTCCCATTCTACCCACTCAAATCCAAATCCCTTTGGTAGAAAGATTGAGGAGACCGCGATCTACGTTTCCACCAAGCCAAATTTCATCCCCCCTTGTGTTCATCGAGTATTGCTTGTTACTCTTGGGTTTGTGGGAAACTCTAGGCGGCTAGGGTCGCCCGGAGGCATTCGGCTTGTGATTTGCCCCGTGGAAAGTTTGTGAGGGTTTGGAGACCACCCTAAGGTCTACCACAAGTGATTGGGCTCCTACTTCGTGGAGGAGGCTCAAGGAGAAGAATGTGAGCCTTCGTGGCGCTTGAGTACCCTGCGTGGGAATTCACACCTCTCCAACAGTGACTAGCTCTCCCCCAAGAGAGTGAACATCGGGATACATCTTCGTCTCCGCGTGCCTCAATTATTTCTATCTGAGTCCCTTTACTTGTGCTTTACCTTTGTGATAGCCTTCGAGCTTGAAGTACTTTGCATTGCATCATATAGGTTGCTCACCTAGTTGTTAGGCTCACACTTATATTCCGCAAAGCCTAAAACTAGTGAAAAGAGAAGTAAAATTTGTAGAAACCTATTCACCCCCCCCTCTAGGTTAGACCATCCATCCTTTCAATTGGTATAAGAGCAAGGGCTCTTTTTAAGGGCTTAACCGCCTTGAGAGTAAGATGGTCTCACCTACGGATGAGGGTGAAGACAAAGTCTTCACAGCCGTTGAGGTCCAAGCGTTGCTTGATAAGCAACGCAACAAACTCAACGAACGTTTTGCCGCGTTGGAAGCGAGATTCTCGGCTTTGGATGCAAAGAGTGCCCATCCCGAGGTTGTCGAGGTTGCTCCAAAGGAGAGCCCAAACTCGAAAAAGGCTAAGGTGGATATTCTGCCTAAGCCCGATGGACCCTCTTCTCATGCAAAGCCATATGAATATCCCTCGAACGCGTGCCTATGCCTCACATGAATCCTTCTTCCGGTGCACCTCCCATGCTTGATGAATTTAACTATTCCTATTGGAAGTCTTGCATGCGTTACCATCTTAGGTGTGTTTGTGTGGAGCTTTGGGGCGTTGTCGAGAATGGTTCACTCCCGTTGATGAGAAGCACATGACGCCCAAGGAGAGGATTGATTGTCAACTCAACTCCACCGCCCTTGACAAGATTCGTCAAAGCTTGAAGCGTGAAGTGTATGATCAAGTCTCAAGCATTGAGTCCGCCAAGGAACTTTGGGAGAAGCTCTCGGTCAAGTTTGATGGGACGTCGGCAATGCAAAAGACCAAGTATGAAGCCGCCAAACAAGACATGAACTTGTTTTGCATGAATGATGGAGAGTCAATCTCAAGTGCCTACTCAAGACTCCAAGCTCTCAAGGAGAATATCATTCTTCTTGGAGGAAACACCATTGATGATGGCTTTCACATGAATGATAGCTTTGTGAAGAACAAGTTCATCAAGATTGTGTCTTGCGAATACAAGGAGTTGGCCTTCAATGTCACCTTCTTGGAACCTTGTCGCAAGATGACCGTGGATGAGCTTGTTGGATACTTTGTTGCGCATGATGACATGATTGCCAAGGCAAATAGGACCAAGGAGATTGTCCGTGCTATGAACAAGAACCCATCTCTTGCTTTGAAGGCCAACGTCACTCATTCAAGGGCACGTGAAGCAAGCAAGGAAGAGAGAGTTGAAGAAGATCTTGAAGAAGAAGAAGAGATGACTTCAACAAGTGAGTTAGATACCGATCTAGCATTCTTCGCCAAGAAGTATGGGAAGCATTCCATGAAGAGAGGAAGTTTTGTTCCCAAGGAGAAGAGAAGATCTTGCTACAATTGTGATGAGCCGGGGCACTTCGCCGATACTTGTCCCTATGAGAAGAGACAAGACAAGCCAAAGTACGTGAAAGGTGCCAAGCCAATATTGAAGCCCAATCCAATCAACTTGAAGAACAAGAACAAGTTCAAGGACATCAAGGATCTTGTGGGTGTTGAATAAACCTCTGATGTTGATGAAGAGGATAGTGACGAGGAGGACATTGTTGGAGTGGCCGGTTTGGCTCTTGCCAAGCCCAGGTCGCTATTCAAGTACGACTACACCAAGGACTACGAGAGCTCCACCAAGAACTCCCCTCATAAATGCCTTATGGTAAAGGAGGCTAAGGTGATTTCTTCGTCCCAACCTTCTTGTCCCATTAATGATGATATGGATGAAGAAACTATTCTTGCCACTCTTTACAAAACTATGTGTTCTCTTCGTGGTGATGCTCGTGATCATTTCGAATACTTAATGGACACTATTGCTCAACGCAATGAGTCTCTTGAGGAAGCGAGATCCCATGTTGAAGATGGGGAATGGAGATTCAATCTCTTAGTTCAAGAGCTAACCGAGGAGAAGAACACTAGATTGCTCCTCTCTCATCAAATTAAAACATATCAACTTGATAAAACTAAGGACTTGGATACTATGGATAAAACTTTGCTAATGGCACAAGAACTTGATGCTTCCAAAAAGGAACTTGAAGTTGCTCATGCTTCTCTTACTAAGGATCTTGAGCACCTTGAAAGGGCTAACAAGCTAGTCAAGGATGAGCTCAATAGACTTAGCAAGAAATATGATAAACTTCAAGCTCTTCATAATGAAGTCCAAGGTTCATCAAGTGTGCCCATAATTGTTGAAAATATTGCTTGTGCTACTAACTCTACTCTAGATCAAGCTACTCTCATTGAGGAAAATGCCAAGTTGAAGGCTCAACTTGAGAAAGAGCGTCTCTCATCTCCACAACTAGGGAAACCCCCTCATGAGCTCTTTGCTCAACAAAAGGAGAGGCCTCGTGGTCAAGGCCTTGGGTTTAACCCAAGGAACAACAACAACAACTATGTTCCTCCACCCAAGAAGATTAACTTTGTGAAGGAAGGGTACAATGGGAATGGTAATGGTAAGAAAGTGGCTATGGGAGGGAATGCCAATAGGGGCAATCCTAACCATAGCTTCGCTGGAAAGGCCAACCCATCATACGTGTTATGTAAGGACACGGATGGGAATGTGGTTGCTAGATATGTTGGTCCTCGTGATGGTTATGCTTATAGATGGTACTCTATTTGGGTACCTAAATCTCTTGTTGCTAATGCTAGGGGTCCCATTACACAATGGGCTCCTAAACCCAAGAATTGATTTTGTAGGGCTATTCCTTCGGTGGACCAAAATGGTTGTTTGATAGTGGGTGCACTAATCATATGACCGGAGGAAGAGAGGTGCTTGAGAAATTTGTTGAAGATGTTAACTCAACTCAATGCATCCTCTTTAGAGATAACTCAAAAGGAAAGGTATTGGGTCGAGGCAAGTTGGCAATCTCAAAGGACTTGTCTCTTGAGAATGTCATGCTTGTTGACACCCTTGGCTATAATCTTCTTTCAATACGTCATCTTGCAAGCATTGGTTATGATTGCTATTTTACCTATAATCATGTGAAAGTCTTTAGGAGTGATAATCTCAAGTTGGTTTGTGTTGGGCATGTTGAGGACAACCTTTACGTGGTTGATTTCTCGAAAGAGAACATTTCCTCCTCAACATGTCTCATAGCCAAGGTTGACGAGGGTTGGCTATGGCATCGCCGGCTAGGCCACGTCAACATGAGAAATCTCAAACGACTCCTAAAGGGTGAACATGTTGTTGGACTAACCAATGTAACATTTGAAAAAGATCGTGTGTGTAGTGCATGTGTTGCCGGGAAGCAACTTGGGAAGAATCATCCGGCCAAGAGCGTGATCTCAACGACAAGGCCTTTGGAGCTCCTTCATTTGGATCTCTTTGGGCCATCCACCTACGACTCCCTTGGGGGTAGTAGATATGGTCTTGTCATCGTGGATGATTATTCAAGATATACATGGGTGTTCCTCCTTAATTCTAAGGATGAGACCCACAAGTTCTTCACCAAGTTCGCCAAGCAAGCGGAACATACATTTGAAGAAGTGATCAAGACCATAAGGACCGACAATGGGTCGGAATTCAAGAACTACGCCATGGATGACTTCATGGGTGAAGAGGGGATCAAGCATGAATTCTTCGCTCCGTACACTCCTCAACAAAATGGCGTGGTGGAGAGGAAGAACCGGACGATCATTGAGATGGCAAGAACCATGTTGGATGAGTTCAAGTCTCCCCATAACTTTTGGGGAGAAGCTATTGCCACCGCGGTTCATGTCTCCAACCACCTCTTCCTCCGCCCGGTGTACAACAAGACGCCTTATGAGCTCCTCACCGGGAACAAGCCAAATGTCTCCTACTTCCACGTCTTCGGATGCAAGTGCTTCGTCAAGAACAAAAAGGAAAGACTTGGTAAATTCGAGACTAGAACAATTGAGGGTATTTTCGTTGGCTATGCGGACGATTCCCACGCCTATAGATACTACAACATATCCTCCAGATGCGTTGAAGTATCTTGTGACGTGGTATTCGAGGAATTTAATGGCTCCCCAGTGGAGCAAGTTGTTCCAAGTGATGTAGGTTATGAAGAATCTTCTCAAGTCATCAAGTCTATGGGAGTTGGTCACATCTTGCCAAGTGAAGATTAAGTTCTTCCAAACCAAGACCTTCCTCATGAAGAAGATTCAAGGTCAACTCAAGTGGAGCCTAGCTCAACTCAAGTAGAACCTTCATCACCATCTCAAGTGGAACAAGACTCTCAAGAGGAGACGCAAGCCCAAGAACAACTACCAAGCCCTTAACCTCATGAGCAAGATCAAGGAGATGATCAAGATCCCCACTCCTCTCAAGATCAAGCTCAAGAAGATGGTCATGACCAAGACAAGCCACAAGAAGAATTTGTTGGTCATGATGGGTTGAAAAGGCGCATCAAGGCCGCCACCAAGGCTAGTGATCTTCAAGTCGACAAGATACTTGGTGATATTTCTAAGGGAGTTTCAACTCGTAGACAACTTGCTTTGCTTGCCACCTTTTGTGGCCATCATGCTTTTGTGTCTAGTTTTGAACCTCAAAAGGTACATGAAGCCTTGGGAGATCCGGATTGGGTGAATGCCATGCAAGAAGAGTTGGAATGCTTCACCCGCAACAAGGTGTGGTCTCTCGTTGAGAGGCCCAAGGACCATAGGATCAACGTGATTGGCACCAAGTGGGTGTTCAAGAACAAGCAAGACGAGAATGGAGTCGTCACTCGAAACAAGGCAAGGTTAGTGGCGCAAGGGTTTGCTCAAATAGAAGGTATGGATTATGAGGACACCTTTGCGCCCGTCGCTCGCCTTGAAGCTATTCGTCTATTGCTTGCTTATGCTTCTTTCCATGATTTCAAGCTTTATCAAATGGATGTTAAAAGTGCTTTTCTAAATGGCCCCTTAAAAGAGGAGGCATATGTTGCTCAACCCCCGGGTTTCGAAAATCCCAATTTCCCGAATCATGTGTACAAACTCCATAAGGCGCTCTATGGTCTCAAGCAAGCTCCACGTGCTTGGTATGAGCATCTTAGGGATTTTGTACTCACGGACGGTTTTGAAATTGGGAAGGTAGATTCCATCCTTTTCACCAAGCGGGTTAAAGGGGGTGGTTTGTTCATATGCCAAATCTATGTTGATGATATTATCTTTGGTGGGGCTAACGAAAAACATAACAAAGCTTTTGAGAAGTTGATGACACAGAGATTCGAGATGTCCATGATGGGAGAGTTGAAGTTCTTCCTAGGCTTTCAAGTGAGACAACTTGAGCGAGGAACTTTCATCTCTCAAGAGAAGTACGTAAAGGACATGCTCGCACGTTTTGAGATGACCAAGGCCAAGAGTGCAAGAACCCCCATGCCAACCATAATGCAACTTGACCTTGGTGAAGGTGAGAAACTGGTGGATCAAAAGGTATATCGCTCCATGATTGGATCCCTTCTCTACCTTTGTGCTTCTAGGCCGGACATAATGCTAAGTGTTGGGTTGTGTGCTCGTTTTCAATCCGCTCCTAAGGAGTGCCACTTTGTGGCGGTCAAACGGATTTTAAGATACCTCGTTCATACTCCTACTCTCGGGCTTTGGTATCCAAAGGGGTCAACCTTTGATCTTGTGGGCTACTCGGATTCTGATTGGGCCGGTGACAAGGTTGACCGGAAGTCGACCTCCGGGGCTTGCCAATTTATTGGCCAGTCGTTGGTGAGTTGGTCATCCAAGAAACAAAACTCCATCTCCCTATCCACCACCGAAGCCGAATACATTTCCGCGGCATCTTGTTGCACTCAATTGTTGTGGATGAAGCAAACCTTGAAAGACTATGGTGTGTCTCTTGGTACGGTGCTTCTTCTATGCGACAATGAAACTGCATTAAAGATCGCCAACAACCCCATCCAACACTCCCGCACCAAACATATCGACATTCGCCACCACTTCCTATGTGACCATGTCGCAAGGGGTGATATTGCTCTCTCTCATGTGAGCACCAATCACCAATTGGCGGATATTTTTACGAAACCTTTGGATGAAGCACGGTTTGTTGAGTTAAGGAATGAACTTGGTATTCTTGATCCTAAAAACTTGGATTGACTTACTTGCTTATAATCTTTCATTTATCTTGTGTCTAGCTTAGAAACACCGCACACATAGGCCGAAGCCATTTTATCATGTCTTGACATAATGCATACCTATGCGTGCTACATTAATTAGACCCAATGTCATGACATGGATCCAAGCATCTATCTTTGCGGTGCCATGACATTTGTGCTTAAACATAGGGGGAGTAATCCTCCGCAATTATCTTGCCTCCTATTTGAACTTGTGCATTCCTTGAGGTTTTTGATCTTGTGTTTCTTGAGTTGATTAAGTGTTTGTCTTTGATTCACGATCAATTTGATTTTCATTGAATATTCTTCAAGTTTGTTTTTGCATTTCTTGATATTTATGTTACCCTGCACAAATCCTTGAAACCGGTGCGTGATCTCTTCATTGCATTAGAGTCTTTGGGGAGGGCCTTTCGATCTGTTTTCCTGGAGGTACTGGTGGCGCGGTGTTGATGATGTAAATGACCGACCAGTTGGGAACCCCAAGAGAAGGTGTGATGAGCACTGATACGTCTCAAACGTATCTATAATTTTTGATGCTCCATGCTTGTTTTTACACCATTTGCCTATTGTTTCGTTACACTTAGTGGCACTTTTATGCATTTTCCGGAACTAACCTATTAACAAGCGCCACAGTGCCAGTTTCCTGTTTTCTGCTGTTTTTGTGTTTCAGAAGTGATACACATGAAATATTCTCGGAATTGGACGAAACAAGTTCCTGAAGTCTTATTTTCCCCGGAAGCTTCCAGAGATCCGAAGAAGTGTCGGAGGGGGGCCACCAGGGCCCCACACATAGGGCTGGCGCGGCCAGGCCCCTGGCCACGCCACCCATGTGTGAGGAGCCCCTGGCTGCCCTCTCGCGACGCCCCTTCGCCTATAAGAAGCCTCGGGACGGAAAACCCTAGGGGATTCGGCAATTTTCCAGAAGCAGTTCCGCAGCTCCGCCGCCACCGTCGACGAATTTCGGGGGACAGAAGTCTCTGTTCCGGCACCCTGCCGGGACGGGGAAGTGCCCCCGGAGCCATCTCCATCGATCTCCATCACCGTCACCGCCATCTCCATCAACCTTGCTGTCTCCTATGATGAGGAGGGAGTAGTTCATCCCCGGGGCTAAGGGCTCTACCGGTAGCTATGTGGTTCACCTCTCTCTCCCATGATGTGATCTTTATGTGATCGTGAGCTTTGTATCATGTTGAACAAGTAGATGTTATTATTCAGATATTATGCTACTCCTATGCTTAATTGTTATAGTGTACTCTAGTGATGTTATTAAAGTAATCTATTCCTCCTGCCATGGTGTAACGGTGACAGTGCGTGCATCGTGGTGGTACTTGGTTTAGGCTATGATCGTGATCTCTTGTGGATTATGAGAGTAATTATTACTATGATAGTATTGAGTGATCTATTCCTCCTTTCATGGTGTAATGTTGATAGTGTGTGCACCGTGTTAGTACTTGGTCTAAGTTGCAATGATTTCTATCTTGAGTTGTGATCTGATTTGAATGTCTCTATGAGTGGTGTTTGTCAAGTACTTGATGAACTTTAAGGGGTGCTTCTGTAGCCACTACACAATGATTAGTGTTAGTCAATAGGAGAGTAATTCAGAGTACCATAGTGGAGAGAAGTTGTTTACTTGTTCAATCATGTTATATTGTTGGGAGTGTGTCCACTAGTGAAAGTAAGATCCCTAGGCCTTGTTTCCAAGCATTGCACACCGTTTACTTGCTATTTTGTTACTTGTTTGCTCGCAGCGATATTTATTTCACATCACGTTTACTACTTATAATCATCACTACCGCTTGTATTTCACTATCTCTTCGCCGAACTAGTGCACCTATACATCTGACAAGTGTATTGGGTGTGTTGGGGACACAAGAGACTTTCTGTATCGTGATTGCAGGGTTGCTTGAGAGGGATAGCTTTGACCTCTTCCTCCCTGAGTTCGATAAACCTTGGGTGATCCACTTAAGGGAAACTTGCTGCTGTTCTACAAACCTCTGCACTTGGAGGCCCAACAAGTGTCTACAAGAATAGAAGTGCGTAGACATCAAGCTCTTTTCTGGCGCCGTTGCTGGGGAGGTAAGGTAAAAGGTACTCGCATCCTCCTGTGTGAGTGCTCGGAGTTATTTCTTTTAGATTCTGCAATTACATTTTTTTGTTTCTTGTTTTTATTTTCACTAGTTAGGCTTAATGGAAAATAAAGAGTTCTTTAGTCTTTTTCCCGAGTTTAGATTTGAAGAGAAATTTGAAAACCCTTTGGAGCTTATTTCGCATAGCAATGTTATTAGTACGAATGCTTTGAATACTGTTAATGCTAATGCTATAAAAAAGTCTAAGCTTGGGGAAGCTGGTTTTGTTGAGTATGACATTTTTAGTTCCCCAGCTTTAGTGGAGAAAGTTTGCTCTGATGATATTTTATCTCCCATATGTGATGTTTCTAATGATGCTTGTGCTCCCCATCCTTTTAAAATACCTACGAAGATTGTTCAACGTATTAGGGATAACTGCTATTTAGGAGATGGAACTGTCCATCCTGGTGATCATCTGCTCTTTATACATGAATTATGCGAGTTGTTCCAGTGTGCAGGTATTTCGATGAACCAAGTTAAGAAGAAGCTATTTTCTTTATCACTGAAAGGCAGAGCCGAGGAATGGTATTGGCTGCTTGAAGATGGTCCATCTATTGCATGGGAGGAAATTGTGCCTCTATTTTATTCTAAATTCTATCCTCCAAGTGAGATTCATAAAGATCGTAATCAGATATATAATTTTTGGCCTCATGAGGGAGAAAGCATTGCCCAAGCGTGGGGAAGATTGAAGTTACTAATGCATAAATGTCCTATTCATGATCTTCCCCGTAATATTGTTATTAATAATTTTTATGCAAGGCTTTCAGGATATTATAAGGATTATCTAGATGCATGCTTTGATGGGTCTTTCACAAGCAAGGATGTCGACACCAAGTGGGGTCTGCTTGAGACAATTCAAAACAATATTGAAGGTTGGGATAGCGACAAAGGTAAAGGATCAGGTATGAATTATGAGTTTGATTGCATTAAGTCTTTCGCTGAAACTGCTAATTTTCAAGAGCTTAGTGCTAAATATGGTCTTGATCCTCAAATTATGGTTGATTGCTTTAAAGCCTTTGCTTCCCATATGAATGTTCCTAAAGGAAATGGGGACGTGTATCATGAACCTTTTAAGGACACTTGCATAGAAAGTGATATTGTTATTGATGATTGCAATAAACATGCTCAAACTTCTAAAAGTCCTATTTCTTATAAGCATGTTAATTTTTGTGGAGTACATAGACCTTGTGAACAGAGTTACAACAAGGAAGATTATTGCATCACCCACGCAAATGAAGAAACTAGTATGTGGTACAAGGATATAGGTGAGATCGGTAAAAAGGTTTGTGAGCTTTATCCTTTTCTTTGTAAACATTGCGATGACATAGGTCATTTTAATTTCCAATGCTCAAGCCCTAATAGTTACTCTTCTAGTACCCTAAGTTTGTGTTGTGATGACAAGATTACTCCCAATCAGCATGATGAGCTCACTTTGTTCTTGGCATGTGACGAGATATCTAGAAAGATTGCTTTGATAGATATGAATGATGTTGATATTAATAGCACCCTTCGTGGTTGTCGTCTCTATTGTGCTAAAGATTGCCTTGCAAATACTTACATTCAGAATCTTATAAAACTTGATATTTTGCCAAGCTATGACAGGACTGATAGATGTTTTTATCTTATTAATTGAGAGGAGGAATCCTCCAAAGTTTCTTCTGTTGTTCCTGTCAGCAAACCAGATTATGTGGAGAAGATGCCTTTCCCTCCTAGAGAATATGTGGAGAATATGCCCTTCAAGTCTCTCCCTCCTAAAGGAGAGAGTAAGAAGAAGAAGAAGAAGAAGAGGAGTAAGAGGCGAGAGGACACGGTATCTTCCCCTAAGCGTTATGATCCTGCTATAGATTATGATAATTCTGATTGGGATGATGTTCCTATGCCTATTACTTATGTTAGTGATCATGATTGGGAAAAGCACTCTACTTTTGATATTGAAAATCTTTTTGGTACTAATTCTAAGGTTAATAATTGTTGTACCATTAGTGCTATCCATGTTCCTTCTTATGATGATATGTTTGATGAATATGCTATGCGACATAGTAGTTCTCTATCTTGTGATGATACTAAGCCTCTAGTTTATGATGATGAGTATAATGTTTTATATTCACCTACTTTTGAGGAGAAAAATAGTTATGATTATAATATGCCTCCTATTTTTGATGATTATGGTGATGAGAATAATTATTCTATTGAATCTGCTCCTACTACTATTGTTCATGTAGGGAGTATTAATCCTTTTATGCATGTGGCTCATGATAGGGATGCTTTATGTGATAGTTATATTGTTAGTTCTATTCATGATGCTACTGAAAGTTACTATGAGAGAGGGAAACATGGTTTGATGGATCTCAACAATATTGAGTTTCCCCTCTTTATGTTGCAATTCTTGAAGTTGTACTTGTTTTACCTTCCTATGCTTTTTGCTTTGCGCTTTTATGACTTGTCTCTTTACAAGACTATTTTTCATAGGAAGTGGTTTAGATTTAAATGTGTTCCATACTTGCTTTTTGATGCTCTCTATTGCTTTAAATTCCTATATGGCGCCTTTGCCTCAAGCGCGCCCACATGAGCATCTTTGCAAATTTCTGCGCCTAGCTCAAAGGCGTTAAAAAAAAGCACTCTTGGGAGATAACCCATTGTTTATTTTCAGTATTTTTTCTTTTATTTGAGTCTTGGAAGTCATTACTACTGTAATGACCGCTCCTTATCCTTTTTATTTCGTTTTTGTGCCAAGAGAAACCTCTAATTTGAGTGAGGTAAGATTTGGGGATGTTGCTGTCCTGAAACTGTTTTCGGTGCTGCACCGTAAAAATTCGTATAAATTCTCTGTATATCTTTTGGACCTGCGATTTCTTGTGCATATGCCCCAGGTTATATCCAAACTTTTCTTAGTTGAACACTTTTTGATTTGAGCAAAAAAAAATCCCTCAAAAATTCGACCTTTGTCAGCTGTTCAGTTTTGACAGATTTCTGCCAATATTTGTGTTTGCCACTTGATCGCTTTCTTTTGAGTTCTTTCGATCATGGAACTTTTGGGGAGGTTGCTACAGTATTATATGCTATATATGTGGTGGTTTTGAGTTGAAACCTGAAGCAAATAGAGGGTTGATTATATTTTATGCTTGCACTAATGTTGCTAATAGAATTGTGTTTAGTTTTGTATGAAGGAAGTATTCAAGTGTAGGGATTGGAGAATGATGAGATGAGTTGAAGAATGGACAAAAGCTCAAGCTTGGGGATGCCCACGCATCACCCCAAGAAATATCCAATAATTACAAGCGTCAAAGCTTGGGGATGCCCCCGAGGCACCCCTTCTTCATCGGCAAAAATCAGGTCACCTTTCAAAACACTATATTTTTATTGCTTCATGCACTATGTGTTTTTCTTGGAGCGTCAGTTGTTTTAGTTTTCTTAGTTGGTTAGGTTTGTTTGTTTTCTGCAATAAATGGTTAGATCACATCATGTTTCTTTTGGAGGAGGTGAACTCGCTTTTCATTTGCCAAGAACACTCTAGTTTTCACTCTTATCGTTCAATGAGTGTTCTCTTTTTCTGCTACTGCGTTTAGCTTTCGATTTTCGCCTTGATTTGTTCAGATCTTGTTATATCTTTTCATCAAGGTGTATTTTTGCCTCTGGTCTTTATTGGTTTTCATAAAAAGAGGTGTCTTAAAAAAAGTTTGAATGGTGTTGGAAAAGAGAAAAAGCTTTGTGCAAAATAGTGGTACAAGAAGGAGCTTGTGTAGACTGCGGCTTAGGCTTTTTCATGTCATGCTTGATGTCTTTTTGATAGTATGCTTAGTGGTTTTGCTGTAGCATGACTTGTCTCAAATAACTGAGATTGCTTAATGAGCCTTTGAAAAATCATGCGTTGTTTTTATTGTATGGAAGCATTATTTTGGTTTTCTCCTTGATGCTTTATTTGGGTTGACTTGGCGCATACTCACACATGTTAGACTCTTACAAAGTCGCCATTAGCCTTCATGATCATTTAGTTTTTGACTTTTGATGCCATCGTATGCTTCTTTTAATGTCGCTTTGTCGCTTTGCATGATTATGGCCATTACTGCTCTCTTAGTTGGTCGCTCCCAGTCTTTTGCTAGCCCTCGCCTTGTACTGAGTATGAGCTCTACTCGTGCATCCAACTCCTAAAATCCAAAGTTTTTCAAAGTGTCCACCATACATACCTACTAGCAATTTGCTATTCCAAGTAAATTTGACTTGCTTTTATTTTCTCTTCAAATTAAACTCTTACCAGTGTTATGCGAAACTCGGTTAGTAAAGCTCTCACGAACCGGAAGGCACACTTTACTTTTTCCTGTTCTTAAAAAATTTGACATTGTGGTCTCTTATGCTGATTTGTTATGCTTGCAAGTTGTAAGTTGGATTCTAGCCCAGCCATGCTGTCATGGGGCAAGCTTTCAACATTGCACTTCTTTTTGAGTTGATATCATGATCTTTTGTTTATGGATGCCCGCGGTGTGAAATGAATTGGGAATCTTGTAGGGATCATGGAGTTTGTATATGTGTTAGGGAAACGCCGGGCCGCCAATCGAAGCCATGCATAATTCATGGTGGAAATTTGCAGCATACCCATGGTGAACATTCGACGACGCATCTCATAATAAAAAGCTAAACAATATAGCAAATAAAAGAGATGTCGAGGTGTTCATTGTCTGCTTGTCCTGTCATTTTGGTGTGGGCTTGTTCCATGTCATCGGGCACGGAGGTACCCCATTGGCGGTTCTCAATGATATGCATACACTTACAATGACAAGAGCCTTGCTTGGGACTCTAAGTAAAGTAGCATGGTTTGGGTACTCGTATTCACGGGACACGAGGTTTTCAACTTATGATTTGTCAAGCATATGCATCATAATTGTTCTCGCATTAACTTTAACCATTCAAGATGCTTATGATGGGGGCAATGAGAGCTCAAAGCCGATAAGTACCATAATTTTTGAAGGTTATAAAACTTGCAATCACTGCTTCCCTCTGCGAAGGGCCTTTCTTTTACTTTTATGTTGAGTCACCACCTTCTTTCTTTATGCACCATTAAGAGAGCATAGTTGTCATTCTTAGTGTGATATGCATTGTCCCAAAGTTCATTGATTGATTCATATTGTTGGTTTCACTTGTTCTTAAATTATTTGTATCTAGTCGCCCTCTTAAACTTTGAGGTGTCCTATGCATTTATGTTTTGCTCTCTTTGAAGGACAAGCTGAAAACCATTTGTATGTTTTTCCTTATAATTTGAACACACGTTTGACTTTCATTGTTTCATTATCATGATCTTTTGTTTGTGTTCATTTACATGTTTACAACATGGTTGCTAAGTTCTTATTGTCATGATTATATCTTCATGCCCATGTTTTAAGTTCTATTGATCCCAGCTCACCAATGCTTACATATATGATCAAGATTGTGTAGGTGCATGTCACCTCAAAAATTATTCTTTTGTTATCACTTACCTACTCGAGGACGAGCAGGAGTTAAGCTTAGGGATGCTTGATACGTCTCAAACGTATCTATAATTTTTGATGCTCCATGCTTGTTTTTACACCATTTGCCTATTGTTTCGTTACACTTAGTGTCACTTTTATGCATTTTCCGGAACTAACCTATTAACAAGCGCCACAGTGCCAGTTTCCTGTTTTCTGCTGTTTTTGTGTTTCAGAAGTGATACACAGGAAATATTCTCGGAATTGGACGAAACAAGTTCCTGAAGTCTTATTTTTCCCGGAAGCTTCCAGAGATCCGAAGAAGTGTCGGAGGGGGGCCACCAGGGCCCCACACATAGGGCTGGCGCGACCAGGCCCCTGGCCGCGCCACCCATGTGTGAGGAGCCCCTGGCTGCTCTCTCGCGACGCCCCTTCGCCTATAAGAAGCCTCGGGACGGAAAACCCTAGGGGATTCGGCAATTTTCCAGAAGCAGTTCCGCAGCTCCGCCGCCACCATCGATGAATTTCGGGGGACAGAAGTCTCTGTTCCGGCACCCTGCCGGGACGGGGAAGTGCCCCCGGAGCCATCTCCATCGATCTCCATCGCCGTCACCGCCATCTCCATCAACCTTGCTGTCTCCTATGATGAGGAGGGAGTAGTTCATCCCCGAGGCTAAGGGCTCTACCGGTAGCTATGTGGTTCACCTCTCTCTCCCATGATGTGATCTTTATGTGATCGTGAGCTTTGTATCATGTTGAACAAGTAGATGTTATTATTCAGATATTATGCTACTCCTATGCTTAATTGTTATAGTGTACTCTAGTGATGTTATTAAAGTAATCTATTCCTCCTGCCATGGTGTAACGGTGACAGTGCGTGCATCGTGGTGGTACTTGGTTTAGGCTATGATCGTGATCTCTTGTGGATTATGAGAGTAATTATTACTATGATAGTATTGAGTGATCTATTCCTCCTTTCATGGTGTAATGTTGACAGTGTGTGCACCGTGTTAGTACTTGGTCTAAGTTGCAATGATTTCTATCTTGAGTTGTGATCTGATTTGGATGTCTCTATGAGTGGTGTTTGTCAAGTACTTGATGAACTTTAAGGGGTGCTTCTGTAGCCACTACACAATGATTAGTGTTATTCAATAGGAGAGTAATTCAGAGTACCATAGTGGAGAGAAGTTGTTTACTTGTTCAATCATGTTATATTGTTGGGAGTGTGTCCACTAGTGAAAGTAAGATCCCTAGGCCTTGTTTCCAAGCATTACACACCGTTTACTTGCTATTTTGTTACTTGTTTGCTCGCAGCGATATTTATTTCACATCACGTTTACTACTTATAATCATCACTACCGCTTGTATTTCACTATCTCTTCGCCGAACTAGTGCACCTATACATCTGACAAGTGTATTGGGTGTGTTGGGGACACAAGAGACTTTCTGTATCGTAATTGCAGGGTTGCTTGAGAGGGATAGCTTTGACCTCTTCCTCCCTGAGTTCGATAAACCTTGGGTGATCCACTTAAGGGAAACTTGCTGCTGTTCTACAAACCTCTGCACTTGGAGGCCCAACAAGTGTCTACAAGAATAGAAGTGCGTAGACATCAAGCACAACAGCAAGTTTTCCCTCAGTTATGAAACCAAGGTTAATCAATCCAGTAGGAAAAAGCCAAACTCCAGAAGGTGATGCTTGCTAGCGTAGTGACACTCCAACAAGGGCGCCGTTAATGATACTTGTTAGCGCGTCTTCAACTAGTAGCAACGCGGAACCTGCACACAACACAACCAAGAACTTTGCTCCCAACATACGATGAGGTTGTCAATCTCACCGGTTTGCTGTAAACAAAGGAATGAGCGTATCAAGTGGAAAGCAATAGTAGTATGCGAGAAAGTAAACAATGCGAGTAAAGTAAACATGTGATAGCAATGTAAAGGAAATTGGACCGGGGTCCACAGTTCACTAGTGGTGTCTCTCCATAAGATAAATAACAACATGCTGGGTAAACAAATTAAAGTTGGGCAATTGATAGAATAAAGATAACGTGCATATGTCAAGAGGATCACTATGAGATTTACTCTGGGCATTACAATAAAATACATAGACCGCCATCCAACTGCATCTATGACTAATAATCCACCCATGGGGAACCATCCGAGGACCCCATGAATATTAAGTTGCGAACAACAGATAATTGCATTAAGCAAAGTGTGTAATGTAAACAAAACGAATGTCCTTGGACACAAGAATGTTGTTTTCTCCCTAGGGCAACAACACATCTACAACCTTAGAGGTTTCTGTCACTCCCCCAGATTAAATAGAGGCATGAACCCAACTATCGAGCATAAATACCCCCTCTTGGAGACACTAGTATCTACTTGGCTAAGATAGCTACTAACAACGGAGAGCATGCAAGATCATAAACAACATAGAGATAACATAAGATAATATTCAGCATATCAATTTAATCATAACACCAATATTCATTAGATCCCAACAAACACAACATGTAGAATTACATAACGGTGATCTCGATCATGTAAGGTAGCTCACGAGATCTAAACATGAAGCACATGGTGGAGAAGACAACCATCTAGCTACTGCTATGGACCCATAGTCTAAGGTAGACTACTCACTCATCGCGCCGGAGGCAAGCATGGCGATGAAGAAGACCTCCGGTGGCCCTTCGCAGAGGGAAGCAGTGATTGCGAGTTTTATAAACCTTCAAAAATTATGGTACTTACTAGCTTTGAGCTCTCATTGCCCCCATCATAGGCATCTTGAATGGTTAGAGTTAATGTGAGTACAATTATGAAGCATATGCTTGACAAATCATAAGTTGAAAACCTCGTGTCCCGTGAAATACGAATACCCAAACCTCATGCTACTCGACTTAGAGTCCCAAGCAAGCTCTTGTCATTGTAAATATATGTGTATCATCGAGAACCGCCAATGGGGTACCTCCTGCCCGATGACATGGAACAAGCCCACATCAAAATGACAAGACAAACAGACAATGAACACCTCAACATCTCTTTTATTTACCATTGGTATAGCTTTTTATTTTGAGATGCGTCGTCGAATGTCCACTATGGGCATGCTGTAAATTTCCACCATGAATTATGATGGCTTAGATTAGCGGCCCAGGCATTTCCCTAACACATATAAGAACTCCATGATCCTGTAAGATTCCCAACTTGTTTCACATCACGAGTATCCATAAACAAAAGATCACGATATCAACTCAAATAAGAAGTGCAATGTTGAAAGCTTACCCCATGACGGCATGGTTTGGCTAATTTCCAACTTACAACTTGCAAGCATAACAACTCAACATAAGAGAGCCACAATGTCAAAATTTTAAGAACGAGAAAAGTAAAGTGTGCCATCAGGTTCGTGAGAGCTTTACTGACCAATTTTCGCATAACACCAAAAAGAGTTTAATTTGAAGGATAGATAAAAGCAAGTCAAGTGTACTTTGGAATAGCAAATTGCTAATAGGTATGTATGGTGGACACATTGGAATAACCTGGTTTTTAGGAGTTGGATGCACGAGTAGAGCTCATACTCAGTACAAAATGAGGGCTAGCAAAAGACTGGGAGCGACCAACTAAGAGAGCAATAACGGCCATAATCATGCAAAGTGACAAAGCAACATTAAAAGAAGCATAAGATGGCATCAAAAGTCAAAAACTAAATGATCATAGAGGCTTATGGTGACTTTGTATGAGTCTAACATGTGTGAGCATGCGCCAAGTCAACCCAAATAAAGCATCAAGGAGAAAACCAAATTAATGCTTCCAAATAATAAAAACAACGCATGATTTTTTTAAAGGCTCATTAAGCAATCTCAGTCATTTGAGACAAGTTATGCTACAGCAAAACCACTAAGCATACTATCAAAAATACATCAAGCACGACATGCAAAAGCCTAGGCCGCAGTCTACACAAGCTCCTTTTTGTACCACTTTTTTGCATGAAACTTTTTCTCTTTTCCAACACCATTCGAACCTTTTTAAAACAACTCTTTTGATGAAAACCAACATGGACCAGAGGTCAAAATACACCTTGATGCAAATATAAAACAAGATCTGAACAAAAATCAAGGCGAAAAGCGAAAGCTAAACGCAGTTCAAGAAAAAGAGTACACTCGTTGAACGATAAGAGTGAAAACAGAGTGTTCTTGGCAAATGAAAAGCAAGGCAACTTCTCCAAAAGAAATTTGTTGGGGTCCAACCATTTATTGCAGAAAACAAAACTAAAGAAAACTGAAAATAAAAGAACTGACGTTCCAAGAAAAACGCATAGTGCATGAAGCAATAAAAATATAGTGTGTTGAAAGGTGACCTAATTTTTGCCGATGAAGAAGGGGTGCCTCGGGGGCATCCCCAAGCTTTGACGCTTGTACCTCTTAGATATTTCTTGGGGTGCATGGGCATCACCAAGCTTGATCTTTTGTCCATTCTTCAACTCATCTCATCATTCTCCAATCCCTACACTTGAAAACTTCCTTCATACAAAACTCAACACAATTCTATTAGCAACATTAGTGTAAGCATAATAATGAATCAACCCCTTTTTGCTTCAGGTTTCAACTCAAAACCACCACATATAAAGCATATACAACTGTAGCAACTTCCCAAAAGTTCCGTGATCAAAAGAACTAAAAAAGAAAGCGATCGAGAGGCAAACACAAATAGTGGCAGAAATCTGTCAAAACAGAACAGCTGACAAAGGTCGATTTTTTAGAGGGTTTTCTGTTTCTCAAATCAAAAAGTGTTAAACTAATGAAAGTTTGGAAATAACGTGGGGAATATGTACAAGAAATTGCAGGTCAAAAAGATATCCTGAGAATTTTCACAAATTTTTACGGTGTAGCACCGAAATCTGTTTCAGGACAGCAACTTCCCCAAATCTTACCTTACTCAAATTAGAGGCTTCTCTTGGCACAACAACGAAATAAAAATGATAAGGAGTGGTTATTACAGTAGTAATAACTTCCAAGACTCAAATAAAAGGAAAAAAGAACTGAAAATAAAACAATGGGTTATCTCCCAAGAGTGCTTTTCTTTAACGCCTTTGAGCTAGGCTCAATAATTTAAGAAGATGCTCATATAAAAAATATGAATGGAAGCCCAAAAAGAGCATCAAGGAGCAAATATAAAACACATTTAAGTCTAACCCACTTCCTATGCATAGGAATCTTGTAAGAAAATAAATCAAAGAAGCACATAGTCACAGGTATGGGTAGATAAAACAAGAGCAACTTTGGAACTTTCAATATAAAGAGAGGTGTTTTAGTAACATGAGAATTCCAACAACCATATTTTCCTCTCTCATAATAATTTTCAGTAGCATCATGAACAAGCTCAACAATATAAATATCACACTCACCCTCCTTTGTTAAGCATGGAGGGCGATTAAATAAGGTATTAGTTAAAGAGTTATTCTTATTGGGAGGTAGACGTGGGTAGCTCCATTCTTCCTCCTCTTGATTATCACTCTCCTCCTCTTTTTCATCCAATGAGCTTCCAGTTTCAGCAATTTCTTCTTCCATAGGCTCCTTCAAGGCATTAGTCTCTTTCGTTGGAGAGCATCTATTAAGATATTTAAGAATATAGCCATTTGCTTCCTTGAAATTATCAAAGCAAAATATAAGTATATCATAAACCTCATATTTATAAGGTGCATCATCAGTATTTTCAAGCAAATAAGCAAGTTTGAATGCACCCTTCCAGGCAATAAATTCTTCAATTTGTTCCACATCATAAAAGTCATAATTTCCATTAATATAAGAAGATATGGTAACATCATCATTATACTCACATTGAAAAGGGAGGTGTTTATACCTCCTACAGCAACAAGATCTATCAAAGCAATAAGTAACATTATAAGTAGAGCACACATTTCTAGCAATGATATACAATCTATTGATTTGTTCCCATAATTGTTTCCCTTTTTGTGACAAGCGGTGTTCCTCATAATAATTTTGCTGCTCTTCCGTGAACCCACCTTGCCAAAAAGATTTAGTTTCAAAGAAACCAACCATTCATAGAAAGCATGATAAAGCAAGACAATAACAGACCAACAAAAATAACAACTATAGTAGGAACTATTTTTTTGTATTTTTGATAAAAGATGCAAGCAAAAATAAAGTAAAGCAAAACAATAAACAAAGTAAAAGATTGTGCGTGCGAAACTCCCCTTGCAGAAGTCTTCTTTTTCCCCGGCAACGGCACCAGAAAACTTGTTGGTGGCGCGGTGTTGATGATGTAAATGACCGACCAGTTGGGAACCCCAAGAGAAGGTGTGATGAGCACAACAGCAAGTTTTCCCTCAGTTATGAAACCAAGGTTAATCAATCCAGTAGGAAAAAGCCAAACTCCAGAAGGTGATGCTTGCTAGCTTAGTGACACTCCAACAAGGGCGCCGTTAACGATACTTGTTAGCGTGTCTTCAACTAGTAGCAATGTGGAACCTGCACACAACACAACCAAGAACTTTGCTCCCAACTTACGATGAGGTTGTCAATCTCACCGGTTTGCTGTAAACAAAGGAATGAGCGTATCGAGTGGAAAGTAATAGTAGTATGTGAGAAAGTAAATAGTGCGAGTAAAGTAAACAGGTGATAGCAATGTAAAGGAAATTGGACCGGGGTCCATAGTTCACTAGTGGCGTCTCTCCATAAGAGTTCTTTTGATCACGGAACTTCTGGGGAAGTTGCTACAGTAGTATATACTTAATATCTGGTAGTTTTGGGTTGAAACCTGAAGCAAAAAGAGGTTGATTATATGTTATCTTACACTAATGTTGCTAATAGATTTGTGTTTAGTTTTGTATGAAGGAAGTTTTCAAGTGTAGGGATTGGAGAATGATGAGATGAGTTGAAGAATGGACAAAAGCTCAAGCTTGGGGATGCCCATGCATCACCCCAAGAAATATCCAAGAAGTACAAGCGCCAAAGCTTGGGGATGCCCCCGAGGCACCCCTTCTTCATCGGCAAAAATCAGGTCACCTTTCAAAACACTATATTTTTATTGCTTCATGCACTATGTGTTTTTCTTGGAGCGTCAGTTGTTTTAGTTTTCTTTATTAGTTTAGTTTTGTTTGCTGCAATAAATGGTTGGACCCCAACAAATTTCTTTTGGAGAAGTTGCTTTGCTTTTCATTTGCCAAGAACGCTCTAGTTTTCATTCTTATCAAAAACCGAGTGTTCTTCTTTTTCTGCTACTGCTTTTGGTTTTCGTTTTCGCCTTGATTTGCGTTCAGACCTTGTCATATCTCTTCATCAAGGTGTATTTTTGCCTCTGATCTTTATTGGTTTTCATCAAAAGAGGTGTCTTAAAAAATTTCAAATGGTGTTGGAAAAGAGAAAAAGCTTTATGCAAAAAAAAAGTGGTACAAGAAGGAGCTTGTGTAGACTGCGGCTTAGGCTTTTTCATGTCATGCTTGATGTCTTTTTGATAGTATGCTTAGTGGTTTTGCTGTAGCATGACTTGTCTCAAATAACTGAGATTGCTTAATGAGCCTTTAAAAAACTCATGCGTTGTTTTTATTGTTTGGAAGCATTATTTTGGTTTTCTCCTTGATGCTTTATTTGGGTTGACTTGGCGCATGCTCACACATGTTAGACTCATACAAAGTCGCCAATAGCCTCTATGATCATTTAGTTTTTGACTTTTGATGCCATCTTATGCTTCTTTTAATGTCGCTTTGTCGCTTTGCATGATTATGACCATTATTGTTCTCTTAGTTGGTCGCTCCCAGTCTTTTGCTAGCCCTCGCCTTGTACTGAGTATGAGCTCTACTCATGCATCCAACTCCTAAAAACCAAGTTTGCCAAAGTGTCCACCATACATACCTACTAGCAATTTGCTATTCCAAGAAAATTTGACTTGCTTTTATTTTCTCTTCAAATTAAACTCTTACCAGTGTTATGCAAAAATTGGTCAGTAAAGCTCTCACGAACCGGAAGGCACACTTTACTTTTTCTCGTTCTTAAAAATTTGACATTGTGGTCTCTTATGTTGAGTTGTTATGCTTGCAAGTTGTAAGTTGTGTACTAGCCCAACCATGCTGTCATGGGGCAAGCTTTCAACATTGCACTTCTTATTTGAGTTGATATCGTGATCTTTTGTTTATGGATGCCCGCGGTGTGAAATGAATTGGGAATCTTGCGGGGATCATGGAGTTTGTATATGTGTTAGGGAAACGCCTGGGCCGCCAATCTAAGCCATGCATAATTCATGGTGGAAATTTGCAGCATACCCATGGTGGACATTCGATGATGCATCTCAAAATAAAAAGCTAAACAAATGGCAAATAAAAGAGATGTCGAGGTGTTCATTGTCTGCTTGTCCTGTCATTTTGATGTGGGCTTATTCCATGTCATTGGGCATAGAGGTACCCCGTTGGCGGTTCTCGATGATACATATATACTTACAATGACAAGAGCCTTGCTTGGGACTCTAAGTAGAGTAGCATGAGGTTTGGGTACTCGTATTCACGGGACACGAGGTTTTCGACTTATGATTTGTCAAGCATATGCATCATAATTGTTCTCGCATTAACTTTAACCATTCAAGATGCTTATGATGGGGGCAATGAGAGCTCAAAGCCGGTAAGTACCATAATTTTTGAAGGTTATAAAACTTGCAATCACTGCTTCCCTCTGCGAAGGGCCTTTCTTTTACTTTCATGTTGAGTCACCACCTTCTATCTTAATGCACCATTAAGTGAGCATAGTTGCCATTCTTAGTATAATGTGCATTGTCCCAAAGTCTTCGTTGATTGATTCATATTGTTGGTTTCACTTGTTCTCAAATTATTTGTATCTAGTCGCCCTCTTAAACTTGAAGGTGTCCTATGCATTTATGTTTTGCTCTCTCTATTAAGGACAAGCTGAAAACCATTTGTATGTTTTTCCTTATGATTTGAACACACGTTTGACTTTCATTGTTTTTTTTTGAAGGGTAAAACAGTGGGAGAGAGTCCCACTGCAATTTTTATAAATTTAAGTAAAGTGTTACAAAATTACATAAATACAAGCATCTAACTAGTAGATGAAGGCTATGGAATATACAAATATACAAAGTTACAAAGGTATGTGCAAAATCCAATCTCTGAAATTGTCTAAATGTTTTGCTTTCAATCTGAATTGTACCCATTTGAGTTCTTGCTTGAAGATTGCTTTCCATCTGCCAATTGTTGGATTTTCTTTGCTGAAGATCTTGTTATTTCGAATAATCCATATGCTCCAAGCTGCTAGTATTATAACTTCCATGAAGAAAGGTATATGAAGTCTGTCTCTGAGATCTGAAAAAGTTTCTAAGATTGAAAGATCTTTCGTTCTGTTTGGGCAGATGACATCCCAACAGGCTGATGCAAAGGGACACGTAACAAAAAGGTGGTGAAGTGTTTCTTCATGACTGCAGTTTAAGGTAGCACAGGCATAATATTGTATTGAGAAGTTCTTTCTTCCAAGCAAGTTCCTTGTGTTCAATCTGTCATGAAGCAGAAGCCAGAAGAAAAATTTGTGCCTTGCTTGACATGAGGATTTCCAGATCCATTTGAAATGTTGAGGAACAACCTGTACCCCAATCAATGCTTTGTATGCTTGTTTTGTTGTAAATTCCTTGTTCCCCCAGATGTAGCTCCATTGATCAATATTCCCTTGTTGAATGGTTCTCATTGTAATATCACAAAGATTTTCCAGGGACTCAAATTCTGAGAAAGCTTGTTGTGATAGAGGCAGGTGAAAAAGATCTTCAAGGAATTCAGATTCCATCACTTGTTTAACAGATAAATCAGTGCTCTTTGCAAATGTCAAAAGGTGTGGATATTTATGCATAATACATTCAGATTCCCAAAGATCAGTCCAGAATAAGGTTGATTTCCCATCTCCAATATGACATCTGCTTATGCCTTTAAATTTATCTAGCAATTTGAGATGAGCTTTCCACCAAAAAGACCCTTCCAGATGGTTTCCAGGTAATTGACCTTGAGCATAATAAGAAGACCAAACAAGGTTTACCCAAGGAATATCTAATCTATTGTAGAATTTGTGAAGGTTTTTCAACAGCAGAGCATTATTTTGAGTGTCTAAGTTCAATACACCAAGTCCTCCCTGATCCTTTGGCTTACAGACAGTTGTCCAAGCAATGAGAGCTGGACCTCTTGATTGTACTTCAGTGTTTCTTTTCCTCCAAAGACAGTGTCTCATGTATTTAACAATCTGATCTTTTATTGTTACTGGGATGTCAAGACATGCCATGTAAGAAATTGGTAGCGAGGCAAGGACAGACTTTACCATAAGTAATTTCCCTCCATAATCCAGAAAGTCCACAATTCCACATAATCTCTTCTCCACTCTTTGCACCATAGGTAGAAAATGTTCTAGTGATGGTTTTGTAATTCCCAGGGGAAGTCCAAGGTAAGTAAATGGAAGTTGCCCTTTTTTACATGATAGAGTATTTGCAAAATGTGTCAATCTGGCATCATCCATATTAATTGGCATCATACAAGATTTATTGAAATTCACTTTCAGCCCAGTTGATTCAGTGAAAGAAAGAAGTATAGCTTTCAAGCACATGAGGTCATTTGCATTTGCTCTCATTACTACCAGAGTGTCGTCAGCATATTGGATCACAGGGAAGTCAGGACAGGCTGCTCTACTGATGGGAGGAGAAATCAACTGCTGATTCATGGCCTTGTTGAGGATTGCTTGCAATAAATCTGCTGCTAGGACAAAAATTAGAGGTGATAGGGGATCACCTTGTCTCACCCCTCTTCTACAATAATTTTTTTTCTCAGGGACTCCATTAAGCAGCACAGAGGAAGTACCAGAGACTAGAATCATTTTAATCCATCTTATCCATTTCTCTCCAAAACCTCTGGCTTTTAAAATCTCAATTATAGCAGAGTGCTCAATTTTGTCGAAAGCCTTCTCAAAGTCCAATTTCATAATTAGGACTTCCTCTTTTGATTGGTGGCATTGAAGCAGATATTCATATGCCCATCCCAAGCAATCTTGAATGGATCTTTTTGAGAGAAAACCATATTGATTTTTATGAACAAGATCCAAGATAGTTCCTTGAAGTCTGTTGGCCAAAAGCTTGGTGATAATTTTCATCACACTGTTTAAAAGGGAGATTGGTCTGAAGTCACTGGCAGTAGCAGGGTTGTCATTTTTTGGAATCAGAGTGATGAAACATGAGTTGATGCTCTCCAGATTTACTTTTCCATCAAAAAAGTCTCTGATTAGTTGCTTGACATCATCAGAGATAATTTGCCAGCAACTCTTGATGAACTCGTTATTAAAACCATCAGGACCTGGAGATTTGTCATTGGGAAGATTTTTGATCACATCATCAATTTCTTTGTCAGTGAATGTTTCCTCCAAATTCTCTTTAGCTAAATCACTCAGTTTAGAAGGGTAAAGCTCCTCAATATTGAATAACATATTTGGATTTTCAGAATTACCCATTCTCTCCTCGAAAGCTTTCCAAAGAATAGCTGCTTTCCCTTCATGGTCAGAAATCTCAACAATGTCTTCATTTTGAAGTGTTGCAATATGATTATGTCTGAAATTAATTGTTGCCTTTGTATGGAAGAATTTAGTGTTCTCATTCCCTAGCTTGACGCATTTAATTTTCCCCCTTTGCTTCCAGTAAATTCTCTGATTTTGGATGAGATCAAGAACATGTGATCTTAAAATCTCTCTTAAGTTCCATTCTTCAGTTGATAAAGCTCTGAACTCTTCAAAATTGTCAAGCAAATCAATCACCTCATTAACTTGTGCAATAGTCTTCTTGAGACAAGGAAGATTTTTTGCCCACAATTTCAATCCTCTTCTGAGATTCTTGAATTTTGCATTTATCTTCTTGGCACTATCAGAATAATTCACTGGTATGTTCCAAGCATTTTGCACTATGCTTTTAAAGGAAGAATGATGCAGCCAGAAGTTTTCCAGTCTAAAAATGGGTGATCTTGGAATATTACTTTCAAAAGCAATCACACAAGGAACATGATCTGAAGTAGGCTTCACCATAGGATAGACAAAAGAAGAAGGATAGGAAATTGTCCAGGAAGCAGAAGTGAAAACCCAATCAAGCTTCTCCAGTAAAGAATCTTGTTGCATATTGCTCCATGTAAATTTTCTACCCTTGAGAGGCAGTTCAATAAGGCCAAGTCTGTTGATGGCATCATTAAAAAGAATCATATCATTTATATCTCCTCCAGGCTTGTTTCTATCTTCAGGACCTTTGATAAAGTTAAAGTCTCCCAGAACTATCCAGTCAGTTTCATCAAGCATGTCAATATTTGCAAACCAATCAATAAAGAGAGCCTTTTGTTCAGCTTGACAGGGTCCATATACAGCAGTAAGGACCCAGGAATCATTTGAGAGCTTGCAGATAAAGTTTATCGAGATGGAGAAATCATTTTGGAAAAGTAACTATCAATTGAAAATGGCATCATTCCAAACAACAAGAATGCCCCCAGAAGCACCATTGGAAGGCAGATAAGCAAACTTGCTTAATCTCCTTGGACAGAATTTTTTAAGATATTGAGAGTCAAAAGATTGTCTTTTGGTCTCTTGTAAGCAGATGATGTCACAGCCACTTTCTTCTATCTTATTTGATAAAGCAGACCATTTTTTCTCTGAGTTTATACCCCTTATGTTCCAGTTCATAATTTTCCAAATTCTTTTGCTATTCATGATTAAACCAAATAGGGGGTTTTTTAGTCAATTGCCCATTCACAAAATGGACAGTAGTTCTGTCAACAAAGCCAATATTTTTGCAAGCAGATCTTTTCATCATTGAATAGCAAATATTCAAATTAACCAAGGGGCAGAATCCAATAATCCAGAGGCAAATCCCACAGCAGATGTAACATTTGGCAGCTTTCAGTACATGAAAGTTCAACAAAATAACACAGATCCACATCTTAACAAACTTATTACAGCAACTTGGGGATCCTCCCCATATCTTAACAAAAGTAAAGTTGCTAATCTTTGGGAACTAGTTGGATTTCTTCTTCTTTCCTTGCTGGGCCTTGACACCAACGTCCCCAGCATCTTTCTCCTTACTTCCCTTCTTGCTCTGTTTCTTCAGCTTGTTCTCCAAGTTTTCAGAGGAGACCTTGCAAAAGGAGATTGCAAGGTTTTTAACAATATTGTTTTTTGTGATTGGAGGGGCAGCCAAGCAAGATAGACAATTTTTATTATTGCAGCAGGAATGACTTTTAAAACCATCATTCAACTCCAAGATTCTGGGGCTTCTCCTTAACTCGGTTTCAACAAGTGCCCCTTTACCCCTTCTCTTTCTTTTTGGAGCTGATGGTGTCACCAGAACCTCCTTTTCTCCTCCAGGCTGAAGAAAATTATCAGAGCATTCTTCAAGATCAGAAATCTGGCAAACAGGAGCCTGCTGTACAGTGCATGTATCAGGTACAACAAAAGGAATACAATTTTCCTCTGAATCATTTTCTATCATAATTTGCCAGAGAGATGATCTTAGGAAATTCTTTGCCCACTCAAATTTTTCTGGAGTTACCAGCATGAGAGTGATAAAGTTAAACCAATTAGCTGGAATATGAATTACCTTAGCACTCTTATCAATGTGAGGGGCAAAGAATTTCTCCCAGAGCTGCATTCCTTCCTCAGAGAAATGCATATCTTGAGGGTTCTCAGATATCTTCACAGGATGGAAGAATGTTTCAACTCTCCCAAGATGAATGTGAGCCAGTTCTGGTTCAACTTCATTGAAATGATGAAAATCTTCATTGTCCACTTCCTGGCCATTGTCATTATTATCTCCAGAATTTGCTACTGCCATGTTCTCATCTTCTGAGCTTAATTCTGCATCTTGATAGGCCAGCATTATGTTTTGGACTCCCATTCCCAGAATGGGGAAATTATCAAAGTTCAGAGCAGGCAAATTTCCATTAACAACTACAGGAGCCACAGCCTGTTGCTCATAAATATTGTCAATGTCCATAGCCAAATTTGCATCTTCCAGCTGGACAGGGTTTTGCTGAACTTGATTGACAGCCATGTGCTGAATTGGAGCATTACTGGAAAGGTTTCCAGCAGACAGAGGATCAGTTAAAGTAATACTACTAGCAGCATTGATATGATTGTTAACAGGGGCCTCAAAGTCTGCAACATCCATAGCATTAAGGAGATTATCTAAAGGGTTTAGCTGCAAAGGCTGATTGATGTTCCCTGCATTCTGAGGATGTTGCTGATTCTGGCCACCAAGGGCCCAGTGTCCTTCTCCCCAGTTGTCATCCCCTTCATGATCTTCAAGCAGAGGCACAGGGTTTTGGTGAAAATTTGGAGGAGCTGGGGCATGTGGGTCCACACCATCAGCAGGCAGTGGGTCTTCCTCCTGGGGCCCACCATCAATCAAATTTTGATGTAGAACTTCAATAGAAAAAGTCCAGGAATCTGAATCTGCTCTTTCTCCCTCAGTCAATCTGATACTTTTTGGAATTTCTCTGAGCTGGTCACATATGATCTTGGCAATTATTCTTCCTTTTTGATTTGCATCATTTTCCCAAGCAAGAAGTCTACCAAACTTACAAACCACAGCTGTTACATCTTCAGTAGACCAGTTGTCTAGGGGGGTGATGTCTACACACGCTTCTGTTCTTGTAGACAGTGTTGGGCCTCCAAGTGCAGAGGTTTGTAGAGCAGCAGCAAGTTTCCCTTAAGTGGATCACCCAAGGTTTATCGAACTCAGGGAGGAAGAGGTCAAAGCTATCCCTCTCAAACAACCCTGCAATTACGATACAGAAAGTCTCTTGTGTCCCCAACACACCCAATACACTTGTCAGATGTATAGGTGCACTAGTTCGGCGAAGAGATAGTGAAATACAAGCGGTAGTGATGATTATAAGTAGTAACTGTGATATGAAATAAGTATCGCTGCAAGCAGAAATGTAACAAAACAGTAAGTAAACGGTGTGCAATGCTTGGAAACAAGGCCTAGGGATCATACTTTCACTAGTGGACACACTCCCAACAAATATAACATAATTGAACAAATAAACAACTTCTCTTCACTACGGTACTCTGAATTACTCTCCTATTGAACAACACTAATCATTGCGTAGTGGCTACAGAAGCACCCCTTAAAGTTCATCAAGTACTTGACAAACACCACTCATAGAGATATCCAAATCAAATCACAACTCAAGATAGATATTATTACAACATAGACCAAGTACTAACACGGTGCACACACTGTCAACATTACACCATGAAAGGAGGAATAGATCACTTCAATACTATCATAGTGATAATTATTCTCATAATCCATAAGAGATCACAATCGTAGCCTAGACCAAGTACCACCATGATGCACGCACTGTCACCGTTACACCATGGCAGGAGGAATAGATTACTTTAATAACATCACTAGAGTACACATAATATCTGAATAATAACATGTACTTGTTCAACACGATACAAAGCTCACGATCACATAAAGATCATATCATGGGAGAGAGAGGTGAACCACATAGCTACCGGTAGAGCCCTCAGCCCCGGGGGTGAACTACTCCCTCCTCATCATAGGAGACAGCAAGGTTGATGGAGATGGCGGTGAGGTCAATGGAGACGGCGAAGATGGCGATGGAGACCGATGGAGATGGCTCCGGGGGCACTTCCTCGTCCCGGTAGGGTGCCGGAACAGAGACTTCTGTCCCCCAAAATTTGTCTTCGATGGCGGCGGAGCTGCGGAACTGTTCTGGAAAAATCGTCGACTCTTTTAGGGTTTTCCGTCCCGAGGCTTCTTATAGGCGAAGGGGCGTCGTCAGGGGGCAGCCAGGGGCTCCTCACACCAGGGTGGCGCGGCCAGGGCCTGGGCCGCGCCACCTATGTGTGATGGCGGCCTCTGGCCCCCCTCCGGCTCTCTTTTGGTCTTCGGGAAGCTTCCGGGAAAAATAAGACTTCTGGAACTTGTTTCGTCCAATTCCGAGAATATTTCCTGTGCAGCTTTTCTGAAACACAAAAACAGCAGAAAACAGGGAACTGGCACTGTGGCATCTTGTCAATAGGTTAGTTCTGGAAATCGCATAAAAATGCCACGAAGTGTAACGAAACAGTAGGCAAATGGTGTAAAAACAAGCATGGAGCATTACGAATTATAGATACGTTTGAGACGTATCAAGCATCCCCAAGCTTAACTCCTGCTCGTCCTCGAGTAGGTAAGTGATAACAAAAGAATAATTTTTGAGGTGACATGCACCTACACAATCTTGATCATATATGTAAGCATTTGTGAGCTGGGATCAAAAGAACTTAAAACATGGGCATGAAAGATATAATCTTTGACAATAAAAACTTAGCAACCATGTTATAACATGAAAAGAAACACAAATAAAAGATCATGAAAATGAAACAATGAAAGTCAAACGTGTGTTCAAATCATAAGGAAAAACATACAAATGGTTTTCAGCTTGTCCTTCATGGAGAGCAAAACATAAATGCATAGGACACCTTCAAGTTTAAGAGGGCGACTAGATACAAATAATTTGAGAACAAGTGAAACCAACAATATTAATCAATCAATGAAAACTTTGGGACAATGTACATTATACTCAGAATGACAACTATGCTCTCTTAATGGTGCATAAAGCTAGAAGGTGGTGACTCAACATAAAAGTAAAAGAAAGGCCCTTCGCAGAGGGAAGCAGTGATTAAACATGTGCTAGAGCTTTTCATTTGTAAAACAGAGAGATAAAAATTGGTTTTGAGAGGTGGTTGTCTTTGTCAACGACTGGCAATGGGGTTCTTACTATCTTCCATACAAAAATTAAGCAAGTTTTTGAGAGAGAGAGATTGGCACTTTTGTGCTCTTTTTATAAAGCTTGGCACTCCTCCCCACCTTTTTTCCTTTCTCAAACCATGGCTAACCGATTCCATCGGGTGCCCACCAACATTCACATACCATGGAGGAGTTGCTTTTTTCTTTTCTTTTTTTTTCTTTTTTTTTCTTTTTGGAATAAGCAATATGGAAGATAGCAAATCCGACCACTACGTCCCCATGAGCTAAAAACAGTGTCACAAAATGAGAAGTATTATGAAGGTTTTTTGAAACGTAGCACATGAAAATTTACTTGGAATGGCTTGCAAATACCATGCATAGGAATTTATAGTGGACACAATGGCAAACTTGGTTTTTGGGAGTTGGATGCACGAGTAGAGCTCATACTCAGTACAAAATGAGGGCTAGCAAAAGACTGGGAGCGACCAACTAAGAGAGCAATAACGGCCATAATCATGCAGAGCGACAAAGCAACATTAAAAGAAGCATAAGATGGCATCAAAAGTCAAAAACTAAATAATCATAGAGGCTATTGGCGACTTATTTTTGTAGTCAACATGGTGTAAGCATGCGCCAAGTCAACCCAAATAAAGCATCAAGGAGAAAACCAAAATAATGCTTCCAAATAATTAAAACAACGCATGATTTTTCAAAGGCTCATTAAGCAATCTCAGTTATTTGAGACAATTCATGCTACAGCAAAACCACTAAGCATACTATCAAAAAGACATTAAGCATGACATGAAAAAGCCTAAGCCGCAGTCTACACAAGCTCCTTCTTGTACCACTTTTTTGCATGAAACTTTTTCTCTTTTCCAACACCATTCAAACCTTTTTGAGGAAACTCTTTTGAGGAAAACCAACATATACCAGAGGTCCAAATACACCTTGATGCAAAGATAAAACAATATCTGAACAAAAATCAAGGCGAAAAATGCAAGCTAAACACAGTAGCAGAAAAAGAGAACACTCGTTGAGCGATAAGAGTGAAAACTAGAGTGTTCTTGGCAAATGAAAAGCGAGTTCATCTCCTCCAAAAGAAACATGATGTGATTTAACCATTTATTGCAGCAAACAAAACAAAAGAAAACTGAAAACAAAAACAACTGACGCTCTAAGAAAAATGCATAGTGCATTAAGCAATAAAAATATAGTGTCTTGAAAGGTGACCTGATTTTTGCCGATGAAGAAGGGGTGCCTCGGGGGCATCCCCAAGCTTTGACGCTTGTACTTCTTGGATAATTCTTGGGGTGATGCATGAGCATCCCCAAGCTTGAGCTTTTGTCCATTCTTCAACTCATCTCATCATTCTCCAATCCCTACACTTGAAAACTTCCTTCATACAAAACTAAACACAAATCTATTAGCAACATTAGTGTAGCATAACATATAATCAACCTCTTTTGCTTCAGGTTTCAACCCAAAACCACCACATATTAAGCATATACTACTGTAGCAACTTCCCCAAAAGTTCCGTGATCAAAAGAACTCAAAAAGAAAGCGATAAAGCGGCAAACACAAATATTGGCAGAAATCTGTCAAAACAGAACAGCTGACAAATGTCGATTTTTTAGAGGGTTTTCTGTTGCTCAAATCAAAATGTGTTCAACTAATGAAAGTTTGGATATAACCTGGGGCATATGCACAAGAAATCGCAGGTCCAAAAGATATACAGAGAATTTTCATGAATTTTTACGGTGCAGCACCGAAAACAGTTTCAGGACAGCAACATCCCCAAATCTTTACCTCACTCAAATTAGAGGCTTATCTTGGCACAACAACGAAATAAAAAGGATAATGAGCGGTCATTACAGTAGTAATGACTTCCAAGACTCAAATAAAAGAAAACGTACTGAAAATAAACAATGGGTTATCTCCCAAGAGTGCTTTTCTTTAACGCCTTTGAGCTAGGCGCAGTAATTTGCAAAGATGCTCATGTGGGCGCCATATAAGAGCTTGAGGCAAAGGCGTCATATAGAAACTTAAAGCAATAGAGAGCATCAAAAAGCAAATGTGAAAGACATTTATATCTGAACCACTTCCTATGCATAGGAATCTTGTAAGAAAATAAATCAACGAGGCACATATTAGCAAGCATGGATAGATAAAACAAGTGCCACTTCAAGATTTGCAACATAAAGAGGGGAAACTTAATATTGTTGAGATCCATCAAACCATATTTCCCTCTCTCATAATAACTTTCAGTAGCATCATGAATAGAACTAACAATATAACTATCACATAAAACATCCCTATCATGAGCCACATGCATAAAAGAATTAATACTCACCACAGGAACAATAGTAGTAGGAGCAGATTCAACGGAATAATTATTCTCATCACCATAATCATCATAAATAGGAGGCATATTGTAATCATAACTAATTTTATCCTCAATAGTAGGTGAACTGAAAATATTATACTCATCATCATAGCCATCATAAACTAGAGGTTTGGTATCATCACAAGCTAGAGAACAGCTATTTCGCAAAGCATATTCTTCAAACATATCATCATAAGAAGGAACATCACATATAGGAGATAAAATATTATCAGAACAAACTTTCTCCACTAAAGCTGGGGAACTAAAAATATAATGCTTAACAAAACCAGCTTCCCCAAGCTTAGACTTTTCTATAACATTAGCATTAACGGTATTCAAAGCATTCGTACTAATAACATTGCTATGCGAAATAAGCTCCAAAAGTTTTTCAATTTTCTCTTCAAACACTTCATATCTAAACTCAGGAAAAAGACTAAAGAACTCATTGTTTTCCATTAAGCCTAACTAGTGAAAATAAAAACAAGAAACAAAAAAATGTAATTGCAGAATCTAAAGGAAATAACTCCGAGCACTCACACAGGAGGATGCGAGTACCTTTTACCTTACCTCCCCGGCAACGGCGCCAGAAAAGAGCTTGATGTCTACACACGCTTCTGTTCTTGTAGACAGTGTTGGGCCTCCAAGTGCAGAGGTTTGTAGAGCAGCAGCAAGTTTTCCTTAAGTGGATCACCCAAGGTTTATCGAACTCAGGGAGGAAGAGGTCAAAGCTATCCCTCTCAAACAACCCTGCAATTACGATACAGAAAGTCTCTTGTGTCCCCAACACACCCAATACACTTGTCAGATGTATAGGTGCACTAGTTCGGCGAAGAGATAGTGAAATACAAGCGGTAGTGATGATTATAAGTAGTAACTGTGATATGAAATAAGTATCGCTGCAAGCAAACATGTAACAAAACAGTAAGTAAATGGTGTGCAATGCTTGGAAACAAGGCCTAGGGATCATACTTTCACTAGTGGACACACTCCCAACAACTATAACATAATTGAACAAATAAACAACTTCTCTTCACTATGGTACTCTGAATTACTCTCCTATTGAACAACACTAATCATTGCGTAGTGGCTACAGAAGCACCCCTTAAAGTTCATCAAGTACTTGACAAACACCACTCATAGAGATATCCAAATCAAATCACAACTCAAGATAGATATTATTGCAACATAGACCAAGTACTAACACGGTGCACACACTGTCAACATTACACCATGAAAGGAGGAATAGATCACTTCAATACTATCATAGTGATAATTATTCTCATAATCCATAAGAGATCACAATCATAGACTAGACCAAGTACCACCATGATGCACGCACTGTCACCGTTACACCATGGCAGGAGGAATAGATTACTTTAATAACACACTAGAGTACACATAATATCTGAATAATAACATCTACTTGTTCAACATGATACAAATCTCACGATCACATAAAGATCACATCATGGGAGAGAGAGGTGAACCACATAGCTACCGGTAGAGCCCTCAGCCCCGGGGATGAACTACTCCCTCCTCATCATAGGAGACAGCAAGGTTGATGGAGATGGCGGTGAGGTCGATGGAGACGGCGAAGACGGCGATGGAGACCGATGGAGATGGCTCTGGGGGCACTTCCCCGTCCCGGCAGGGTGCCGGAACAGAGACTTCTGTCCCTCGAAATTTGTCTTCGACGGCGGCGGAGCTGCGGAACTGTTCTGGAAAAATCGTCGACTCTTTTAGGGTTTTCCGTCCCGAGGCTTCTTATAGGCGAAGGGGCGTCGTCAGGGGGCAGCCAGGGGCTCCTCACACCAGGGTGGCGCGGCCAGGGCCTGGGCCGCGCCACCTATGTGTGAGGGCGGCCTCTGGCCCCCCTCCGGCTCTCTTTCGGTCTTCGGGAAGCTTCCGGGAAAAATAAGACTTCTGGAACTTGTTTCGTCCAATTCCGAGAATATTTCCTGTGTAGCTTTTCTGAAACACAAAAATAGCAAAAAAACAGGGAACTGGCACTGTGGCATCTTGTCAATAGGTTAGTTCCGGAAATCGCATAAAAATGCCACGAAGTTTAACGAAACAGTAGGCAAATGGTGTAAAAACAAGCATGGAGCATCAAAAATTATAGATACGTTTGAGACGTATCAGGGGGGCCAACCAAAAGGATCCAACATTCTCTATCCAGGTGAGCCCTTCTCCAATTGGCTCCTTCATTATGTTTAACAAAAGAAACTTGAACATCTTCGAATTCATGAGGACTAGTCTGAACCAATCTATCTCTGTCCCTAAGATGAGCAAACTGAACATATGCTTGACCAAATGGGCATTTCTAAATATCTTTGAAGCCAACTCTAGCATTGTTTGCAAGGAAATCTTGGAGGACATCTCTGATATTGGCAAAATGTACCTGGCCCTCTGGCATCGGAGCGATGGTGGCGATTGCCCATTCTTCATGATGGCGAGCACGCCGAGGAAGCACCACACGCTGCACACATGTCCGCCCCTCTACATGCAGCACTTGGAAGCCGGCAGGAACGAAATCCGTCGGGTCAATCGGAATATTGGCCATGCCGGTGGAGATTTCCGGCGATTCCGATGAAGAGCTGCTGGGGTTTACTCTGCAAGTATCAAAAGGCGAGGCGACAAGCAGAGTGTTTTGAGGCGAGACAGGGGCAGGGAATAAATCTTGAAAGGAAGTAGCCGTAATGATCGGGGCATGCGGCCCATGGGCTTTGAACCAGTTTTGGAAAGAGCCAACCGGCCAGGCCGAAGAATCTGGGGTTTTAAAGGATTTGAATTTCATATACGGAATTAATCCCGGGAGAGTTGATTTGGAATTAACTTTTGGTCGGTAGACCCAGTTACCTGTCCTAGAATTACTCCCGAGAATTGAATTGGCATTAGGACGAAATAAATTTGTCCCCCCATTAACCGCCTGCACAAATGATGGCTTAACAGTAGAGCCATTATTCAAAGGGGCCTTAATTCTTTCATAAACCGTTTTGATCGGCACCAAGCTGCTTTCCTTTGAATTCAAATTTGTAAATTTTAACCGATCAAAGACAGATTTCCTAGGATTTTTTGATTGAACCATATGCCACGAATCAAGTTGCTCTTTGTAAAAACGCTTCTCTTCAACAAGCCAATTGGGACCTCCATCACCCCAAAGGGTTATGAAAAATTCATAATCTGAGTCGGCAAACTTTGATTGATTGTAAATACTGAAACCCACAGATTTTGAAGCCACGGAGAATTTGAAAGTTCTGTCCCTTAGAAATTTCACTCGAAACAAAGAAGCAAGACCACCAAAACATGCTTGAAGAACAACTCCCACTATATGAATATTCAGTCTGAATCTAGATCTTCCAAATGAAACCACAAGGAAAAATTCTCTCCTTCTAGGCCCTTCAAAGAAATTAACTGGATGGCCAAACTTTTGCCAAATGAAATTTTCAAAAGCAACTCCTTTCCCAAAATTCAGAACAGGAGCCAAAGTGTTTTCAAACACTTGCTCAGGATTCAGAATGATTTTATCTCCAATGAAAGCTTTGTGACAAGGGAATGAAAAAGTCATACCATCTTGGATGATTTCTCCTTCTTCAATCGATTGGCGATCCACTATGCTCTCATGATCAGATAGAAGGAGAACCTTGGAGTCTTCATGGCGATGAACTAGAAAACCACCCGAATGAGGAGTGTCACGGTTGAGCCAGGAGACCACGTAGGAGACACGCCACCTTTCCACCAAAGGAGGCACCATGGAAGCCGGCCAAAGCCGGCAGAACGCCGGCAAAGGGATCCTCTCCTCTCCTCTCCTCTCCTCTCCTCTCCTCTCAAAGCCTATCGCGAGACTCCCCTTGACTTTCATTGTTTCATTTTCATGATCTTTTGTTTGTGTTCATTTTCATGTTATAAAATGGTTGCTAAGTTTCTATTGTCAAGATTATATCTTTCATGCCCATGTTTTAAGTTCTTATGATCCCAGCTCACAAATGCTTACATATATGATCAAGATTGTGTAGGTGCATGTCACCTCAAAAATTATTCTTTTGTTATCACTTACCTACTCGAGGACGAGCAGGAGTTAAGCTTGGGGATGCTTGATACGTCTCAAACATATCTATAATTTTTGATGCTTCATGCTTGTTTTTACACCATTTGCCTACTGTTTCGTTACACTTCGTGGCACTTTTATGCATTTTGCCGAACTAACCTACTAACAAGTCGCCACAGTGCTAGTTCCCTGTTTTCTGCTATTTTTGTGTTTCAGAAAAGCTACATAGGAAATATTCTCGGAATTGGACGAAACAAGTTCCAGAAGTCTTATTTTTCCCGGAAGCTTCCAGAGATCCGAAGAGGAGTCGGAGGGGGGCCACGAGGGCCCCACACACCAGGGTGGCGTGGCCCAGCCCCTGGCTGCGCTCCCTATGTGTGAGGGCACCTCGGTCCACCTCTGACGATGCCCCCTTCGCCTATAAAGACCCCCCGACGGAAAAAACCTAAGGACCCGATCAATTTTCCAGAACACATCGCGATCCGCCGCCGCCGTCGACCCGAAGATCGGGAGGGTCCAGAAGCTCTTCCCGGCACCCTGCCGGAGAAGGGAATCGCCACCGGAGATCTTCTTCATCGCCATGCTTGCCTCTGGAGCGATGAGTGAGTAGTCTACCTTGGACTATGTGTCCATAGCAGTAGCTAGATGGTTGTCTCCTCCACCATGTGCTTCATGTTTAGATCTCATGAGCTGCCCTATATGATTGAGATCACCGTTATGTAATTCTACATGTTTGGTTTGTTGGGATCCGATGAATATTGGTGTTATGATTGAGCTGCTATACTGAAATATATCTTATGTTATCTCTATGTTGTTTATGATCTTGCATGCTCTCCATTGTTAGTAGCTATCTTGGCCGAGTAGTTGCTAGTGACTCCAAGAGGGGGTATTTATGCTCGATAGTGGGTTCATGCCTCTATTTAATCTGGGGGAGTGACAGAAACCTCTAAGGTTGTAGATGTGCTATTGCTACTAGGGAGAAAACAACATTCATATGCTCGAGGGCATATGCTTTGTTTACATTACACACTTTGCTTAATGCAATTATCTGTTGTTCACAACTTAATACTCATGGGGTGTTCGGATGATATCCCCGCGAGTGAATTATTAGTCATAGATGCAGTTGGATGGCGGTCTATGTATTTTGTTGTAATGCCCAGAGTAAATCGCATAGTGATCTTCTTGACATATCACGTTTATCTTTATTCTATCAATTGCCCAACTGTAATTTGTTTACCCAGCATGTGTTATTTATCTTATGGAGAGACACCACTAGTGAACTGTGGACCCCGGTCCTATTTCCATCATATTGCTATCACCTGTTTACTTTACTCGCACTGTTTACTTTACTCGCATACTATTATCACTTTCCACTCGATACGCTCATACCCTTTGTTTCAAGCAAACCGGTGAGATTGACAACCTCATCGCAAGTTGGGAACAAAGTACTTGGTTGTGTGTGTGCAGGTTCCACGTTGCTGCTCGCAAAGCAAAGCTTGGACGAGGCGCCCTATAAATTGTCTGGAGCTGTCGCGAAGCTTGCAAGCATCACCTTCAGTCGTATTGTCTGCTCTTCTCCTGATTGACATACGTTGGTTTCTTAACTGAGGGAAAACTTGCTGCTATATTCATCAAAACCTTCTCTTGGGGTTTTCCAACTGGCCGGTCATTTACTACACATCTTTCATACTATCATCACCGCGCCACCAGCCGCCGCCGTCGAAGACAAATTTCGGGGGACAGAAGTCTCTGTTCCGACACCCTGCCGGGACGGGGAAGTGCCCCCGGAACCATCTCCATCGGTCTCCATCGCCGTCTCCGCCGTCTCCATCAACCTCACCGCCATCTCCATCAACCTTGCTGTCTCCTATGATGAGGAGGGAGTAGTTCTCCCCCGGGGCTGAGGGCTCTACCGGTAGCTATGTGGTTCACCTCTCTCTCCCATGATGTGATCTTTATGTGATCATGAGCTTTGTATCTAGTTGAATTGGTAGATGTTATTATTCAGATATTATGCTACTCCTATGCTTTATTATTGTACTCTCCGGAGATACCTCGTATCATGGTGTAAAGGTGACTAGTGTGTGCATCATGTGTATCTTTTTGGTTAATGTCTCTATGAATTGTTGGTGTTTGTTGGAACCATCTAGTGCGTTCACGGTGATAGTGTGGGACAATCTAGTTTGGGTACATACGGACTTTGAGGAGTGCTTCGTAGCCCTACGCATAATTAGTGTTCGTTTTCCATTGGAGAATTGTTTTGAGTTGCATATTGATGATAGTATCTATTAGTTCAATTATGTTATATTTGTTGGGAGTGTGTCCACTAGTGAAAGTATGATCCCTATGCCTTGTTTCCAAGCATTGCACACCATTTACTTACTGTTTTGTTACATGTTTGCTCACAGCGATATTTATTTCAGATCACATTTGCTACTTATAATCATCACTACTACTTGTATTTCACTATCTCTTCGCCGAACTAGTGCACCTATACATCTAACAAGTGTATTGGGTGTGTTGGGGACACAAGAAACTTTCTGTATCGTAATTGCAGGGTTGCTTGAGAGGGATAGCTTTGACCTCTTCCTCCCTGAGTTCGATAAACCTTGGGTGATCCACTTAAGGGAAACTTGCTGCTGTTCTACAAACCTCTGCACTTGGAGGCCCAACACTGTCTACAAGAACAGACGTGTGCGTAGACATCAATCCCCTCTCATCTAGTAAAGTGAAACATATACCAATCAATTATTCATTACTCTGAAATTATCCTTCTTCTCAAGCTATTTGCTTTTACTCCATGAAAAATTCAGAGTAAGAAATCACATAAATAAATATGTATTACGTTGCTTCATGATGATTTACAAAATAGGGAAAAAGAACCAATTCCAAAGTTGTGTCACAAAATATAAAAAAAGTTTCAACACTAGGGTGATGTTTCCTACTCATGGCTCTCACAATTGTTGCTTATGCTGATTCTCTACTCGGTTATAAGTGTGGCGTTAGATCTATTCTTTCCAAAAGTATGCACTAAGATGGAGCAGTTTGGCAGACCAACAACCATGTATGAAATTTGTATGATCGTTAAAGGGAATATTTCTACCTTCTCCAATGGATACACAATCTTATTACATGCAGCACACTTCTCTGAGTTCCACAGAACACAAAAGATAACTTGTTTGGGACCATTCTTACCTTCTTCAATGGGTGCACAATATTCTTACAGGGATCACACTTCTCATGTGTTCCTTGGACACAGAAGATAACTTGTATGAGACCTTGGACTGCCGAGCATAAGAAAATTGATTTTGTAGCTGCAATATGTGACAAATTCGAAAATCATTATATTGCTGATTGTAATATTTTAAATATTAAATCAAATAGCAAGACAACCTATCAGGTCAAAATATACATTCTGGGTATCACGATGCCTATTTTTTCATAATCTTTCCAAAGAATGTGCTACTGTCAGTTCATCAGTTCAAACTTCAAACCAACACACAAATAATAGATGGATGTGCAGGAAAACTACTTGAAAATTAGTCAGTCTATATGTATATCTTCTGACCAAAGATGCTATACCAGGATGTCAGAACATCTTCATGACATCTATATTCAATCACCATACCCAGGCTGTAGCAATTCAGGTCAAACTGAAGTACACAAATTTGAAATCATGTCAGCTTAGAAAACATCCAATACTCTTATTGAAATTCACTGAGTAAAAAAATATCAACCAGATAGCTGAATGATCAAGCACTGAGTCAAAATTGAACATCAACTGAAGTATTATTCTTGCCAAAATTTGCACATGTACATACGTACTCAAACTGAGTAAACAAGCACCATTGTCCAACTGAAACCAATTTAACATGCAGCATGAAAATATTGTGAAGGCTCAGGACAGTTAAATACCATGTCAGAATATAATTCACTACCTGACATTTGAAAGGAGCACCCTGAGAGTGTCGTTTGTGTTCTGCTGCACATGTTTACATGCTCACCCTTAGAGGTAATGGCAGGTATGGACGATGAGTGATTTCGAAAATCTTGTAGGTCGCTTGAAAGCATCATTCCTTCGAAGCCAGCTATCATCGTCGTTTCCTGACTGATTTCCATTGAATGAAGATGTGACCTGATTGACCAACATTGTATTCACGCAGAGAATCAAGTATTACTTTATTTAAAAGTGAGAAGTGGCCCATTTAGAATCGATGTGTTGCACAGTATACCAAATGTACATGGCATTCCTATGTGCTCTGGACTGTTGGTCTGTCCCGAGCCGGCATTCTTGGTACCTACGTTGGGGCATCAGCATATTCAGAAGTGCATATATAAAATTTTGTTTATAGACTATTATTAAACATACGTGGTGCATTCAAATTCACACATATGCGTAATATACTTTGTGTACTTGGCATCCCCATTGTCTCTGTTATGCTGCTTTGCCCTGACGCCATATGCACCATACCTACAATGTGGCATGATAATATTATGATATCAGAAGTACACATCATGGAGAATCTATTAAAATGTGAGTCTTATATACACCTTGTGCATTACCCGTTTGAACTTGTTGAGTGATGCAGGTTTGGGCTGAGCCCATATGAACCGTATCTACAATAAAGAAAAAATCAAATGATGGTATCATCGGTGATATCATCTAAATTCACAAATAACATAGAGTTTACCAGGTGTCATTCTTGGTGGGTTTGATCCAGGTTCCTCAAAATTCATGCCAAGTGCTGCCATTTTCTTCTGTTTGCGTGATATACGCAGCTTTTCGAGGTATTCTGCCTTCTTTTCATCGGTCAACCGGGCATACCACCCTTGTCCAGTCGATCGAGGTTTTCCTGAAATATCAGAGACCGTTGCAGCCTTTTTGTTGGCGAGCTATACGCTGGTTCTCTAGGTATTCTTGTTTTCTCTCATCAGACATGAGAGCATACTTGCTCGGCGACTTGGTGGCTCATTTTTGACATTTGCAGCTCCATCAGTTGTTGTGTTCGTTGTGTCTTTAAATGGGGAACGCCCCGCAGATGGTTGTGAAGAATTGTCCATTATCGAGTCAGTCTAAAAGCTGCCACATTATACAATATATGAGAAACCTATGTAATATGTAGATATGTCCAAAAAGGTATTAGAAATGCCAACTATATGACAATACATGAAAAACACATTATTTTCAGTGGAGTCGGTAATTTGCACTGTGACCATAATAATGGAACAGAGAAAGCAGGTGGAATAGATTGGATTGGCTACCAGAATGATAGTATTCTTGTAGCTCTCTCTATGCAACTGGTCAGATCCACAACAATTGCAACCTTCAGAAATTTAGGTAGAAGGGGAAAACTCTGAATCCTATCTCAATCATGAAACTAATTTCAGGTCGCAATAGCATACTTTTGTTTCCAAGAAACTGATCCCCGCAAACTGTCAATTAAGCACATACATACAACAGGGGAGTCTACCAAGTTCATCGATGCCACGTATTTTACTGAAGGATGTACCTACCTCGCCGGTGATGTTGTTGTAGTTGAGGTTGAGCTGCTGCAGCGATGCGTGGGCGGCAGCGAGTGCGTGTTTGCGCGGGGCGTCGGCGGCGTGAATGGTGCGGCCGCGAAGCGCGTGTCAGTGTTGGCGTCGAGCGCGTGTCGGCGGCGGCGTGTGTCGGCGGCGGTCGAACGCGTGTCAGTGGCTTCGAGCAGAGTATGGCGCCGTGCTCTGGAGTGCGGCGGCGGTTAACGGAGGCGTCGAGCAGAGAACGACGTCGTGTGTGGGACGGCGGCGGCGGAGCCGGCGCCAGCGAAGCGTGCCTGCGCGGGCCGTCGTCAGCGGCGAAGCTCACGACATCGAAGCGCCCGCGGCTGCGCAGGGTGTCGGAGGCGGTGAAGATCACGGCGTCGAAGCGCTCATGGCGTCGGAGGCGGCAAAGCAAACGGCGTCGAAGCGCAGGTGGGCGGCGGGTGGGCGCTTGTCGGTGTGGGCGGCGAGCGCGTCTCGGCGGTGAGCTCTGGTGTGGGATGGCGGTCGACGGCGGCGTGCGTGGGACAGAGGCGTCGAGCAGAGTCTGGAGCAGTCTGGAGTGCGGCGTGCATCGTGCATCACAGCGGTTGCCAGCCGGTAGGAATTATTTTTTCCTTTCGTTGGCAGACGGGGATCGTGGTTAAGGCTAATAGTTCGTCATACAACATCAGTATCTGCCTTTTTATATTATATATTAGTGGAGATAAACTTACCAATTTTACTTCATCTATATTAATAGAAAAGGCAAATCTTTTTGCCTCGTTAAAAAAATCTAGTCAGTAATTTCACGTACGATATCAGGAATTTAGGATACAATCAAAAAAAAATGATAGACCTGGTGATACTAGCCCTGTACGTGGTATAAAAAAGGAGCAGTATGACAGCGCCGGTGAACATTTTTTAGATTAATGCGAGTCTGTACTCTGTACCGTCACCGCGCCGTGCGCCTATAGGGCTTTCCTCGGGAAGGGACGACATGCTGAGGTGCGCGTGAGCCGACTGCCTCGTCCCGGTTGGCGGTGGCACGCGGCCGCGTTGGTATCATCGACGCTGCAGGTCAGCAGGTGAGCCTGTATTGACGTCTTGAGCTTTGAGCTTCGTGTCCTCCTGAATGGATGCGATACTACGTATTGATGAACAGAGACGGGTCTACAATCTACAACGTGCAAATGTCCTCAAATTATGTCCAGAGTTATAAATTTCCTTTCAACAAAAAAATTGCTCAAATACATGAGGATATCAACAAACCTACCTAGTACATATCTACGAATCTATTCAGAGGCCGAGGTATGCCCACTTCTAAAAAGAACATATAAATCTACTCCCTCCGTCCGCAAATAAGTGTACATCTAGCTTTAAATTTTATTCACAAAAGAGTGTAATTCTCTCTTTTCAATACACTTTAAAGTAATAAATTTTTTCCTCTCTCATCACATGGAAATCAAGCCCATTTAGCTACATACACTTAGCTCACTGGAGGTGGAGAAATTAAAGAGCAGAGAGATGATGCGTATCATATTCCCAATGCAAAAGGCTTAATGTTTATTAAAAACTCCAAACGTACACTCTTTTGTTGATAGAGAGAGTGCGACCTGATTTTAACTTGACAGGTTGAATCAACACGGTTTTGCTTGCGTGACGATACCCATGTCAAAACTGTAACGGCCATCACCATGACGATGCGGCTTGTTGCAGCAACATCTTCTCGATGCCAATGATGGCGGTTTGCCGTTGATTTTTGCGCCGATCAGTTTAGCCAGATCATGTTTTGTCTTCGGCTAGGCCGTTTACAAGATGATGACATTGCGTTGTTGTAGATGCTGATTTGTATCATGCCTGTCCCTGTATTGTGGAAGAGAGGGACATGGCTTGCTGGTCCATGGCGGTGGTGCTCCTCGGACGACTCTGGTCCAGGAGGTCGTGGTGCGGTGGCGCGCGTGGCAGAGCTCCTTGATGCGGTGGTGGCCGCTGGTGGCCGCGTGGCCTAGATCTGGGCGTCCCGGGTCTCAGATGGGCTTGGGCGGGCTGGGACGCTGTGTGTCATGGTGCTTTTTGTAGGTGGCAGCGACGACTAGGCTAGGGTAGGGACGGCGGCGCGGCCGACGTGTTGTAGCAAGGCTGCCGGGGCTTTACGTGCCCGTCTGGGCCAGGCCAGGCCAGCATGGGTCTGGATGACGCAACATCCACCCTTTATGCTAGAAGAAGGTGACAAGTGGATGGTGGGACACGATCAGCTCCAAGGAAGACATTGTCTTGGACTCACTGACGACATCGTACATTGTGCCACTAAGGATCAGTCTTGGACATCAACGATCACTGGAGTAGCATAACCTAAAACTCCAAGCCGTGTCTTGAGCACAATGCTCCCAACACTCGAGGATGTCACCATCATGCTAATCCGTCTCCAAACCGAGGCTTTCGACAACAACCAACTTCAAGCGAGCAAGTGAGATGTCAACCCACGTCAGCGGCTCCAAGGAGGAAAACGACACCCAAATGTGTCATTGTTGTCGGCCTGACCAAAGCCGAACAGGACTTTTCGTTGTACCGTCGCACATCTTCCACACTCCCAGAATGGAGGCAACACCATCCATGTAGCCTCACGTCGCTGCCACCACGGCGCCTTGGCGTTGAAATCGCAAAGCCAAACACCCCACATGGCTGAGAGACGGAGTCAATCTTAATCCTTCAACTCGTACATGGGATGGAGGCATCCACCACTATTGTCAATTCTGATCCATATTTTGCTCTGAATTCCTAGTCTGATATAATTTGTGTCCCAATTAATCTGTCATTATTCAATTCACCTGAATCTAGTAAAAAATGGAAATAAGTAATAATAATTTTATATTAACTTAGTATAAAATTTATACTAATTCATCAATATTTATTTTACTCAGAGGAAGTAGCTAGAATTCCTCAGAGCTAGCGTAAGCCCCCTTCAGCAAGCCTCCGTGGCTGCTGGGCCAAGCTGATCCACAAGATCCTTTGCTATACGCACACATCAGCGTCTGCCCACAAAATTACAAAGTTTTGGAGAAAATTTTGTAAAAAATCGATCAGAATCAAAGTTTGATATTTAAATTATTATTGCAAAATTAACTGAAGTTCCCTATTTTGAAATCTGTAACCTCTTGTACATGTTTATTTCTTTTGAAATGAGGCAAAAGATTTGCCTATTTTATTGATTAAGAAACAATAAGAGAATTCAAATTACAAAAAGCTAGGCTCCCAACAGAAAGTCTACTCTCATAACATTAAGGCATCAAATACATAGCTCCTGCTATTTTACCAAAGAGCGACACTACTTTTAATTATCAAATGTCTACTCTCGTAAACTCTCGCATTGTAAGACCCTTGGGCAGCAGAGATTGCGTACCAATGCCAAATGTGTACATGTTATTAAGCCCTCAACCAACACACCAACGTCAAGTTTGTGCAAGTTTTTTTTTTTGGACGGAGAGGGGTCGCGAAGGACCCCGAAACTGCTTCATTATCACACCTGTCGGTTACACAATTGTAGAAAAGCCCCCCAAAGAAATAAAAATACAATCTGGCCCTGCAAAAGTGCAGAAAGGACCCTAGATCTATGAACGAAATGCGATCCGGTCTAGGAGCATCTTCTCCAGATCCGATGAGGTCGCCGTCGACAGCCACCGCAGCAAGGGCGGCAGCAAAGAGCACAGCGGGCGAAGCAGAGGGAGCGGTGCCCTACACCCTTGAGTCCGGACGGGACAGCGGACAGCAGCCACCATAAGCCGCCGGAGATAAGCTCCCAGGAGCTCTCAGGTTGACGCATGCAGACACCTCCACCGGAATGAACCAGCCGCCTCCATGGCGCCAGGAAGAAGGTGAAGGGAGGATGCATCCGCCAGACAAGAGAGGGCCGTCTCCCCGCGAGCAGGAGAGAGGGCTGCGCCAAGCTACTCTCCCTCGCCGCCATGGCCGGCTAAGAAGGCGGAGCAACAAGCCCACCACTCCTCCGCGCAACTCCTCCTCGCCACCACGGCCGACCGGGAGGAGCGCAGATGAGCAGGACCCTGACCACCAGGAAGACGGAAGGCGGAGGCGACATCGGCTTATTGGAAGCAGCGTTGGTCGGCGGCGCCACAGCTTGCTTCACCAGTGAAGCTCGGCCACGGCGGCGTCAACCCTAAGCCCGGATCTAGCCGGACAGATCCAAAAAGCTCCACCGCTGACAGCAAGAAGCCCACTACTGCATGAAGCGAACAACGAAACCTACATCTACGGCCGCCGGCACCTCCCCACCGCCGGCGATTTGGGCCGGCTCACTCTCTTTTCCGCTGGGCTACTAAGTTTGTGCAAGTAATTGGACTTCAATTTTTTTTTAACTTAGCTCATTTGTGACGGTGAGGGGAGAGAGCTTGCGGGAGGTTGAGGCAACAGTGCCCTTTGCAATCTCTCCCGAGTCCCCTTCGAGACGACATTCTAGGAAATGAATTTGATCGGGGTAAATCTCTTGGCTTAGCATGAATGGGTTACAGTGCGTCACTGTCGGCTGGATCTTGAAAAAACCATAGAACGTAGTTAGAAGACTTCAACTCAACGGATTTCACTAAGATTACTAAACACAGTACACAGGCAACCTTTTTCAGGGATAACAGAACACATCAGTGGATCGACTGCGCCAGATTAGTACACTACCACTCTACACACGGAACACTTGTTGGTAGTACATCACACTAACTTAACTAGATCGACTGAAGCAATGAGCCGCGGATGCTTGCCCGTGCATACATGCGGTGCACTCCCCTACAGAGCAAAGGCAGCGACCGCAGCCTTGGGGCCGACCGTGCGCAAGAGCTGAAAATAGAGCTGCGGGTTGGCGAGGAACGCCGCGCGCGAGATGACGAAGCCCGCGGCGCCGGGGGCGTTCATCGTGACGCCGGCGTTTGATATATTTGATTTGCGTTTGATATATACTTATATAATGTAGATGAGCCAAGCATGGATGTACGCCGATCGACGCTCTGGAGATTTCATTAAAGGCGTGCATTCTTTTCTCAGTGTGGCTGAGGCAACCAAGCGGAATGGTTTTATGTGTTATCCATGCGGTGTTTGTCGAAATGAGAAGGATTATCCCTCCACAAAGACCCTTCACATCCACCTATTTCGGTTCGGTTTCATGTCCGGCTATAATTGTTCGACCAAGCATGGGGAGAGAGGGGTTATGATGGAAGATAACGATGAAGAAGAGAATGATGACAACTATCCTGAGTTCCCTGAAACCACCGATACCGCAATGGAAGATAATGAAGAAGAAGAAGGTGAAGAACAGACATCAGATATGCCCGCTGATGATTTTGGTCAGGTCATTGTTGATGCACAGATTGACTGTGAAAGTGAAAAGGAGAGGGAGAAGTTGGAACGCATGTTAGATGATCACAAAAAGAATTTATACCCAAATTACGAAGACGGCCAGAAAAGGCTAGGAAGCACGCTGGAATTGCTGTAATGGAAAGCAGAGAGTGGTTTATCTGACAAGGGATTTGAAAAGTTGCTGAAAATTATGAAGAAGATGCTTCCAAAGGATAACAAATTGCCCGCCAGTATGTATAAAGCAAAGAAGATTGTCTGCCCTCTAGGATTGGAGGTGCAGAAGATACATGCATGCATTAATGACTGTATTCTCTATCGCGGTGAGTACGAGAATTTGAATGCATGCCCGGTGTGCAGTGCATTTCGGTATAAGATCAGGAGAGATGACCCTGGTGATGTTGAGGGCGAGCGCCCTAGGAAGAGGGTTCCTGCCAAGGTGATGTGGTATGCACCTATAATACCACGGTTGAATTATTTGTTCAGAAATAAAGAGCATGCCAAGTTGTTGAGGTGGCACAAAGAAGACCGTAAGAGTGACGAGATGTTGAGACACCCCGCTGATGGGTCGCAGTGGAGAAAAATCGACAGAGATTTCCCAGAGTTTACGGAAGATGCACAGAACTTGAGGTTTGGTCTAAGTACAGATGGCATGAATCCTTTTGGGGAGCAGAGCTGCAGTCATAGCACCTGGCCTGTGACTCTATGTATCTATAACCTTCCTCCTTGGTTGTGCATGAAGCGAAAGTTTATTATGATGCCAGTGCTTATCCAAGGCCCGAAGCAACCCGGCAATGACATTGATGTATATCTAAGGCCATTAGTTGATGAACTTTTACAGCTATGGCAGACTGAAGGTGTTCGTGTGTGGGATGAGTACAAACAAGAGGAATTTGATCTACGAGCGTTGTTGTTCGTGACCATCAATGATTGGCCTGCTCTTAGTAACCTTTCAGGACAGACAAACAAGGGATACAATGCATGCATGCACTGTTTAGGTGAGATCGATAGTATATATTTGGATAAAAGTAAGAAGGTGGTGTATCTGGGGCATCGTCGATTTCTTTCGCCCAAACATCAATTGAAGAAAAAAAGGCAAGCATTTCAACGGCGAGGCAGAAGTCCGGGGCAAGCCTAAACGCCATACTGGTGATGATATATTTGATATGGTCAAAGATTTAAAAGTAATCTTTGGAAAGGGTCCTGGCAGTCTGTCTATTCCGAATGACACTAGCGGACATGCACCCATGTGGAAGAAGAAATCTATATTTTGGGAGCTTGAGTATTGGAAATTCCTAGAGGTTCGCTCTGCAATCGACGTGATGCACGTGACGAAGAATGTTTGCGTGAACCTACTAGGCTTCTTGGGCTTGTATGGGAAGACAAAAGATACACTGGAAGCACGTGAGGACCAGCACCGTATGAAAAGAAGAGGCGGCATGCATCAAGAGGATTTTAAGGGTCCTGCGAGCTACGCTCTTACCAAAGAAGAGAAGGAAATCTTTTTTGAATGCCTGAGCAGTATCAAGGTCCCATATGGATTCTCGTCAAATATAAAGGGAATAATAAATATGGCAGAGAAAAAATTCCAAAACCTAAAGTCTCATGACTGCCACATGCTTATGACGCAATTGCTTCCGGTTGCACTGAGGGGGGTTCTACCGGAAAATGTTCGAGTACCGATTGTGAAGCTATGTGCATTCCTCAATGCAATTTCGCAAAAGGTAATCAGTCCAGAAGATTTACAACAGTTACAGAATAATGTGGCCCAATGTCTTGTCAGCTTCAAGTTGGTGTTCCCACCGTCCTTCTTCAATATTATGACGCATCTCTTAGTTCACCTAGTCGAAGAGATTACCATTCTCGGTCCAGTATTTCTGCACAATATGTTCCCCTTTGAGAGGTACATGGGAGTCTTAAAGAAATATGTGCATAACCGTGCTAGGCCAGAAGGAAGCATCTCCAAGGGCTATCTAACAGAGGAGGTCATTGAGTTTTGTGTTGACTTTGTTCCTGACCTGAACCTGATTGGTCTTCCTCAATCGCGGTATGAGGGGAGACTAAGTGGAAAAGGCACGCTAGGAATGAAATTAGCATACTGTATGGACGGACATTCTTTGACTGAAGCACACTACACAGTTTTACAAAATTCCATGTTGGTGGAGCCATATATGGAGCGACACAAGAATATTGTACGCTCGGAAAACCCGGGGCAGTCTGACTCCTGGATTACAAAGTTGCACATGGTGACTTTTGGTGGTTGGTTACAAACACTTCTCATAAATGACGCCACTGTTGGATATGAGTTGTCCATGTTGGCCAAGAAACCATCTTCCACTATATTGACTTTCCAGGGTTACAAGATAAATGTGAATACATTTTACACGGTCGCCCAAGATAAAAAGAGCACCAATCAAAACAATGGTGTCCACTTTGATGCAGTACACGACAATGGGACAAAGGACACACATTATGGTTACATAGAGGAGATATGGGAACTTGACTATGGACCATCTTTTAAGGTCCCTTTGTTTCGGTGCAAATGGGTCAAGCTCACAGGAGGCGGGGTAAAGGTAGACCAGCAGTACGGAATGACAACGATGGATCTCAATAATCTTGGTTACAGAGATGAACCATTCGTCCTAGCCAATGATGTCGCTCAGATTTTCTATGTGAAGGACATGTCTACGAAACCGAGAAAAAGAAAAGATAAGAAAATGAATACATCACACGATGAGCCAAAGCGACACATTGTTCTCTCAGGGAAAAGAATCATCGTGGGAGTGGAGGACAAGACAGATATGTCAGAAGATTATAACAAGTTTGATGAAATTCCGCCCTTCAGAGTGAACACTGACCCAACCATCCTCTTAAACAAAGAAGATACTCTATGGTTACGGTGCAGAAGGAAACCCCAACACTAGATGGGGATGTTAGTGATGTGTAATAATGTATTAACCTTTTATGTCAATGTATAATTTTGTTTTTTAAATTACTTATTCAATTTCAAACACTTTTCATAATCATAGTTTTATCAAATTCTAAAATATGCAAAAGCAATATTAATCAATATAGTTTTAATTGAAAATGGCAAAAAAGTTAATACTTTGAATAGTTATAATAATTGATTTTAAAAATAGAAAATAGTTTTGAATTAGTTATTCAATTTCAAACACTTTTCATATTCATAGTTTTATCAAATTCTAAAATATGCAAAAAGAATATTAATCAATATATTTTTAATTGAAAATGGCAAAATAGTTAATAGTTTGAATAGTTAGAATAATTGATTTTAAAAATAGAAAATAGTTTTGAATTAGTTATTCAATTTCAAACACTTTTCATATTCATAGTTTTATCAAATTCTAAAATATGCAAAAAGAATATTAATCAATATAGTTTTAATTGAAAATGGCAAAATAGTTAATAGTTTGAATAGTTAGAATAACTTTTTTGAAAATAGAAAATAGTTTTGAATTAGTTATTCAATTTGAAACACTTTTCATATTCAAAGTTTTATCAAATTCTAAAATCTGCAGAAGTTATTCAATTTAAAATTCAAAATTCATATTTCAAATGAAATCTGAAAAAATCTGTCCCTTGGCGCGCATTAATTAACCCTTTAGTCCCGGTTCATTTCATCAAACGGGACTAAAGGTCTGGATCTAGGCGCGCGAACCGCCAAAAGTCTTTAGTCCCGGTTGGAGGCACCAACCGGGACTAAAGGGTCTTTACTCCCGGTTGGTGGCTTCAACCGGGACTAAAGACCCCCCCTTTAGTCCCGGTTGAAGCCACCAACCGGGACTAAAGGGGGGGTATATAAGCCCCCCGCCCCTCCTCCTTCTTCTTCCTCTTCTCACACTTAGCCGAAACCGACGCCCATGGAGACAAACTCGCGCCGAGCGCAAGGTTGGAAAAAGCGTTAGGCGTAAGCGAGGCGGTTAGCATTCGCCTAGTGCCTAGGCACTGCCTAGGCGTCCTAGGCGTGGCCTAGGCGGTCACGGTTTTTATACCATCAAGCATTCATATGGGCTATTATAGTGAATACGCATTAGTTTAGAGTATCTATATGAGTAAACTATGAACAACTACCATTAAAATATGGCAAATTTGGCTCGTTAGTGCAATATGGCATACATTCTTGTTTGGAAAGCCTATTTCTTAGTTGCACTGTCTAGACTTCCGCCTATGCCCTAGGCGAGGCGTTTGTCCATCGCCTAGCGCCTAAGCGTGCCTAAGCGCTGCCTAGGCATCGCCTTTTCCAACACTGGCCGAGCGTTGCGGTCGCCGGAAAACTCGACGCCGCCGCGCCCGTCGATCGACGCCGCGCCGCTATTTTCTGGAGCACCGCCGCCGATTCGCCCAACCCCACGCGCCGCCGATTCGCCCCGACCACCCCCGGCCCGAGAGCACCCCCGAGCCCCGACCACCCCCGAGCACCGCCGGCGCACCGCCGCCCCGACCACCCCCGACCACCCCCGAGCCCCGACGATCCCGCAGGTGCCATTCCCCCCACGCCGGAGCACCACCGTGGCCTCCTCTGTTTTTTTTTTGTTTACATTTTAATTAGGTTAGATTTTATTTATGTTAGATTTTAGGTTAGATTTTAGGTTAGATTTTATTTAGGTTATATTTTAGGATAGAATTGTTAATAAAAATGTGAATATGAATAGTTAGTAGATATATAGATATGTTAAAAATGAATAGTTAGTAGATATATAGATATGTTAAATAAATGAATAGTTAGTAGATATATAGATATGTTATTAGAAATAGAAATGCTATTAGAAATAAAAAATGTTATTAGAAATAGAAATGCTATTAGAAATAGAAATGTTATTAGAAATAGGAATTTATTAGAAATAGAAATGTTATTAGAAATGGAATTATTAGGAAAATGTTAGAATTAGGAATTTATTAGAAATAGTGAATAGATAGAAATGTTAGAAATGGGCTTAATAGAAAAATTGTTAGTAATAGGAATTTATTTGAAATAGAGTTAGAATTAGAAAATGCAATAGTTAGAAAATACAAATAGTTAGAAAATGCAATAATAGTTAGAAAATGCAAATTTAGGGTTAGAAAAATTGTTAGCAATATAGTTACAAAAAATAATAGATATAGAGTTAGAAATAGAAATAGTAGTTAGTAATAGAAATTGTTAGTAATATTGTTAGTAATAGAAATAGAAATATAGAAATATAGTAATGTTGTTGATCTACATCTATCTGTTGTATATTGTTTACTCGATGTATTAATCTATGTTATGGATTTCGGCGGCGGGAGAGAAGGTGAAGAAGAATTCTTGAATATTATAGGAGAGGGTACCGGTATAGAAGGAGACGGCTCATAATTTTTGAACGAGTCGGGTGAGGGAATGGAGGAGGAGCAGCCGCATGAATCGGAAAGAAATGATGATTGCGAGGACGGCTCACAAGGGACTGGACGTGACTTAATAACACGGTCCGGCGAGGTATATATATATGAAGACTCTATTCATGAATTAGTAGATAATGATGTATTAAGTGGTATATATATATTAACGAGTGTTTTCTTCTTTTAGACCTCTGAATCTTCTAGAAAGAAGCGAGGCCCAGCCAAACGGCTGGCATCCAATCAGCATTACACGATTGGGCGTCTCTCAAATGAAGGCGAACCGTTGGAACCCAAGAGTGTCGCAAATGCGTTCACTACTCAATGTGGATGTCTTGTCAGGGACATGGTCCCGATAAGCATTCAGTATTGGTATAAGCCCAAGGCGGCAAAGGGAGAGCCAGAAGAGGCAAAGCCAGAAGAGGGTGCAGCAGCAGTCAATTATGTCACCAAGGTCTTGAAAGACGGACTTTGGGAATCCCTCATTCCACATTTCAATCTGCCGGTCACCGAGTCCCTGGAAGACGCAGAGAAACAGAAGGAGAAAGTCAGGGAGTGGGCTCTCAAGAAGATGGCTGGACAGTTCAATAACCACAAGAAGAGGTTATGGACCGCCTATGTCAACGCCGATCGACAAGCTCCAGAATTTACTATCCCCAATGAGAACCTGCGGAATCACTAGGACGCATTTGTGGAGTACAAGGAGTCCGAACTGGGTAAGCTAAGGAGTAAGAAAAATCGGTTAAATGCCGCGAAAAAGAAATATCACCATACGTTGGGTCCAGGTGGCTACAAAAGGGCCGAGCCTAAGTGGGATATGCAAGAGGCCGCCCTACGAGAAAAAGGCATCGAACCAGAAACAAAACAATGGCCCAGAAGGTCAAGAAATTGGGCACTTGCGCATGGGGCTGTCTATGATGAGAGAACAAGGAAATTAGTCGAAAAGAAGAAACAAATTGCTGAACCCCTGGGAGAACTTGTCAAGACAATCGCCGAGGTTCAAGAGGGGACGTTCAAGCCGGACAGAGAGAACGACAAGTTGACAAAGGCCCTCAAGAACAAAGAACACACAGGACAAAGATGGGGTCTGGGTTCTGCCATTCCGTGGAGGTCTGGGTTCGCCGAAGACAGCCAGACTTATAGAAGCCGAGAGAGAGCGAAGAAGCGAAAGGCACAGGAGGAGGCCACATGGATAGAGAGCATAGAAAGGCAACCGGCTGAGCTGAGAGAGTTGTATTTACTGCAGCAGAAGGCACTGGAGGAATTAAAGTCACAAGGGGCAACTCAGCATCAGCAACAACTAGAACATGCATCAGGCGACCGATCTCAGCGGAGAAGCAGCGTGGCTTCCACGGAGGTCAGGGCCGATGAGGCACCGATGGATCGCTACCCCGTGGATGATATCAGCAAGAAGACAAGCTGTGAGATGCATGTTCCCATGAAGAACATATCGATGAAGGTGGCAGTTGGCTATGTGTTACCATCTGGACCTGGACAAACCTGGCATGGCCGTGAGATTCAAGCTGGCTATGCTCATGTCGGGGTGGATGCAATTGTACCGGTGTATGAGTCCCTCGATCTTGATGTCGCTGGACCTGAAGAGGAGGCAACACTTGGAGAAGTATTGGGTGGTGTCATTCTTTGGGATAAGAAACACATCGTGTTTCCAGGCTCGGCGCCAAGGCGGCCACCCTCTCCTCCGAGTCCTCGCAATTCACCACCTCCCGACGACGACAGGGATGACTACTGATACGTCTCAAACGTATCTATAATTTTTGATGCTCCATGCTTGTTTTTACACCATTTGCCTAATGTTTCGTTACACTTCGTGGCACTTTTATGCGATTTCCGGAACTAACCTATTGACAAGATGCCACAGTGCCAGTTCCCTGTTTTCTGCTGTTTTTGTGTTTCAGAAGTGATACACAGGAAATATTCTCGGAATTGGACGAAACAAGTTCCTGAAGTCTTATTTTGACCGGAAGCTTCCAGAGATCCAAAGAGGCGAAGGAGAGGGGCCACAGGCCAGCCTCACACTAGGCCGGCGCGACCCAGGCCCTGGCCACGCCGCCTAGGTGTGAGGAGGCCTGGGGCCACCCCTGACGATGCCCCTTCGCCTATATAAAGCCTCGGGACGGAAAACCCTAAGGGAGTCGGCGAAATTTCCAGAACAGTTCCGTAGCTCCGCCACCGCCGTTGACAAATTTTGGGGGACAGAAGTCTCTGTTCCGGCACTCTGCCGGGACGGGGAAGTGCCCCCGGAGCCATCTCCATCGACCTCCATCGGCATCTCCGCCGTCTCCATCGACCTCACCGCCATCTCCATCAACCTTGTTGTCTCCTATGATGAGGAGAGAGTAGTTCATCCCCAGGGCTGAGGGCTCTACCGGTAGCTATGTGGTTCACCTCTCTCTCCCATGATGTGATCTTTATGTGATCGTGAGCTTTGTATCATGTTGAATAAGTAGATGTTACTCTTCTTCATTATGTGTACTCTAGTGTGTTATTAAAGTAATCTATTCCTCCTGCCATGGTGTAACGGTGACAGTGCGTGCATCATGGTGGTACTTGGTCTAGGCTATGATTGTGATCTTTTATGGATTATGAGAATAATTATCACTATGATAGTATTGAAGTGATCTATTCCTCCTTTCATGGTGTAATGTTGACAGTGTGTGCACCGTGTTAGTACTTGGTCTAAGTTGCAATAATATCTATCTTGAGTTGTGATTTGATTTGGATATCTCTATGAGTGGTGTTTGTCAAGTACTTGATGAACTTTGAGGAGTGCTTCGTAGCCCTACGCAATGATTAGTGTTATTCAATAGGAGAGTAATTCAGAGTACCATAGTGAAGAGAAGTTATTTATTCGTTCAATTATGTTATATTTGTTGGGAGTGTGTCCACTAGTGAAAGTATGATCCCTAGGCCTTGTTTCCAAGCATTGCACACCGTTTACTTGCTGTTTTGTTACTTGTTTGCTTGCTGCCATTTTTATTCCGTATTGCATTTACTACTTATAATCATCACTACTACTTGTATTTCACTATCTCTTCGCCGAACTAGTGCACCTATACATCTGACAAGTGTATTGGGTGTGTTGGGGACACAAGAGACTTTTTGTATCGTAATTGCAGGGTTGCTTGAGAGGGATAGCTTTGACCTCTTCCTCCCTGAGTTCAATAAACCTTGGGTAATCCACTTAAGGGAAACTTGCTGCTGCTCTACAAACCTCTACACTTGGAGGCCCAACACTGTCTACAAGAACAGAAGCGTGTGTAGACATCAAGCTCTTTTCTGGCGCCATTGCTGGGGAGGTAAGGTAAAAGGTACTCACATCCTTTGGCTACTAAGTCTTTTAGTTGCTAGTGAGTGTGATGTCTACACACGCTTCTGTTCTTGTAGACAGTGTTGGGCCTCCAAGTGCAGAGGTTTGTAGAGCAGCAGCAAGTTTCCCTTAAGTGGATCACCCAAGGTTTATCGAACTCAGGGAGGAAGAGGTCAAAGCTATCCCTCTCAAGCAACCCTGCAATTACGATACAGAAAGTCTCTTGTGTCCCCAACACACCCAATACTCTTGTCAGATGTATAGGTGCACTAGTTCGGCGAAGAGATAGTGAAATACAAGTAGTAGTGATGATTATAAGTAGCAAATATGACTTGAAGTAAATATCGCTGTGAGCAAACATGTAACAAAACAGTAAGTAAACGGTGTGCAATGCTTGGAAACAAGGCCTAGGGATCATACTTTCACTAGTGGACACACTCCCAACAAATATAACATAATTGACCCAATAGATACTATCATCAATATGCAACTCAAAACAATTCTCCAATGGAAAACGAACACTAATCATGCGTAGGGCTACGAAGCACTCCTCAAAGTCCGTATGTACCCAAACTAGATTGTCCCACACTATCACCATGAACGCACTAGATGGTTCCAACAAACACCAACATTTCATAGAGACATTAACCAAAAAGATACACATGATGCACACACTAGTCACCTTTACACCATGATACGAGGTATCTCCGGAGAGTATAATAATTAAGCATAGGAGTAGCATAATATCTGAATAATAACATCTACCAATTCAACTAGATACAAAGCTCACGATCACATAAAGATCACATCATGGGAGAGAGAGGTGAACCACATAGCTACCGGTAGAGCCCTCAGCCCCGGGGGAGAACTACTCCCTCCTCATCATAGGAGACAGCAAGGTTGATGGAGATGGCGGTGAGGTCGATGGAGACGGCAGAGACGGCGATGGAGACCGATGGAGATGGCTCCGGGGGCACTTCCCCATCCCGGCAGGGTGCCGGAACAGAGACTTCTGTCCCCCAAAATTCGTCGGTGGCGGCGGCGGAACTATGGAACTCTTTCTGGAAAATTGCCGACTCCCTTAGGGTTTTCCGTCCTGAGGCTTTATATAGGCGAAGGGGTGTCGTCAGAAGGCAGCCAGGGGCTCCTCACACCAGGGTGGCGCGGCCAGGGCCTGGGCTGCGCCACCTATGTGTGAGGGCGGCCTCTGGCCCCCCTCCGGCTCTCTTTCGGGCCTCG